>CM060709.1:221099352-221699352 GCA_030686995.1 Artemisia argyi | reverse complement strand
TGACAGCATTTTAAGTGCTTTTTAGCAACTTCCCTTGTTGCCTTATTGGGTTGGGGTGGGGAGATTATCTTCGTATGTTAACTTTTTTCGGTTTGTGTTTTAGTTTGACTTTTAATTTATCATTGTTCTAGTGTGTGAACATATAAATGTTCATATTGAACATAGTTGTCTATTGGTTCTGATGACATGGTTTATATGTTTATGTTGACAATAATCAAATAAAAAAGTAAAGTAACTCCCAATACCGTCTTCCACGGGTTATGGGTCCCAATACCGTCTTCCACGGTGTATGGGGGAGGTTGAGATGTAGACAACCATACCCGTACCTAAGGTAGAGAGGCTGCTTCCGGTTCTACCTAAGGTAGAAAGGACCTCCGGCCTTTTGTAGGGAGTGAGGATCGAACCCTTGACCTCTAGGTTAAGAGGCAAGGGGTTTTCCAACTGATCCAACCCTACTTGTTGTTGACAATAATCAAATGATTATACAAAATTAAAGAGCATTTGAGTTACTATCTGTGATTTTTTATCGTGTGATTGTTATATGTGTTTGGTCACTAGTGATCTTGAAATTGCATACGGAATCAAATTTGCGTGTTAGGTTAACGTTTCACACAAACAAATTTAAATGTTAATTGACGACTCGTGTGTGACAACTTTCAAAAATAAATGAAAATATATATCGAAATGTGGTGATAGACTTCATGATTAAGATTATCATCACATGAATGTTCATGCAGAACACATTTTTCTACTAGTTTGATGACACGCTTTCTTTGTTTATTTGACGATAATGTTATATGTTTTAATGTATGCTTGAAAATACAGATGAAAACTGCTATATGTTTGATGATTTATGTTCTTAACAGTGATAATCGTTTTTCTACTAGTTTGATGCAATGATTTTACATGTTTGATGATTAATGTTCTTAACAGTGATAATCTTTTTTCTACTAGTATTTTGAAATTAACAAAGTTACAACCAAATTGAATAAAATATCCAGATGATGTACTTAATAAATGTAAAATCTATTAAGTAAATCAACTTAACATTCTGAACACTTTCTATAAATTTTCAATTATAAATAAACGCTCATTCTAACTACCACCAATGTGGGATAACTCCCACTTCAAATATCATATCCGCCTAATGATCGATGTGTAACTGTTTTAAAGGCCAATCTATAATATGCAAAGCAATTATTATGATATACGGAGTACATCCACAAAATTACCACCTCAAATAAAATTATGCTTACCACCTCAAATAAAATTATGCTTACTTCATAAGTTTAATGTCACGGACAAATTTTTGTTTCACATTAAGTTTAAGTTTATATAAAAGAACGACCAAGTGAGATCAATAATGGCCAAATGAAATAGGGAAAATTGTTCAGAAATGCATCAAACTTGTCACATTTTGCTTTTGTATACCATGAACTTTTTTTTTTTTTCTTATTGTATACACGAACTTTCTTAATGTTCCTATTGTTTACATGAATCTGACGTGGCATGAAGTTAATTACATAAATTTACATGAATCGTCCCTGTGGCTCAAAACAATTACACATTCGTCCTTGAAACAATTACATAAAAGGTCCCTATAGCTCAAGAGTTAAAATATTTGCATCGTTAGTCCTCATTGAGTTAAAATATTTGCATCGTTAGTCCTCACTGCCACCACCGCTACCACCACCAACCCACCACCGCCACCACTACCCACCACTACCCACCACCACCACCCACCTCCACCTCCGCCACCCACCACCCACACCCACCACCTACCGCCACCACCACCCACCGCCACCTACAAACACCCACCGCCACCACCCACCACCGCCACCACCCACCACCGCCACCACCAACACCACCATTACCACCGCATCCACTCACCACCACCCACCGCTACCACCACCAACCCACCACCGCCACCACTACCCACCACTACCCACCACCACCACCACCCACCTCCACCTCCGCCACCCACCACCTACCAATACCCACCGCCACCACCCACCACCGTCTATGAATTAGTTACATGGCCGTCTATGAATTTTAATAAGTATAGTTATTTTATTTGTGTTAGGTAATATTTGGTACAAAATATATGAATTGATTGAGTTTTAAATATATTTTCATTGGTAAAATTTTCATCAAATATTACATAACAAAAATGAAATAATTTAAGGTGAAAGTCGAAACAAATGACTTTAAAAGTCAATAGTGGATGCGGTGGTGGGTGATGGGTGGTGGTGGTGGCGGTGATGGGTGGTGGCGGTGGGTGTTGGTAGGTGGCGGTAGGTGGTGGGTGGCGGGGGTGGAGGTGGTGAGTAGTGGTGGTGGTGGTGGCAGTGGTGGGTAGTGGTGGCTGTGGTTGGTGGTGGTGGTAGCAGTGGGTGGTGGTGGTAATGGTAGGTGGTGGTGGGTGGTGATGGGTGGTGGTGGCGGTGGCGGTGGTGGGTGGTGGCGGTGGGTGTTGGTAGGTGGTGGGTGTGGGTGGTGGGTGGCGGAGGTGGAGGTGGGTGGTGGTGGTGGTGGGTGGAGGTGGTGGTGGTGGCGGTGGTGGGTGGTGGCGGTGGGTGTTGGTAGGTGGTGGGTGTGGGTGGTGGGTGGCGGAGGTGTAGGTGGGTGGTGGTGGTGGTAGGTGGTGGTGGCGGTGGTAGGTGGAGGTGGTGGTGGTGGCGGTGGGTGTTGGTGGGTGGCGGCGGCGGTGGTGGTGGGTGGCGGTGGGTGGCAATGAGGACTAACGATGCAAATATTTTAACTCAATGAGGACTAACGATGCAAATATTTTAACTCTTGAGCTACAGGACCTTTTATGTAATTATTTCAAGGACGAATGGTGTAATTGTTTTGAGCCACAGGGACGATTCATGTAAATTGATGTAATTAACTCCATGCCACGTCAGATTCATGTATACAATAGGAAGATTAAGAAAGTTCGTGTATACAATAGGAAAAAAAAAGTTCATGGTATACAAAAGCAAAATGTGGCAAGTTTGATGCATTTCTGGACAATTTTTCCAATGAAATATAGATTGTGCTTACCATAGTACCGCATTCCATATTCCATGTTAATAATCACAAAATGTGTTCAAAACAGGTTAGTTCAATGCCGTATTTTCATTGCGGACGCGTTTTTTTTAACATTGCTTAATTTCAAAAGTTACTGAAAATATATTACTTAACGACTTACGGGTGCTTTATTTTCAGCGATTCTCAACCGCACATTTATTGCGAATATTCAAAATTTTATATACCCGTTTAGATCGAAATAAACGTTTGCATATTCATATGTTTCATTTAATTCGTTTACAACCATTTTTTAGTGTACCCGGAACTCTCTCCCTTAGGGCTCTTTTCAGTAATTCAGTAAGGAATGAGGGATCTATTGAGACTTATCCATCTTTGCTAGCCGATAATGATATTTTCTTGGTTTCAGCTATAAAAACACATAAAACTTTTGTGCACCCAACAATGTGAGTCAACTTCAATTTTCATTGTGGTTTTAAAGTTTTATATATGCTAATTGATATGTACACATGTGAATTTACTTTGCACACATAAAATTACATTGAGTAGTTTTGTCTTTATTCATGAATTGTATGTATGCAAAGTAAAATGATATGTGTATATATCATTGCCCTTTATATATACCTTACTTGGATAGACAATATCTTATCTACGACAAATTCAATCTTGACACATTTAGTTTGTTGCAAAATTCTTTTAACAAAGTTGCAAACCTCCACAAAATATTAGTTGTACATATGATGCATACATATATATAACAATTGGATTGCGATCCTTTCAAGTATCATTTAAACATGATAGGTCATGTTACATGATAGGTCATGCTAATGTTATTTTGAATGAAGTTTTGAATTTAAGTAAAATAAAAATGATACATTGAAGAGCTCGCATATTTTTGTTTCTCACAAAAATATTAACATGACTTATCATGCTCATATTGAACTTTAGAGGATCTCGATCCATAACAATTAGGGTAGCTTCTATAAATTGTTAGATGATTAAGATTATCATCACATGGTTGTTCATTCATAACACATTTTCTACTAGTTTGATAACACGTTCTTTGTTTATTTAATGATAATGTTATATGTGTTAGAGTATGCTTGAAGATATAGATGAAAATTGCCATAGCGATATGTTTGGCGCAATGGGCTGCGGCTGAGGCTAGAGCTAGAGCTTGGGCAAGGGCTTTTATTATAAGTCGAAGGCTGAAACTTATATTTTTATAATACTGTTTGGCGAATTAGTTGGAGCTGTAGTTTATTAATATAAAATCACATAAAAATACATCAAATTAAATTCATGTATATTTACAGCTTTTACGTGATAATTCATTATATTTTTAAGAGTATTTAAATAATTTAACTAGTCATAAAACCCTATAAACCCTATTTTATGGGCTTGAGCTTATAGAGGCTTAAAACTTATTTTATAGAGGCTTAAAAATATAGAAGAAGAGTTAAAAACATTCAAATGTAACTCTTTTTAAGCGTTTCATCATGATTCATTCCCAAAATTGGCCAAATATATCTATTTTATACAAAATAAAATTTCTCAATTTTGTACAGTATAAAATTGATGCGTAGGGATTGCACCAGGCTTTACCTCTCGAGGGATCTCGAGAAGCTTACAACCCCCACCAGGCAGTGTACCTAATCGATGTACATCTGACGCTGTCATGTAGTCCCCTTTTGCAGGCCGTCACACAATTAACTCTTGACGCTCTACTTGTGACGCCTTCAGGTTTCTTCTGGGTCGTCATGGTTTTTACTCTTGACGCCGTCAAGATTGCCTTCTTGACGCCGTCATACACTGTTCTCAGCATGGAAAATTAAGTCTTTGGCGTTTTCTTCACTTTTATGCTCCAAAAACGTCTGAATTGCTTCCTTTTCCAGATTTCACTCCCAAAGTACCTGAAATCACAAAAGGAACGATTTAGGGCAATATTTGATCAAATAAATTCAATTCCGGGCTTAAATGACCCCCTAAAAGTGGTTCATTTTTCGCCTCATCATATATCGTTACACTTGATATTTGCTTGTCCTCAAGCAAATGCGCTTTTTTCTAATCAAAATACAAGTTAGGGGTCATTTAACACTAATATAAAAGTAATTACAACAAATAATCGTTCCACTAAAGACCAAAGACAAGCACGGAGGTCATACGCTAGCACCTCACAAATAGTGTTTAGATACTCACATCTCTCGGGTGTAATAAAGTATAAATTACAATATGGAAACGGAAGATATCTCTCACTACCTGTCATAGCAAAATAGATTAACATGGGCTTGGTGCAAGGGCTTTTATTATAAGTCGAAGGCTGAAACTTATATTTTTATAATACTGTTTGGCGAATTTGTTGAAGCTAAACTTTATTAATATAAAATCACATAAAAATACATCAAATTAAATTCACGTATATTTATAGTTTTTACGTGATATTCATTATATTTTTAATAGTATTTATGTAGTTTAACTAGTCATAAGCCCCTATAAACCCCATTTTATGGGCTTTAGCATATGGAGATTTGCAGCTTATTTTATAAGCCATAAGTCTCCATAAGCCTGTGTGACAAATGAGACTTATTTTATTAGCCGACTTATTTTAAAAGCCCAAGCCCAATAAGCCCCCCATAATTCCTCACCAAATTGTAGTCCCCTCAGCTTTTTGTAATTGTGTTGGTAGCTTCTACAGAAATACTAGAAGATCTCATTCTTATCTCTAAATTAGGTTTCTCATGTTATCTATTTCTTTTTAACGATAAAACTAACTGTGAGATACTTTATACTTTATAAACAATGTCGAAAGCAATCTTAAATTTAAACAGTTCATGGCACATCATTTTTTCTTTCATCATTGAACATAGCCATTATGAAATAGGTGTTTGATTTCGAATATCATCTCAAATGTTCTGTCAATGAGTCAACGTTATTATACTTGTTTAACACAATAGATATAATCATAGATCCCAAAGATGGTGGGTAAATTGTGTTAGTTTGAGTGAAACAAATTGTAACATTAGTGATCTCAAACCCTTTTATAATTATACAGATGAAACAATCATGAAAGTAAAACTCAGTATTATTCATATGAATTGGATTACATCCATCTATAGATTAATTTCATACCCTTTGGTTCATCTTTTGCGAAGTAAAAACCAATTTTATTCACTAACCAAAAACACTTTCTCTCAATAAAGATATTTTGGCCACACTGTGCGGCATTTTTTTTGTCGAAAACATTGACATGGAGGGTGTTCTTATAAGTATTGTTGGGATTTAACCAGTAAAATTCCCCTTCAAACACAGTCGAATCACCAACAGATTCACGAAATTTCCAATCAAATCTTGTCTGTACGGTCATTGTTTTGTTTCCAAGATCATTATCTTTGGAATAAACATGAACAATGAGATTTTCAATATCTTGATTCAAGACAAATACGTCAAACCGTTCGAAAGCGTTGACTACAGGTACATTTGAAGATGTTATAGAGTAACCATGAGATAATGTTAAAACAAGAAGAAACAGGTAGTGCAACATACGAGACATATTTTTTATTTTGATAAAAAGACTAAGAGTTTGTTTCCTTTTTATAGATGTACTCCAAGGGGAATGAAGATATTGTAAAATAAATGTTAATGATAAAAACATGCATGATAATAAATGTTTAATCTTAATCTATTAAAACGGAAACACGATCAAACTAGTAATGTCACTTTGCTATCGTTTCAAATAAATTGTTTTAAATGAGGCGTTAAATAATGAAGAAGAGTTAAAAACATTCAAATGTAACTCTTTTTAAGACGTTTCATCATGATTCATTTCCAAAATTGGCCAAATATAACTATTTTATACAAAATAAAATTTCTCAATTTTGTACAGTATAAAATAGTTACTGGTGCTTTATTTTTAGCGATTCTCAACCGCACATTTATTGCAAATATTCAAAATTTTATTTACCGGTTTAGATCGAAATAAATGTGTGCATATTCATATGTTTCATTTAATTTGTTTACAACCATTTTTTAGTGTACCAGAACTCTCTCACTTAGGGCTCTTTTCAGTAATTCAGTGAGGAATGAGGGATCTATTGAGACTTATCCATCTTTACTAGCCGATAATGATATTTTCTTAGTTTCAGCTATAAAAACACATAAAACTTTTGTACACCTAACAATTTGGGACAAATTCAATTTTAATTTTGGTTTTAAAGTTTTATATACGGGAATTGATATGTACACATGTGAATTTACTTTGCACATATAAAATTACATTGAGTAGTTTTGTCTTTATTCATGAATTGTATGTGTGCAAAGTAAAATGATATGTGTATATATATCATTGCCCTTTATATATACCTTACTTTGGATAGACAATATCTTATCTACGACAATTCAATCTTGACACATTTAGTTAGTTGCAAAATTCTTTTAACAAAGTTGCAAACCTCCACAAAATATTAGTTGTACATATGTTGCATACATATATATAACAATTGGATTGCGATCCTTTCAAGTATCATTTAAACATGACAGGTCATGTTACATGATAGGTCATGCTAATGTTATTTTGAATGAAGTTTTGAATTTAAGTAAATAAAAATGATACATTTAAGAGCCCGCATATTTTTGTTTCTCACAAAAATATCAACATGACTTATCAGGCTCATATTGAACTTTAGGGGATTTCGATCCATAACAATTAGGGTAGCTTCTATAAATTGTTAGATGATTAAGATTACCATCACATGGTTGTTCATGCATAACACATTTTCTACTAGTTTGATAACACGCTCTTTGTTTATTTGATGATAATGTTATATATGTTAGAGTATGCTTGAAAATATAGATGAAAATTTCCATAGCGATATGTTTGGCGCAATGGGCAAGGGCTGAGGCTAGAGCTAGAGCTTGGGCAAGGGCTTTTATTATAAGTCGAAGGCTGAAACTTATATTTTTATAATACTGTTTGGCTAATTAGTTGGAGCAGAAGTTTATTAATATAAAATCACATAAAAATACATCAAATTAAATTCATGTATATTTACCGCTTTTACGTGATAATTAATTATATTTTTAAGAGTATTTAAATAATTTAACTAGTCATAAAACCCTATAAACCCTATTTTATGGGCTTAAGCTTATAGAGGCTTACAACTTATTTTATAAGCCATAAGCCTCCATAAGCCTGTGTGACAAATGAGACCTATTTTATTAGCCGACTTATTTTAAAAGCGCAAGCCCAATAATCCCCACATAATTCCTCACCAAATTGTAGTCCCCTCAGCTTTTTGTAAGTGTGTTGGTAGCTTCTACAGAAATACTAGAAGATCTCATTCTTATCTCTAAATTAGGTTTCTCTTGTTATCTATTTCTTTATAAAACTATCTGTGAGATATATTACACTTTATAAACAATGTCGAAAACAATCTTAAATTTCAACAGTTCATGGCACATCATTTTTTTTTCATCATTGAACATAGCCATTATGAAATAGGTGTTTGATTTCGAATATCATATCAATTGTTCAGTCAATGAGTCAACATTATTATACTCGTTTAACACAATAGATATAGTCATAGATCACAAAGATGATGGGTAAACTGTGTTAGTTTGAGTGAAACTAATTGTAACATTAGTGATCTCAAACCCTTTCTTAATTTTACAGATGAAACAATCATGAAAGAAAAACTCAGTATTATTCATATGAATTGGATTACAACCATCTATAGATAAATTTCATACCTTTTGGTTCATCTTTTGCGAAGTAAAAACCAATTTTATTCACTAACCAAAAACACTTTCTCTCAATAAAGATATTTTGGCCACACTGTGCGGCAATTTTTTTGTCGAAAACATTGAAATGGAGGGTGTTCTTATAAGTATTGTTGGGATTCAACCAGTAAAATTCCCCTTCAAACACAGTCGAATCACCAACAGATTCACGAAATTTCCAATCAAATCTTGTCTGTACGGTCATTGTTTTGTTTCCAAGATCATTATCTTTGGAGTAAACATGAACAATGAGATTTTCAATATCTTGATTCAAGACAAATACGTCAAATCGTTCAAAAGCGTTGACTACAGGTACATTTGAAGATGTTATAGAGTAACCATGAGATAATGTTAAAACAAGAAGAAACAGGCAGTGCGACGTACGAGACATGTTTTTTATTTTGATAAAAAGACTAAGAGTTTGTTTCCTTTTTATAGATGTACTCCAAGGGGAATGAAGATATTGTAAAATAAATGTTAATGATAAAAACATGCATGATAATAAATGTTTAATCTTAATCTATTAAAACGGAAACACGATCAAACTAGTAATGTCACTTTGCTATCGTTTCAATAAATTGTTTTAAATGTGGCGTTAAATATAGAAGAAGAGTTAAAAACATTCATTTGAAACTCTTTTTAAGACGTTTCATCACGATTCATTCCCAAAATTGGCCAAATATAACTATTTTATACTATTTGATACAAAACAAAATTACCCAATTTGGTACAGTATAAAATAGTTACGGTTGCTTTATTTTCAACGATTCTCAACTGCACATTTATTGCAAATATTGAAAATTTCATATACCGGTTTAGATCGAAATAAAGGTTTACATATTTATATGTTTCATTTAATTCGTTTACAACCATTTTTTAGTGTACCGGAACTCTCTCCCTTAGGGCTCTTTTCAGTAATTCAGTTAGGAATGAGGGATCTATTGAGACTTATCCATCTTTGCTAGCCGATAATGATATTTTCTGGGTTTCAGCTATAAAAACACATAAAACTTTCGTACACCTAACAATTTGGGACAACTTCAATTTTCATTTTGGTTTTACAGTTTTATATTTGGGAATTGATATGTACACATATGAATTTACTTTGCACACATAAAATTACATTGAGTAGTTTTGTCTTTATTCATGAATTGTATTTGGGCAAAGTAAAATGATATGTGTATATATCATTGCCCTTTATATATACCTTACTTTGGATAGACAATATCTTATCTACGATAAATTCAATCTTGACACATTTAGTTTGTTGCAAAATTCTTTTAACAAAGTTGCAAACCTTCACAAAATATTAGTTGTACATATGATGCATACATATATATAACAATTGGATTGCGATCCTTTCAAGTATCATTTAAACATGATAGGTCATGTTACATGATAGATCATGTTAATGTTATTTTGAGTGAAGTTTTGAATTTAAGTAAAATAAAAATGATACATTGAAGAGCCCGCATATTTTTGTTTCTCACAAAAATGTCAACATGACTTATCATGCTCATATTGAACTTTAGAGGATCTCGATCCATAACAATTAGAGTAGCTTCTATAAATTGTTAGATGATTAAGATTATCATCACATAGTTGTTCATGCATAACACATTTTTCTACTAGTTTGATAACACGTTCTTTGTTTATTTGACGATAATGTTATATGTGTAAGAGTATGCTTGAAAATATAGACGAAAATTGCTATAGCGGTATGTTTGGCGCTATGGGCTGGGCAGAGGCTAGAGCTAGAGCTGGAGCAATGGCTTTTATTATAAGTCGAAGGCTGAAACTTATATTTTCATAATACTATTTGGCGAATTTGTTGGAGCTAAAGTTTATTAATATAAAATCACATTAAAATACATCAAATTAAATTCACGTATATTTACAGCTTTTACGTGATATTCGTTATATTTTTAATAGTATTTATGTAATTTAACTAGTCATAAGCCCCTATAAACCCCATTTTATGGGCTTTAGCTTATGGAGATTTACAGCTTATTTTCTAAGCCATAAGCCTCCATAAGCCTGTATGACAAATGAGACTTATTTTACTAGCCGACTAATTTTAAAAGCCCAAGCCCAATAAGCCCCCTATAATTCCTCACCAAATTGTAGTCCCCTCAGCTTTTTGTAATTGTGTTGGTAGCATCTACAGAAATACTAGAAGATCTCATTATTATCTCTAAATTAGGTTTCTCTTGTTATCTATTTCTTTTTAACGATAAAACTATCAGTGAGATATTTTATACTTTATAAACATTGTCGAAAACAATCTTAAATTTCAACTGTTCATGGCACATCATTTTTTTATCATTGAACATAGCCATTATGAAATAGGTGTTTGATTTCGAATATCATCTCAATTGTTCAGTCAATGAGTCAACGTTATTATACTCGTTTAACACAATAGATATAATCATAGATCCTAAAGATTATGGCTAAACTGTTTTAGTTTGAGTGAAACTAAATGTAACATTAGTGATCTCAAACCCTTTCTTAATTTTACAGATGAAACAATCATGAAAGAAAAACTCAGTATTATTCATATGAATTGGATTACAACCATCTATAGATTAATTTCATACCTTTTGGTTCATCTTTTGCGAAGTAAAAACCAATTTTATTCACTAACCAAAAACACTTTCTCTCAATAAATATATTTTGGCCACACTGTACGGCAATTTTTTTGTCAAAAACATTGAAATGGAGGGTGTTCTTATAAGTATTGTTGGGATTCAACCAGTAAAATTCCCCTTCAAACACAGTCGAATCACCAACAGATTCACGAAATTTCCAATCAAATCTTGTCTGTACGGTCATTGTTTTGTTTCCAAGATCATTATCTTTGGAGTAAACATGAACAATGAGATTTTCAATATCTTGATTCAAGACAAATACGTCAAACCGTTCGAAAGCGTTGACTATAGGTACATTTGAAGATGTTATAGAGTAACCATGAGATAATGTTAAAACAAGAAGAAACAGGCAGTGCGACGTACGAGACATGTTTTTTATTTTGATAAAAAGACTAAGAGTTTGTTTCCTTTTTATAGATGTACTCCAAGGGGAATGAAGATATTGTAAAATAAATGTTAATGATAAAAACATGCATGATAATAAATGTTTAATCTTAATCTATTAAAACGGAAACACGATCAAACTAGTAATGTCACTTTGCTATCGTTTCAAATAAATTGTTTTAAATGAGATGTTAAATATAGAAGAAGAGTTAAAAACATTTAATTGTAACTCTTTTTAAGACGTTTCATCATGATTCATTCCCAAAATTGGCGAAATATAACTATTTTATACAAAATAAGATTTCTCAATTTTGTACAGTATAAAATAGTTACGGGTGCTTTATTTTTTGCGATTCTCAACCGCACATTTATTGCAAATATTCAAAATTTTATATACCGGTTTAGATCGAAATAAATGTGTGCATATTTATATGTTTCATTTAATTCGTTTACAACCATTTTTTAGTTTACCGGAACTATCTCCCTTAGGGCTCTTTTCAATAATTCAGTGAGGAATGAGGGATCTATTGAGACTTATCCATCTTTGCTAGCCGATAATGATATTTTATTGGTTTCAGCTATAAAAACACATAAAACTTTTGTACACCTAACAATTTGGGACAACTTCAATTTTCATTTTGGTTTTACAGTTTTATATATGGGAATTGATGTGTACACATGTGAATTTACTTTTGTTAGGAATACGATTATTCGTATGAAGATTCAGTCATGTGTAACTCAGCATAGTGTAGCTCGTGGTATCTATCTTAATTAGTTTTATGGTAGTTTAGATTTAGTTAGTATTTGTGGATTCTGGTCGGGTCTTCACCCACTGTCAGCTCACTCCACACCCTTTTTCAGAAGGCGTTTGTGTTGTAAGTATAAATACCCTTTCCCACCCAAGGGAAAGGGTTGGACCTTCATTTGCAATCTAACCTTTCACAAGTTTTCACATACAAGGCTCCCACTTCTCTCATCTCATTCTCTCTCTAACATCTTACTAGAAATTACATCTCTAATCATCCTAAATCACATAACCATTCATGGCCTTACATTAGAGTATATTACAATTGGTATCAAGAGCCATGGTTCTATCCTTGGATACATGGTATGCTCGAATTTATAGTGTGGTGTGTGTGTTTAGTTTGGTTCGAATGGTTTGTGTAGTTTTCTCACTTGTTTGATCTCGTTAAGCCTTTCTCTTGTCATTCTTGTTATACTTTCTTGGTTAAAAGTAGTATAGACACCTTTTAGTTACCTTGGTTTAGTCATTCCATCACTTATGTGGACATTGGAGGCATTTCGAGTGTTGTTTCTTGGTAGCGAGTTGGCATCTTCTGGTAGAGATTTGGCTGTGTAGTGTAGCGAGTTGACGTTAGCGTTTTGGCTCTTTACCATTTTGGGACATACGAACAAATCGCTACGAAAGGGACACTTTTGTCTCATTATTAGCGAGTTGTCAGAGTTTGGAGTTTTGTGGATCTGGCGAGTTGTTCATTAGCGAGTTGATATCCAGCGAGTTGATTTGGTGCAAGTTGTTCTGTTAGCATTTTGCCTGATAGCGAGTTGATTTATAGCGAGTTGAGGCTTCAGTGATTTGAGGTTAGCGAGTTGAGCAGTCAACGGTTTGTCAGATTAGCGACTTGTACATCAGCGAATTGTCACACTAGCGAGTTGCTACGCTAGCGTGTTGACATATTCCAGCGAGTTGGTTCCGGTTCAGCGAGTTGGTTATAGTATTAGCAAATTGTTGATCATACTTGTATAAGCTGTGCTACTAAGTCTAATCTATTCACCTCATCATGACAAGTACTCAATCTAATAGCATTCTGAGTTCAACTGGACTGTCTCAAAACTCTGATGGAGGTGCTGAATGCTTCAAGCTACTTCAAACCCACATTGAGAGACTCTTTGAAAAATCAGGCTACTCAGGAGGGTATCAACGTGCTTTTGTGACACTCTTTGGACATGACATTGAATCATTCACAGTCACCATGAACCTATACTTAGATCACCTACAACGACAAATTAACAAAGCTGACTTCTCTGGTAACAGTTGTACGGCTGCATTGGAGGTGATTCTTAAGCAATTCCAAGCATTCATTGACTCAAGATTCACAATGGAATATGACCATGACTCTCATTTGACTAGTAGATGGTTTGTCGATCACACTGGATTAGATGTGGATGCCTTCAGAGTCACGTTACTTCAGATTTTGGCAAATGTCAAGAAGTTTATCATGGAACGTACACACCTCACATCTACCAGTGAGACTTCTGCTGCTGAATGTACTTTCTTTGAATCTCCTGATATTCTCTCTACACATGAGGAGTATGCATCACATCAACAGGTCACAGGACAACTTCCTGCCACAGAGGTTCATGCTTTTAACTGCAACAAGGATCCTGATTAGAATTTACCCATCTATGATTCGTGTCCACTGGAAGAGACTGATAATAAAGTCACGTCTAATTCAATCTACACGAATCCTGTTTGGGAAAACTGTGATCAGGATACTACTACAGTGGGTGATGTGTCAAATCCTTTGGTTTCAAACAAACTCATAAAATCAAATGAAACGGTTGAGATGCACGTTTTTAAAGAATTGTCCAACAGATTTTCTCAATTAGAAAAGCACTGCATTTCTCTTGAAATTGCAATGCAACAAAATGAAGAACAATTTTGAATCAACCTACCACGCAAGTTTTCAGAACTACCTGAACTTCGCGAACATTTCATGATTAACGAGTTAAAAGCTCAAATTGAAACCAAGGATCAGACAATCAACCGACTCAAGCAACATATTAATGTTATGAATGCCATGTGTTGTAACCATAAGGTCAATGCCACACACAACATCAACACTGACTCAAATAATCATGCTGAGCTGGTACACAAGGTAAAAGTGTTGCAGAACGAAAATGAATCTTTGAAAAGACACAGAAAAACTCTTAATGAGTTTATCAAAGATGAGAAATCTAAAACTATTGCACACACAATGTCTTTGATAGCACAAAATGATAAGGTAAATACTGAACTACAGAAGAAAAACCTTGAGATTACCACATTAAAACATGAATTGTGCAAACTGAACATAAAAAATGTGAACACTAAGTTTGATAATTCTTCCATTGTGCAAGCACCTTTGAACCAGTCACATAGAAAACCCAGATCTACTAGGCAATTGTCTGCTTTTCGTTCTAATAAATCCAAGGTTAACATATCTAGGTGTGTTCCTCAAATTGATACTAAACAAGAATTATTAAAACCAGTCACTTCACAACGTCATCATAAGGGTATGTCACTTCACAAGAACCCCATCAGGAAAGACAAACATCTTATTGGTAGGTCAAGTAATAAGCACTCCAAAGCTTGCCTTAAGTGGGTTCCTACTGGTAGAATCTTTAAGATGATTGGGTATAGTTGGATACCAATGAGAGTTATGGAAAACCTCAATGGTTATGGTGTGACCACCACTGCACGGGACTCTAAGAACACTAACACATATCAAAACTAGCTCTATTGTCATGTTGGTGTAGGGTCTTCTGGTCTATATGCAGGATCCCCATTTGAGGGCCTCAAAGTTTGGCGACCTAAATGCCCTCTCTATACAAAAATAGGAATCCAGGCAATCAGACGAGGTTGAACAGTGCATGATGACTCCTGGTTACTCTCTTATCAGGACTCAGACTTCAGCGATGGTGATGTGTATGAACGACTGGGTTTGTTCACTCGGTACCTTTGTACATATATATATTTGTTTATACCAATAAATGTAGTAATAGATTACCTTTAAACCCTTGTGGTTTTACAATTTTTGCATTGGCATGTCTTCTGGCATCGATAACATTTACGATCCTAGAAATTTCATTCAATAATGGCACGGGTTCTTAAATGAAGTTCGAACAGAAGTTGAAAACCTGTCATCACGGCTTGCTATTATCTCTGATAGCGACCCTCTATCTCACGTCATACTCATGCATCCTTGATTCGCTTCAAACGGTCAGATAATTATTGGTCAACTACTTGTGAATGGTCAACTATAATAGTCAAACAGCTGAGGCAAATGCTTCCGTTGAATACAGTGTTTCCCCGGGTCGTAATGTCCCAACGAGGTGTGCGATGTTTTATTAAAACGAATCTGTGATCGAGTGAATGTGAACAGGAAAGGTATAAAGTGTGTGTGTGAGTGATTACACTAGGGTTTTATAAAATAAAATAGCTTAAATAAGCTATTGGAACTGTTACGTGAAACCTAGATATCTAAAACGTATAAACGTAAACTAAATTAAAAATCAGACGCGATTACGTACTGAGAAAAAGGTAAGTTTTAAGAAAAATAAACTACAGGGGTTAAAAATGAAAATTCTATAAACTTAAACTTAAAATAAAATAAAATTAAAAAGAAAACTATTTTTTAGATTATTTTATTATTCATTATTAATTATTTAATTAAAAACTATTTAACTATTTAATTAAAACTAATTTAATTTAAACTAAAAATGATAAACACTACAAATTAAACTAAAAATTAATAAAAATAATTTCTAAAACTTAAAATGAACTTGAAGAAAGTATAAAAATTAAAAAAAATATTTTTGTCTTTTTATGGATTTTTTATTAATTAGAAACTAATTATCTTAATTAAACTATTTAAATTAATTTAAATTATTAATAATACTAAAATGACTTAGAAAATTATGAAAACATTTATAAAACTATTTTATAACATTTAAAAGCTAGGAAAAATATAAAAACTAGGTATTACCTTATAAAAATTAATTATGCTATTTATAACTTAATTATTGATTAATTATTAATAAAACTAATTTTAATTCTAATAAATACTAAATGATAATTTAAAAATCTAATAAAATTACTAAAAATACTTTAATATAAAATGAAATTAATAAAAATATAAAATTACAAATTACTTAATAAAAATATAAAAATTAAAATTAAAATTAAATTATATTAAATAGAAACTATCACTTATTTTTATATTGGTTTTTCTTGAATTTTCTTTTACAAAACTATATTATATATAAAAATAAACAACTTTAATAAAAACAACTTTTTTATAAGCTAATAATAAGCTCTGTGGAAGCTTAATGCCACCACAGTTGACTTTAGTTGACTGAATAAGCAAATAAGCTCAACTGAGCTTATGTGGGACCCACTATGGATTATTCTGATCTAAATAAGTATATTGGACTTGTCTAAGCTAAAATATGCCAAATAAGCTCAGTAGATAAGCTAATGAGCAATATTAAGCAATTCCCAAAACCCAAAAGCAACACAGAATAGGGACAAACAAGATGGCTTATTTCAGGTGGGGTCCACTGAATCCTAGGTCAAATAAAAGGTCAATTCTGAAAGCCTACTAGGAGGGGGGTTGGGAGAACCTAAGTTTATGGTGTGGGACCCACTGAGTTGGTCACAAATCACCACCAAAGTGGTGGTGATGGACTGTGTATCTGGTGCAGGGGAATACCTTGCCCTGCAGGTGTCTTTGAGAGTGAGTGGGGCCCAGGGAAAAAATACTAAAAATATAAGGATGGTGGAATCTCAAAATATGAGCTGGGAGTCTATTACTACAACAAATTTCAGATCTTGAAACCTAATACAAAATTCACAAGAAATCTTGGAGTTTTGGTAAAAACTGAGTATCAAGCAAATTGACTTTTGATAAGAACTTGGAAATTTGACTTTTGTGAACTTTGGATCTAATCTAATGACTGTAATTGAAGTATTAAGGTATAATAATACTTAATTAAGGTATCTTAACAACTATAGAACAGATTTGATGAGTCTATGATCTCAAAATCCTAACAGTGTATACCTAGAGTAAGATTAAGAACTATTTTGACTTTCTACACTAATGAGGTACTAATCTTATGACTTAATAAACCTATATAGACCTATTGTGACTTGATACAACTAAAAACAATAACTGCAACACAAGGCTCAGTAGTGAATTTCACTGAACCAAACACCCCTTTAACTATATCAATTTATGATTTTCAAGGCTAACAGTGAATTTAAGCCACAACACTGATTCCTAACACTATTTTATGATTATTTAAGAACAACTAAGCATAAATCAACCATGCCACAAGCATAATACACAGGTTTGTCAAGATTGAGTATTACACAGTGAGATTTTGATTTTTAAGCACAAATGAATCTAATGAATAAGCAAACTATTTTAAGCTATATTATAACTAATAAACAATACAGGAACCTAAAATTACCAAGATCTAAGCTAATTAAATACTCAAACAGTAAAATAGTAAAAATGGATGTAAGGGCTTACAAATGAAATAAGCTGAGGACTGAGTGAACCAGTTAACCAAATCATAACCTAGTGTCCCCCATAGGACTCTAAACCATGATCCATTCAGAAATAAACCTGCTCCATTGCTTCTTCTTTCTTATGATCCAATTTTTTATTTTCTAGTAATTTTTCCTATTTTTTTGAGATTTTTATAATTATACTCTAAACTGGATTCTTAGGATATCTAAAAGCTTTGATAAGCTTTGTCAGAGCTTAAGTGGACTTTAGATTTCAATAACAACAACAAATAACAACATACAAGCTTTGTGAGATTTTTGAGAATTTAAGAAATACAAAAACTGAGAATCAAACTGAAATCTGAAATTGATTATTGCAAAAGTTCAAAGATACATTAAAACAACTTAATTGATTACTCAAAAGCTTAAAATTACACTAAGAAGATTAAATTACACTATTCAACACTACTCTACACTAATTTAATCTAATACTTCATCTCTTCTGCATCTCTTTTGCTTTATAGATACTTTCTGAGTTTGTGGGACCCACAGAGGCATTTCCCACCAATCCTTAGCCGTTGATAAGGTCTAAACAATCCAAGCCGTTTAAAATTGTAACTTGGCGCCAAAGTTTCCACAGTGTAACGTGGAGGGTTTTACGGGCATTAAATGGGTTTGGGAGGTTGTGTGAGGTGGAGAGACAGGTGGGAGATTGTTTGGAGGCCAAGTTGTGGTGAAACTAGAGAGGTGGAAGTGGTTTTGGTGGTCTGTGGTGAGGGGTGGTATTGGAGGGAGAGGGTAGTTTGGGAGTGGTGGTGTTTGACCGGGTGTTGACCCTGGAGATGGAGTGGGCTGTTGGTTGGGCTGGACAAAAGAAAGGGTGGGCTTGGGTTTGTATTTGGTTAGGATTAGTTTTGGTTTTGGGTATTTAATAATAAGGGTCCGTTTGATTTAATTTCACACAAGGACCAAATTTGTAAATTATGCCAAGTTGAGGGGGCTGATGTGTATCTTTTCCAAAGTTTTAAATAAGGACTAAACTTGCCATGATTGAATACCCCAAGGACCAACAATGATGATTTCCCATATTTAATAACCGGGGACCTTTTCTGCCAAACTTCAAACTTTAGGGACTAATTATGTAATATCACCAAACTTATCACCCAAGGACCATTCCTGCAAAAGATTAATAGTACAAGGACCAATATTTATTTTTCTCAAAGTTTTTACATCCCAGGGACCATTTATGTCAATTTCCAAAGTATAGGGACTAAACTTGTAATTTTGTGAAACTTTGTACCAAAGGACTAAATATGTAACTTTATGATTAAAAAGGACATTTGATGACTTTTTCAAGTTTTTAGAATAACCAGGGACTAGTTTTGATAACTTTTGAAACTTGAGGGACTGAAACTGCCAATTATGCAAACTTTGTACGTTTTTCATCTGTTTTTGCTTATTTTGCATTTGAAACATATAAAACACACTTCTAAGATATTCTAAGTATTTTGATGCATATTTGAGTGTTTTTTGATGTTTTGGCAGTTCAGATTGATATAAAATGATGAGTATTTAGACACTCATCAATCCCCCACACTAAACTATTGCTAGTCCCTAGCAATCTTTTGAGAAATACTTAATGGATTTGAAAAACTCTTTACCAAAAGCCATCACTTCTGGAGTAGCCAGATGTAAGAACTGTGGTACACCTGATAACCGTGTGATTTTGAGCAAACCACCAGCTGTCAACGGATTTGATTTGTCTTTACCAAAAGCTGTTTGCTTCTGGACTAGCCAACTCTTGATGGAATAGTCAACATCTTGGTGAGCTGATTACCAATTATGGTTTTTACACTGCCTTTACCACAAGCCATAATCTTGCGGGCTAGCCAACTCATTCGCTTTTTAGGATATGGCGAGTTGAGGTACCATACAATTTTGGGCAAATTGCAAGCCATAAACGGGTTTGAGTTATCTTTACCAAGAACCGTTTGCTCCTGGATTAGCCAATCCTTATGTGGGTTAGACATGGCGGATTGATAACCATTTATTGCGTTCTAAGTGAGAAATTTTTTTAAAATTTGGGCTAAAATGGGGGTTCTTGATGGAACATGTGTTTAAATTCGTTAGAATAACGAACCTCCCCCCACACTTAGAACTGAATATTGTCCTCAATATTCAAAGTATCGGGTGTTAAACCAACACTTAGAACGTAAGAAAGAAAATATTCCATAGCCTTTATTTAAGTTTATGTACACACATTTTTTTTTTCTTTTTTTTTTCTTTTTTTTTTTTAGAATATATACATATATACAACATGTGGGTTAGTATTTCCCCCACACTTAGGGTGAAAACCCTAAGTACGTATGCTACTGTTTTTGATTTCCGAGTCGCTAGCTTGACTCGACCCCGAATTCATTTGTCCATGGGGAAGTATGATGTGGAAGAGACAATCTGCATCGGACTTTCATTCAAGATATTTAGATAAACATTTGAAGCACGTGAAAGTTCCACACCGATAAGATATAATAGACACCCGACTCAAAATTTATAAATGAGAATGCCGGGGTCAAAAATAATGTCCTCATTCCCGAAGGAGTGAAGAACAGGATAGGGAACAGAATATATGAAGAAAAGGAAGAAAATCATGATAAAAATCATGACTAACTCTTCTTCCTCAATAGGAGAATTCATAGTTTCATGAATCTCCTCTTTTAAGCTCGTTTGATCAAGACATATTATGGGTATGTCTAGATCAAAATAAAAGTTATCATACTCCGGTGGAGATATGATATGAATGAGTTCAAAGGAGAACTCCTCGTAAAGAGAATCATTCACAAGATGTAAATCCGTGAACTCATGTTCCGTTGTGAACTCATCACAATCCTCATTCTGAATATCAAAGAGTGGATTATCAAAAATTAAAGTGAATTCGGATTCGAATTCATATAGAGGATTGGTGAGAGTGGTCTTGACTGCTTCGGGAACAAAGTGATTATCATTCTCTTCTTCTAAGCTAACTAGCTCAGAAGGTAATCCTTTCACATGACTGATGTCTCCAGAAGATAAAGAATTTTCATCAGCATGTGAAGTACTAAGCTCGATGATGGGATTAGAGTTTAAAAGATTTTCAGTTTCTCCCATATCGGCTTCAAAATCAAGGAGACCATCATCACTTCCCAATGGAAGTGTATTGATGTGAGTAAGTTCATCTGTGAAATCCTCAAGTAGAGGATCAACATCATACTGAAGCAGTGATGCCTCAACATTCTCAATGTCTTCATAAGATTTACAATCATCACTGGAATTAGAAACATTCTCAATTTGATCATTTGGATTATCAGGGGGGGTAGGGATATCACACACATGATCAAGAATTCCCTGTGACTCACTTGGGATTGAGACAAGGTTCTCAACACTAGACTTTATGAATTCGTCAGATTCCTTTGCAGGAATTGTGTCAAGATGCTCGTCCCCCATGTTCAGAGAGTGAGTGGGAACCTCGGGTGTGATAATCATGGAAGGAATTGCAACAGTTGAACTTGATGAATCTTTTTGAATAATAACAACGTTATCATCATCACTGTCATCATCGTCATCAAGAAGAGCAGCATTGCAAAATGCGGCACGCATTTTAGCTGCATGCTCTTTGACTATTAATTCCTCCATGCTTTCTCCGTTTCTAACATCGTGTGCTTCTGCAACTAATTCCGCGATAGATTTATCACGAGAATTTGGAATGAGTGGAAACTGTGGGGGTGTGAATGTGTCAAAACCGGATGTATTAGAACTAGAACAATGTTCAGGTTTATAATACGGTTGACATTGGAAATCATCATGAAGACCCCCACAATGTACACAAGAAAAACTTGGTGCATTGTGAAACGAAATATTAGCCAACTCCTCCTTAAGATCTTTAAGTTTCTCAAGAACCTCTATATAAGGGTCTTGCTGGATATGAGGAGTTGCTTGAATTATTTGGCACTGTGGAGGTGGGTCTTGAAACGGATAGTCATAATTGTTACAAGGAAATGGGTTCCTTGTTTGACAATTGGAGCTAAAGTGTGGACCTCCACAGTACTCACAACAGTAAAATTGTTGAGTCTGGCTTGGTGTATTTTGATACGAAGCATCATTGAGATTTGGATAATATGATTCTTGCTCGTATGAATGTGATGGGTAGTTGGAAAAATTTGAGGAGTCGTTGAATGAGTTTTGATTAGGATCATAAGCAAATGAATTACTCGATCCACAAAACAAACAACTCTCGTCTCAAATATCATTACCACATTGTTCACATGTACACCAATGACATGGAAAACCGAAAAGCGGCTCACCACAACCGACACAAGGAACAAAATTTGGAGGTGGGACAAGTGGTGTGCTCTGAGAGCTAGGAATTTCCACCACTTCCGTTATGGTCTCTGGTTTTTGTTCTTGATAAACGTGAAGATCAGGTAAGTCGTTCTTTTCAGTCACTGCCCTAAGCTTTGTACGTTTGCTTGACAAACTTTTAACCGTAAACCGTGAAAGGTTAGGATCAATTGTGAGCTTAGATTCTTGGACAACCGTAGGTTAGACGTATTTAGCACTTTCATTGTCAGAGGAAAGTACCGGGTCCTTTGTCACCCTGGTTTCTCGTTCCATTTCCCTCACCGGAGAGGGAATAGGAATAGATGGATCATCATGATCAACACGAATTCTAGAAATCTCGGACAAGGCTTGAAGTTTTTCAAGCACGAATAAGAATTCGGGGTCGATAGATGCCATAAGAATATAGAAGTTAGAATTAAATGGATAGAGGGTAAAGAGCTAAAGAATCAAAAAGGGGAAGAGGGAAAAGATGGATATTTTTGTGGTTTTAGATAAATATATTATAAAAATAAGAAAGAAAATATTTTTGGATTTTTGTTTTTGATGAAAATATGGACAAGGATGGTAAATATACAAAGGATGTGTATTCAGGTTCACTAACACGCAAAATCGTTTTAGAATAAGCGCACAACCTCCCCGGCAACGGCGCCAAATTTTGATTCGCTTCAAACAGTCAGATAATTATTGGTCAACCATAGGTTGGACGTATTTAGCACTTTCATTGTCAGAGGAAAGTACCGGGTCCTTTGTCACCCTGGTTTCTCGTTCCATTCCCTCACCGGAGAGGGAATAGGAATAGATGGATCATCATGATCAACACGAATTCTAGAAATCTTGGACAAGGCTTGAAGTTTTTCAAGCGCGAATAAGAATTCGGGGTCGATAGATGCCATTAGAATATAGAAGTTAGAATTAAATGGATAGAGGGTAAAGGGCTAAAGAATCAAAAAGGGTAAGAGGGAAAATATGGATATTTTTCTGGTTTTAGAAAATTTTTGTAGTACTAATAAGAAGGAAAATATTTTTGGGTTTTTGTGTTCGTTGAAAACCAATTTTAAAAAGTTTTCGGGAACTGTTTTGGTTTTATATGATAATAATATGAACAAGGATGGATAAATATACAATGAGCGTGTATTCAGGTTCACTAATACGCAAAATCGTTCAGAATAAGCGCACAACCTCCCCGGCAGCGACGCCAAATTTTGATTCGTCCCAAATGGTCAACTAAGTTTACCAGGTGATGGTCAACCAAGTCAAACGTCTAAGACAAATGCTTCCGTGGAATACAGTGTTTCCCCGGGTCGTAATGTCCCAACGAGGTGTGCGATGGTTTATTGAAAACGAATCTGTGATCGAGTGGATGTGAACAGGAAAGGTATAAAGTGTGTGTGTGAGTGATTACACTAGGGTTTTATAAAATAAAATAGCTTAAATAAGCTATTGGAACAGTTACGTGAAACCTAGATATCTAAAACGTATTAACGTAAACTAAATTAAAAATCAGACGCGACTGCGTACTGAGAAAAAGGTGAGTTTTAAGAAAAATAAACTACAGGGGTTAAAAATGAAAATTCTATAAACTTAAACTTAAAATCAAAATTAAATTAAAAAGAAAACTATTTTTTAGATTATTTTATTATTTATTATTAATTATTTAATTAAAACTATTTAACTATTTAATTAAAACTAAAAATGATAAACACTACAAATTAAACTAAAAATTTATAAAAATAATTTCTAAAACTTAAGATGAACTTGAAGAAAGTATAAAAATTAAAAATAAATATTTTTGTCTTTTTATGGATTTTTTATTAATTAGAAACTAATTATCTTAATTAAACTATTTAAATTAATTTAAATTACTAATAATACTAAAATGACTTAGAAAATTATGAAAAAATTTATAAAACTATTTTATAACATTTAAAAGCTAGGAAAAATATAAAAACTAGGTATTACCTTATAAAAATTAATTATGCTATTTATAACTTAATTATTGATTAATTATTAATAAAACTATTTTTAATTTTAATAAATACTAAATTACAAAATAAAAATCTGAGAAAATTATCAAAATTACTTTAACCTAAAAGGAAATTAATAAAAATATAAAAACACAACTTACTTAATAAAAATCTAAAAATGAAAATTAAAATTAAATTATATTAAATAGAAACTATCACTTATTTTTATATTGTCTTTTCTGGATTTTTCTTTTACAAAACTAAATTATACCTAAAAATAGACAACTTTAATAAAAACAACTTTTTTATAAGCTAATAATAAGCACTTTGGGGGCTTATTACCTCCACAGTTGACTTAGTTGACTGAATAAGCAAATAAGCTCAACTGAGTTTATGTGGGGCCCACTATGGATAATTCAGATTCCAATGAGTTAAGTAAACTTGTTAAAGCAAGAATAAGCAATTGGGGTTAACTGAATAAGCTAACAAGCTCAAAATAAGCACTTGGCTTCTTGGAATCTGAGACAGATTAGGGACAGCTTTTGGGAGCAAAACAAAGTGGGGTCCACAAGTCCACAGGTCAAACTATTGGTCAACTATTACTCCCTGGCAGGAGGGGGTTCAATGGTACCAAGTATGACAAGTGGGGCCCACTGAGGTGGTCACAAATCACCACCAAAGTGGTGGTGATGGACTGAGTCTGCTGGTGCAGGGGAGATGCTTGCCCTGCAAGTGATTTCCCTAGCTTGTGGGACCCAGGGTAAAATTTGCAAAAATATAAGCTAAGTGGGATCTTAAAATAGAGCTGGTAGACTACAACTAGGGACAAGTTTCAGGTTATGAAAGCAAACACTAAATTCTAAATAAATCTTTGAAGTTTTGTAAAAATCTGAGAGATGCAATTTTGACTTTTAACCAAAACTACTTGGTTTGACTTTATTGAACTTTTGGTGATCCTAGCTTACTAGATATGTTATGTTATACTAAAATAAGATTATATGGGGGTAGGATAACAACTATAGAACTAAATTGGAGGATTGTGGATCCTAAATCCACAACAGATGGCTGTTATGATGATCAAATGATCATTTTGACTTTTCTACAAAGGGTCACTAAGTTTTATGGTATAATTGAAAGATTAGAACATGTCAGGTCCTAAATCAAACAAGAACAACAACATTAATACCCAAAAGACCAGTGAAACCAACTGACCCAAACACCCCTTTGCAAACTGATTTTGAGATTTTATAAAGCAAAAGAGAAGCAGGCATGAAAGATTATTAGATTAGTTTAGTTTAGAGTAGTGTCGAATAGTTTAATTCTAAAATTCTAGTGTAATATTTAGCTTTTAAGCATTGTATTAAGCTTTGTCAGTGTAATCTTAACCTTTTCTAAGAATCAATTTCAAGTTTCAGCTTATACCTCAATTGGTGTTCAATTTTACTCAAAATCTCATAAATAGCTTAAATATTGTTTGTAGTTGTTAATTTCATAAATAGCTTAAATATTTGTTTTTGATGAAAATATGGACAAGGATGGTAAATATACAAAGGATGTGTATTCAGGTTCACTAACACGCAAAATCGTTTTAGAATAAGCGCACAACCTCCCCGGCAACGGCGCCAAATTTTGATTCGCTTTAAACGGTCAGATAATTATTGGTCAACCACTTGTGAATGGTCAACTATAATAGTCAAACAACTAAGGCAAATGCTTCCGTGGAATACAGTGTTTCCCCGGGTCGTAATGTCCCAACGAGGTGTGCGATGTTTTATTAAAAACGAATATGTGATCGAGTGAATGTGAACAGGAAAAGTATAAAGTGTGTGTGTGAGTGATTACACTAGGGTTTTATAAAATAAAATAGCTTAAATAAGCTATTGGAACTGTTACGTGAAACCTAGATATCTAAAACATATAAACGTAAACTAAATTAAAAATCAGACGCGATTGCGTACTGAGAAAAAGGTGAGTTTTAAGAAAAATAAACTACAGGGGTTAAAAATGAAAATTCTATAAACTTAAACTTAAAATAAAATTAAATTAAAAAGAAAACTATTTTTTAGATTATTTTATTATTTATTATTAATTATTTAATTAAAAACTATTTAACTATTTAATTAAAACTAATTTAATTTAAACTAAAAATGATAAACACTACAAATTAAACTAAAAATTAATAAAAATAATTTCTAAAACTTAAAATGAACTTGAAGAAAGTATAAAAATTAAAAATAAATATTTTTGTCTTTTTATGGATTTTTTATTAATTAGAAACTAATTATCTTAATTAAACTATTTAAATTAATTTAAATTATTAATAATACTAAAATGACTTAGAAAATTATGAAAAAATTTGTAAAACTATTTTATAACATTTAAAAGCTAGGAAAAATATAAAAACTAGGTATTACCTTATAAAAATTAATTATGCTATTTATAACTTAATTATTGATTAATTATTAATAAAACTAATTTTAATTCTAATAAATACTAAATGATAATTTAAAAATCTAATAAAATTACTAAAAATACTTTAATATAAAAGGAAATTAATAAAAATATAAAATTACAAATTACTTAATAAAAATATAAAAATGAAAATTAAAATTAAATTATATTAAATAGAAACTATCACTTATTTTTATATTGGTTTTTCTTGAATTTTCTTTTACAAAACTATATTATATATAAAAATAAACAACTTTAATAAAAACAACTTTTTTATAAGCTAATAATAAGCTCCGTGGAAGCTTAATGCCACCACAGTTGACTTTAGTTGACTGAATAAGCAAATAAGCTCAACTGAGCTTATGTGGGACCCACTATGGATTATTCTGATCTAAATAAGTATATTGGACTTGTCTAAGCTAAAATATGCCAAATAAGCTCAGTAGATAAGCTAATAAGCAATATTAAGCAATTCCTAAAACCCAAAAGCAACACAGAATAGGGACAAACAAGATGGCTTATTTCAGGTGGGGTCCACTGAATCCTAGGTCAAATAAAAGGTCAATTCTGAAAGCCTACTAGGAGGGGGGTTGGGAGAACCTAAGTTTATGGTGTGGGACCCACTGAGTTGGTCACAAATCACCACCAAAGTGGTGGTGATGGACTGTGTATCTTGTGCAGGGAATACTTTGCCCTGCAGGTGTCTTTGAGAGTGAGTGGGGCCCAGGGAAAAAATACTAAAAATATAAGGATGGTGGAATCTCAAAGATGAGCTGGGAGTCTATTACTACAACAAATTTCAGATCTTGAAACCTAATACAAAATTCACAAGAAATCTTGGAGTTTTGGTAAAAACTGAGTATCAAGCAAATTGACTTTTGATAAGAACTTGGAGATTTGACTTTTGTGAACTTTGGATCTAATCTAATGACTGTAATTGAAGTATTAAGGTATAATAATACTTAATTAAGGTATCTTAATAACTATAGAACAGATTTGATGAGTCTATGATCTCAAAATCCTAACAATGTATACCTAGAGTAAGATTAAGAACTATTTTGACTTTCTACACTAATGAGGTACTAATATTATGACTTAATAAACCTATATAGACCTATTGTGACTTGATACATCTAAAAACAATAACTGCAACACAAAGGCTCAGTAGTGAATTTCACTGAACCAAACACCCCTTTAACTATATCAATTTATGATTTTCAAGGCTAACAGTGAATTTAAGCCACAACACTGATTCCTAACACTATTTTATGATTATTTAAGAACAACTAAGCATAAATCAACCATGCCACAAGCATAATACACAGGTTTGTCAAGATTGAGTATTACACAGTGAGATTTTGATTTTTAAGCACAAATGAATCTAATGAATAAGCAAACTATTTTAAGCTATATTATAACTAATAAACAATACAGGAACCTAAAATTACCAAGATATAAGCTAATTAAATACTCAAATAGTAAAATAGTAAAAATGGATATAAAGGCTTACAAATGAAATAAGCTGAGGACTGAGTGAACCAGTTAACCAAATCATAACCTAGTGTCCCCCATAGGACTCTAAACCATGATCCATTCAGAAATAAACCTGCTCCATTGCTTCTTCTTTCTTATGATCCAATTTTTTATTTTCTAGTTATTTTTCCTATTTTTTTGAGATTTTTATAATTATACTCTAAACTGGATTCTTAGGATATCTAAAAGCTTTGATAAGCTTTGTCAGAGCTTAAGTGGACTTTAGATTTCAATAACAACAACAAATAACAACATACAAACTTTGTGAGATTTTTGAGAATTTAAGAAATACAAAAACTGAGAATCAAACTGAAATCTGAAATTGATTATTGCAAAAGTTTAAAGATACATTAAAACACCTTAATTGATTACTCAAAAGCTTAAAATTACACTAAGAAGATTAAATTACACTATTCGACACTACTCTACACTAATTTAATCTAATACTTCATCTCTTCTGCATCTCTTTTGCTTTATAGATACTTTCTGAGTTTGTGGGACCCACAGAGGCATTTCCCACCAATCCTTAGCCGTTGATAAGGTCTATACAATCCAAGCCGTTTAAAATTGTAACTTGGCGCCAAAGTTTCCACAGGGTAACGTGGAGGGTTTTACGGGCATTAAATGGGTTTGGGAGGTTGTGTGAGGTGGAGAGACAGGTGGGAGATTTTTTGGAGGCCAAGTTGTGGTGAAACCAGAGAGGTGGAAGTGGTTTTGGTGGTCTGTGGTGAGGGGTGGTATTGGAGGGAAAGGGTAGTTTGGGAGTGGTGGTGTTTGATCGGGTGTTGACCCTGGAGATGGAGTGGGCTGTTGGTTGGGCTGGACAAAAGAAATGGTGGGCTTGGGTTTGTATTTGGTTAGGATTAGTTTTGGTTTTGGGTATTTAATAATAAGGGTCCGTTTGATTTAATTTCACACAAGGACCAAATTTGTAAATTATGCCAAGTTGAGGGGGCTGGTGTGTATCTTTTCCAAAGTTTTAAATAAGGACTAAACTTGCCATGATTGAATACCCCAAGGACCAACAATGATGATTTCCCATATTTAATAACCGGGGACCTTTTCTGCCAAACTTCAAACTTTAGGGACTAATTATGTAATATCACCAAACTTATCACCCAAGGACCATTCCTGCAAAAGATTAATAGTACAAGGACCAATATTTATTTTTCTCAAAGTTTTTACATCCCAGGGACCATTTATGTCAATTTCCAAAGTATAGGGACTAAACTTGTAATTTTATGAAACTTTGTACCAAAGGACTAAATATGTAACTTTATGATTAAAAAGGACCTTTGATGACTTTTTCAAGTTTTTAGAATAACCAGGGACTAGTTTTGACAACTTTTGAAACTTGAGGGACTGAAACTGCCAATTATGCAAACTTTGTACGTTTTTCATCTGTTTTTGCTTATTTTGCATTTGAAACATATAAAACAT
This sequence comes from Artemisia argyi, assembly GCA_030686995.1. Classification (NCBI taxonomy): domain Eukaryota; kingdom Viridiplantae; phylum Streptophyta; class Magnoliopsida; order Asterales; family Asteraceae; genus Artemisia; species Artemisia argyi. The sequence goes on along the minus strand of CM060709.1, from coordinate 221,669,458 downwards.
ACTTCTAAGATATTTTAAGTATTTTGATGCATATTTGAGTGTTTTTGGATGTTTTGCAGTTCAGATTGGTATAAAATGATGAGTATTTAGACATTCATCAATCCTTCATTCAATCAACTGCCTCTGTGTAGGTTTTACACTTTGGTCATTGATTGAGGGGGAGAGTCCTTTTCTGTTTCATGCATGGGGTTAATAATTATGCATCCATGTTAATATCTGTGCTAATATCTGTGGTGTTCATTCTTATTCATATATCATGATTTAATTATTCTTAATATGTCTCAGTTGAGTTGCTTGCATGGAGAGGGGCTGATAGGTCATTTAGTGTAAGATAAAAGGAATTCATATTAGTAGAGGGTCTGTTTTGTCATTTTTATTAAGTTAAAAGGAGTTCAATTAAGTAGAGGGTCTGTTTTGTCATTCTTTTAAAGTCAAAAAAGGGGTATAAATATTTGTTTTAATTAGCGGGTTGTGGTTGTCTCACTAATCGCTCCAACCCGCTGCCCCCCCTCTTCTTTTATTGTTTCGCTCTCGTGTTGCTTCTTCAGGTTTTGATCCTATTTTTGTGTTATAATCATTGCCTAATCTTGTCAAACCTGTTTATGCGATCATTCTTTTATGCCTAGGTCGTCCCTTTCCGTGATTAAGTGGTGTATACTCGTTGGTGTATAATTTGTATTGGGTTTTTGCGTGATTATCCGGTATGATACTACTCCATTCGCTGCTTTTTGTTTATCTCAGCGTATATGCATAGCTTGTGATTTTGCCCTATATTGTTCCTCTCGAATTATTTGGGTTGTGGGTGATAATGTTGTCAAGATTGTGATGAATAAGTCTGTTGGTATGATTATGTGATGTCTTAACTTGCTAGATTATTAGCGTAGGTTGTATCTTGATTGGGTATAGTGTATGTTCGTCATGGCGAGTTGGTATGTGTTCATGGTGGCGAGTTGATGAAAATTTCTTAGTAGCGTGTTTATAAGATTTCTTGGTAGCGTGTTGAGGTGATATAATTGCGTATTGACCAATGTTTGATATAGCGAGTTGACCAATGTTTGATATAGCGAGTTGGTGCAATATCTTGGTAGTGTGTTGATGAGGTCAATAGGTAGCGAGTTGATCTAATTTATGACAGCGAGTTGACCAATGTGTGTTATAGCGAGTTGACCATTATTTGTTATAGCGAGTTGGTGCAATAACTTGGTAGCGTGTTGATGAGGTCACTAGGTAGCGAGTTGATCAAAATACTGATAGCGTGTTGACTATCTCATCAGTATAGCGAGATGATCAATGTTCATTATAGCGAGTTGTTGAGACTTCTTGATAGCGAGTTGATATGATTTCGTGGTAGAGAGTTGGACCAATTCATAAGTAGCGTGTTGTCCATAAGTCATGTGAGCAAATTGCTTCATAAATTGCGTGTTGATCGTTACTTTTGCTAGCATGTTAACTAGGGTCCGTTTTCTTATCTTTTGGATGTTTGCTAATTGTGGTTTTACTCCAAAGTGCATGGTGTCTAAAATCGCTTGCTGATATCAGTGGTCTTTCCCATATACGTATCTTTGTTGTGTATATTATGAATGTGCTGCAATTAATGGATATGTAATATTTAGTGGCATATCTGAGTCATGTGTCTCACGTGTCATCAATCTGGGATGTGTGCTTTATTTTTTTTCAATTATTGTATGCACAACTTACAAGTCTCATCCCTTGCTCAGCTGCTCTCTATTGTCACTATTTGAGTGTCCCGTACTGATGTCCGCTCTAACCACTAACTATGTATGTGTGTCTATTGTGGTGTGTTATTTTGGGTGTGCAGAGTAATGGCAGATGCAAATATTCCCACCGAGTTGGAGTCAGTTACACCGCCTCCCACTCGCACAGATGATGAGATACTGCCACACAGTGAATGGGTATCTATTGGGAAGAGCAACTTATATATTGACATTGATAAACCTCAGAACAATCCCACATACAAGATTGCCATAGACATCTTGAAAAACACATCCTTCTTCAAGGCATTCATGGTTTCCTCATCGATTCCATCCATATACATCCAACAATTCTGGAACACCATGACTCATAACAAGGAAAGCAACACTTATCGGTGTCAACTCGATGAACAATGGTTTGAATTCAACAAAGAAACGCTCAGGAATGCTCTCCAGATCAACCCAATCGTTCCAAACAAACCTTTCTCATCCCCACCAAACCCTGAAGCCCTCCTACAGTTTGTGAATGATCTAGGGTACCCCAATGAGGTCATCACACTTTCATCCATGTCCACTAATGAAATGTACCAACCCTGGAGAGTCCTTATCACGCTTATCAACTTATGTCTCACTGGGAAGACATCGGGACATGAGAGACTGCGTGCTCCTGCACTGCAAATATTGTGGGGTATTGTGAAAGGGAAAGATATTGACTTTGCTGAACGTATATGGGAGGAATTTGCTCACTCCATTAATACTTTCTTAGATGACAAGATGAAGCTGGAGGCTCACAAAGAAAGCAAAAAAATGGAAATCCAAGTCTCTAATTCCTAGTATCAGATTTACTAAGCTGATCATACTTCATCTACAACAATGTCACAATCTACACCCTAGACCTGATTCCTCAGTGCACCTGGCATCCGATGAACACTGTGTGGGAAACCTCAAGTTTGTTACTAAGGGAACGGATCATGAAGTGTTTGGAATGAATATATCTGAAGCTCTTGTCTCCAACAATATCCTTGAAGCACCTTACTACAAGAACTATCAGAACAAAGTTGACGTGTATCACAAACAATCCGCCGTCAAGACCACCACAAGCAAAGCTTTATCTAAGAAACGCAAAAATGTTTCAACCACTGAGATGGCATCTGGAGGCACAACAAAACACAAAAGAAACAAAACTTTCAGCAAACTCGGGTCCAAGAAACCTAAGAAAACTAAATCTACAGTTTTAGATGAACACCCACATGAAGTACTGTCCCCAACTGAAGCTGCTGATATTCAAAAGGCTGTCGAGGAGAGTCTCAAAACCAGTGAAACACATCCTGGTCCACCATTGACAGGTGTCAGCATTAATGAGCCGGTACCTGAGAAGCTTAAGCAACTACCTGATACTGTCGGGAAAGGAAAGAGTGTTGTTACTGAAGAACAAGCTGCACATACACTCCTTCATATTTCATCACCTGCTTCTAAAATTAAAGAACCTCAGTACGAATTCAAGAAACGGTCCCCGGAATCATCTAAACCTAAAGTGGTTTCCTCTGAAGATACACTGGAGCATCAACAGAGTCATGAACCTCTCATCGAATCCAGTGACTCTGAATCTGATCTTAATATCTCTAAGAAAGATGATAAGACACCTGTCACTACCATCGGGGATACATCTTCCAGGGATTTGCCTCCACCTGAATTCGGACCCTCCACTGAACCCCACTCGACACTGCAAGATAACTTTGTTGCATCTATCTACCCTGCGGTTCAAGAGAATCTTAAGATGAAATCTGACGAACAGAAGTTGGTTGTTGAACCCGACATGTCGACAGAAACTCTCTCCTCATACAAACAGTTGGATCATGATTACACTTTTGGGGATCACGATGCAGATGACAATCCTGAAGGGAAGGAGGCCTCTAAACCTACCAATGAGAGCGAAGTCATCTCTATGGTAGATGTTCCCATTGTACAATATGTGTCTACTATACCCACAGTGACCATGCCGAATCCCACCTCCGCTGCAGACACTACCACCATCCCACCTTGTACGATTGAGAACCTGTCTACTCAAGTTGTTAAGGCATTATCTACTGCTGAAAAAGCGAATGTTGAAATTCTAGACATCAAATCTACACTTGAGAAGCATCGAGACGTTCTTAAAGATCTTCAAAAGCTCAATCTGCATCAAGTCATCCATCACCAAGCGTCAAGAATCTCTAATCTCGAGCTAATCAACGTTGATACTTTGGTGCGTGAAGCAGTTGAAGAACAGGTGTCCTTTGCTGTTAAAAGAGCCATGGATGCACCAATCAAAGCGCGATTCAAAGACTTATCCACATATGACATGAAAGATCTGCTACAACAACGTATATTTGAAACAGATCATCACAAGGAACATGTGGCTCCCCAGCAGTTGTATGAGTCACTGGAAAGGTCTATGAAGATTGATGATGCCAATGAGCTAGAACAAAACTTGGCTGTAGAATGACTAAGAAAGAAACGTAAGCAAAGCATCCCTAAACCACCATCAGAGGATCCTCCTCATCCACCTCCTCCTCCTCCTTCAGGATCCGCTGGAGCACCTGGGTCGTCTGGTGGTGCAAGTACTCTCCAATCTTTGCAGCCACCTCAAGCACTACAACCTCCCTCTCAGAAGGATCAACCTGACTCCACCACTGAATCCGGTAAATCCAAGTCTTCCCAACATGCCATTTACAAAGCATGGACTACTACAGAAACCCGATGCATACCTTCTATCTCTGTAGAACATGATTTGGGTTATGATTCTGGTTCCCCTCATGAAGACCCCTCGTCTGCTGAAGAAGAGGGTGATGACAATGTAGACAATATTCCTCACGTACCTAAAAGGGATCAATGGTGGAAGTCGTTCACACGAAGAGATGGGTCTCCATCTACCCCTGTGACGGTTACGGATGATGTCATTAGTACATGGTGGAAACAAAATGAAGTTGAAAAAGAGTCTCTTTCACCTGAGCCTGAGTGGATGATCACCTCTGACAATCAATCTATTCCTGATAACAACTGGGCATATGCTGTTGCAGATAACTTTGTCCCTCCTCCCTCTAATTCCCTACTTGCTCAGACAGGAGATATGGGTACTTTCATCCAATGGTACTGTAAGCAACAAGGAATATCCAAACTTACCACAAAGGATCTAGAGGGCCCCGCTTACGAGATTGTCAAAGCTTTCCATCCTGATATTGTACATCTACAATATCAAATGGAAGAATGCCACAAGATGCTTACTGATAAGGTTGAAGATAACGTCCTTGATTACAACCACGTTAAACCACTCCCTCTTGGAGGGTCTCCAGGTCGTCTCACACTCCAAGCTGACTTCTTCTTCAACAATGACCTTGAGTACTTGCGCTCTGGCAACAAATATCACTATCCATCAACAAGATGAAAGCTGCGCGCTACACTGACGTTGGTTTGGAACAAATGGTGCCAAATACAATGTGGTGTGATGAAGAATGCAAGTATGATGTTGCAGCATCCTTTGGTATCTCTCACTGGTGGTACAGAAAGCGTGAATTCTACATCGCAAGACACACAGCTGCTGGTGACCCCAAAGCTGCTTACTCTAGAAGAAAGATTCTAAGTGTCATTCGTGTTGAAATCTTTCCTACCTGTGGATACAATTACTTGAAAAGGATTTTTATTAGAAGATCACGTTATTGGGAGCATGTCATATCCGAGGGTGACTTTAAGTACCTCCATCCTAATGACTTTGAAGATCTTTTCCTGCTTCATCTCCAAGGAAAACTGGATCACCTTCCTGCTCTTGAAAGAAGAACACTTGTATCTGCAGTCACTCAATGGATTCATGGGCTAGTCATCAGACAAAGAGTGAAAGATTTCCAGATTGGGATTGAAAGTTATTAGACTCACCTCAATCTCACTAGACCTCGATGGGATGCCAGAGACTTGGAATTCAAGAGAGATTACTCGATCGTTGAGTCACCTAGAGCAGTGGTCTTCATTGACTGCTTCAACACTCGAATGCTCATGAGACTTGACGAAATCGATCAGTTCAGTGATGGAACGGTTACACAAGTAGAAGCTGCTCTGGATGTCAGAGATAAGGAATACCGAATTGCTAAGGATGTGAAGTACACTACCTTCTGGACTGCTGAGATGTTCCAAAGAAACAAGCACTTTCTTCACGCCATCAGGAAACTCTTGCTTGAAAGACGAATTTTCCAAAGTTTGGAATGCTTTGTTGGTGGAAGAATTTATGAAGGAGACTACAGACTAATGGAACGTACCATCTAATCCTGTGTCTGTTTATTATGTAACATTTGGTACAATGTCAGTCTGTAACTATGTAATCATGTGAACTTATGTGTGTGGTTGTGCTATTCATTCTGTTATATCTCTCAATATGGTTTGCTATTACTTCAGATAGCAACCCGGTCTTAGTATTGGGGAAAGTTCGTCGCCAAAAAGACGACTGTTCCCAACAAAGGCATGAATTACTTTATATTCGTGCCTTTCCGATCTGATTTACGCTTAAGTGCATCATTTCTGGCAAAATAAGAGAAGTCTTCTTTATATCTCAAATACTTTTCCTTCAAAGATTCTTCGGGAAAGTATTTGCTCCAAACTTGGTGGTACCATGGTTTTTGAAGATCAAACAAACCTGAAAAGTTGTTTAAAATTTACCACTCAATCGATGCTATAAGAATTAATACTTTGTGCAAAATGTTTAATTTTAAAATGTGTCATAGATTGAGGGGGAGAATGATTTCAAAAACTATACATCATCAAAACAATGATCTTTGTGCATAACTACAAGTGGATTAAGTGCAAGTGTTATGTGTTAGTATATGAATTTTTCATGAGTTTATCGCTAAACTCTAAATCATTTATAAACTCATCATCTCTGACACATAACATACTCCCTCAAGGTTTGAGGGGGAGCTTAAATATTGTCTCAAAATCAGTCATTCTTAAAATATGACACATCTTTCTCCCAAAACCTTTAAACTTATTTAAATCACTTGGGATCACAAATCTCAATTGGTTTGAAATTTTTGATCGGGGGAGAAGATGTGATTTAAATATGAAAAACTGATTAAAATGTGATGTTTTGAACCCAAACCCAAATATATGCTCTTCCCTATGTGCTAAACTCTTTTGTTATATCAATGCACATTTTGAGGGGGAGCAAATGATTTGTGAAAAAGGATCCTTGCATCTTACGAGATCGAGACTCAGATTTGACTCATGAATTGACGAAACACAAATGTCCTGAATCGAAAAGACTAGTCCTGGATGGGTAATAACTTCAAGCTGGTTCAACCAGTGATGTGAGCGTGTCTCGAAGAGGACTAGTTTAAGTAGAATGTACCATTTCGAGAAACCTTGGGTGAACCTGATCGGGCAGGGTAATAACTTCAAGCTAGTTTATCTAGTGATGTAAGCGTGTCTCGAATGCCCGGTCATGATCATTTAAGGTAGATCAATTCAAAACAAGTGCAACTCTTCCCGACATGTGCAAAGTTTCAAATCAATACATATGAACACATGTTAAGGGGGAGCATTTGAAAATGATAAAACTCTCAATGTGTTAACAAAATGTGTTTCTCTATCATAAACACGTTGAGAGAATTTTCAATAATTTGGTGTATGGCAACATAGGATAGTCATGAAGTTATAAGGTGGCTAAGGTTAGGAAAACCGTCCTATGATCCGCCAGAGCCGGAGGGATCTACCCATGGACAATACCAAATAGATAGTATTAGAAAGTCCATAGGTATGATTATGAAAAAAAAGAGGAGAAAATGTTAGAATGGAAAAAGAAGGGGTTGAAGAATTAAAAAGAAATGAAATGAGAAAGGGTGAAAAGAAATAACCCTCCTATTATTCAACCTTAGGGCAGAAATCGGGTTCAATTCATAATCTACTGATGGTTGCTAAGGCGACATTGGTATTGAAGACAAGACGTCATAGACCCAGTGACGCACTGCACTAAACCTTCTAGCCACTCAAGTTCTCTTAAAAGAATTTGTTTCATTCTCACGGGGAACCGGTGTAATCTATTGACCTATCTCTTAGAGATGGTTGATATTGAAGCAGGAGACCTCTCCCTAATCTCCGCATAGGAAAACCAAATGCACTTATTGAGTCTAGAGCCTCGAGATGCATAAAAAGATCTCATAGGAACACATGCTACTTCTACCCTGGTTGTTCAACATTAAGGACACCAGTGGTAACCTTATGTGTCCTACGCAGATCTTAGCAATCTGCCAGAACATTTATGAGGGAAGTTACTATTGTAATTCCCAGTGATTGAATGGAAATTCCTGCCAGGGTCAACATCAAGCAGCCCTGAAAGCAGGTCACTTAGGTAATTCCTTGTGGATTACGCTTAGTGGTCACGATAGTTACAAACGGTCAACAGTCATGGAGTGATCTCCAGCGACTTCCCCATTCGTTGATCTACTTAGGTAGTTCGCGTAAATCCTCTCAGGGTTTACAGATTGGGAACGGTCTTGGTGAGGATTAGAAGGAGTCTTCACACTATGCTGTTGACAATCTCTAATTCCAAACCTATAAGTACCGGATGATTTGTTGTCGACTGTCTATTTGCAGGAATTTCTGACGGTTGTAGTTGATTGCTGAAAAGATGCTCATCCAGTAACATATGCTCACACTTCAACTCCGTAACTCAAAGATATCATGATCATTGAATGGCCTTCAACCGTGCTTCCTCAACTCTGATGAAGAAGATCATGATCTTGAAAAGTGTGAGCATGTCAACACAAAGATGTTCAAATCACATGGAGACATTACTACTCAAAGATGACCCTCAGATACTCATATGGATGATGAAGTCGAAGCTATTTCCAAAGATCATCCAACACATTAAAGGTGTCATCAAGAGTCTACAACTCAATGCATAAAGATATCAACTATGAAGAATCAAAAGGCCACGAGCTACAGAGATGTCATCAAAGACTTGATTGCTTTGACTCAATATCTATTTTCTGGGGTGACCTCCCTTAGGGGGAGATTGTTAGGAATACGATTATTCGTATGAAGATTCGGTCACACCATGTGTAACTCAGCATTGTGTAGCTCGTGGTATCAATCTTAATTAGTTTTATGGTAGTTTAGATTTAGTTAGTATTTGTGGAGTCGGGTCGGGTCTTCACCCACTGTCAGCCCGCTCCACAGCCTTTTTCAGAAGGTGTTTGTGTTGTAAGTATAAATACCCTTTCCCACCCAAGGGAAAGGGTTGGACCTTCATTTGCAATCTAACCTTTCACAAGTTTTCACATACAAGGCTCCCACTTCTCTCATCTCATTCTCTCTCTAACATCTTACTAGAAATTACATCTCTAATCATCCTAAATCACATAACCATCCATGGCTTTACATTAGAGTATATTACAACTTTGCACACATAAAATTACATTGAGTAGTTTTGTCTTTATTCATGAATTGTATGTGTGCAAAGTAAAATGATATGTGTATATATCATTGCCCTTTATATATACCTTACTTTGGATAGACAATATCTTATCTACGATAAATTCAATCTTGACACATTTAGTTTGTTGCAAAATTCTTTTAACAAAGTTGCAAACCTTCACAAAATATTAGTTGTACATATGATGCATACATATATATAACAATTGGATTGCGATCCTTTCAAGTATCATTTAAACATGATAGGTCATGTTACATGATAGATCATGTTAATGTTATTTTGAGTGAAGTTTTGAATTTAAGTAAAATAAAAATGATAAATTGAGGATCCCGCATATTTTTGTTTCTCACAAAAATATCAACATGACTTATCATGCTCATATTGAACTTTAGAGGATCTCGATCCATAACAATTAGGGTAGCTTCTATAAATGGTTAGATGATTAAGATTATCATCACATGGTTGTTCATGCATAACACATTTTTCTACTAGTTTGATAACACGTTCTTCATTATATTTTTAATAGTATTTATGTAATTTAACTAGTCATAAGCCCCTATAAACCCCATTTTATGGGCTTAGCTTATGGAGATTTATAGCTTATTTTCTAAGCCATAAGCCTCCATAAGCCTGTGTGACAAATGAGACTTATTTTACTAGCCGACTTATTTTAAAAGCCCAAGCCCAATAAGCCCCCCCCCCCCCCCCATAATATCTTGATTCAAGATGAATACGTCAAACCGTTCGAAAGCGTTGACTACAGGTACATTTGAAGATGTTATAGAGTAACCATGAGATAATGTTAAAACAAGAAGAAACAGGCAATGCGACGGACGAGACATGTTTTTTATTTTGATAAAAAGACTAAGTGTTTGTTTCCTTTTTATAGATGTACTCCAAGGGGAATGAAGAGTTATTGTAAAATAAATGTTAATGATAAAAACATGCATGATAATAAATTTTTAATCTTAATCTATTAAAACAGAAACACGATCAAACTAGTAATGTCACTTTGCTATCGTTTCAAATATTTTTTTTAAGTGAGGCGTTAAATATAGAAGAAGAGTTAAAAACATTCATTTGTAACTCGTTTTTAGACGTTTCATCATGATTCATTCCCAAAATTGGCCAAATATAACTATTTTATAATGTACAAAATTGGGAAATTTGTTGATTATGTACATTTATCCATCAATTTAATAACTAAAATATGTTGGGAGCAGTAACGTGGTTTCACCCTTTTAGATTAATACATCTTTTTAGTTTTAAAAATAAGGTAGATTTTTCGGCAGAGCATAACACAACCCACTGTTATTGTCGATTTATCGAAGTAATATCAGTAGTATGGATTTTTTATATAATAAAACAAAACCCAAAGTAAGGACTTTCATATTTGAAAAAAATCACATCATTCCATAAGTAGTAATATTTAAATTATTATTAATTAATCTTCCTATTTGATCCTAACTCTATATATATATATATATATATATATATATATATATATATATATATATATATATATATATATATATATATATATATATATACTTGTGATTATAATTTGGATGGTTTTAGTTATAGTAAAATTATGTTTTAAGATTTATTATTATTATTATTATTATTATTATTATTATTATTATTATTATTATTATTATTATTATTATTATTATTATTTGTGTGTTTTAGAAAAAAAAAGTTAAGAATTATAAGAGATTTTTTTGGTTTTTTTGGTATAATGTTGTTAATATGTTTTATAACAGTTTAAATAACATACCTGCTATATTGAAATATTATGGATATAATGAATCGATGGTTTATATGTAGATATTGTTATTGTTGTTAAGTTGACCCTCTTGACGGGGAGGTTAATTAATGTTGTGATCATATTAGTTTACGTCAATTATTTTCAAAATTGTATGTGCCTTTTTCATTCATTTTGCTGTGAAATGCATTGATAAGGATTTATTTGATACTCTTTTAGGGGGTTCATTTAAGCCTTAATGGAAAACTAGCAGCAATTAGCCGATTCTTGTCAAAAGATGCGGATTGATCACTGCTATTCTTCAAAACCTTCAAAGGATGCACAGATAAGAAGACTTTCCAATAGAGTGTCGAAGCCAAAGCTGCCTTCCAAAAGTTGAAAGAGTTCATGGAAATTCTACCAACACTCACAGCCGCAATCAAAGGAGGAGTGTTATATATATATCGCAGCATCTCACGAAAGTATCAGCGCATTACTCCTAGCAGAGAGGGAAAAGAAACAAATTCCGATTTACTTTGTTAGTCGCATTTTGCAAGGAGCTGAATTGAACTACCCAGAACTAGAAAAGCTAATTCTAGCTCTGATTCACGCTGCGAGACGACTCCGAAGGTATTTCCAAGCTCACCCCATCACTGTACTGACTGATAAGCCCATCAAACAAATACTGTTGAAGCCATAAAAATCGGGAAGGATAGCTAAGTGGGCTATCGAGTTGGGGGAGCACGAGATTGAATACAAGGGAAGGAATTCCATAAAAGGTCAGATATTGGCAGATTTCTTAGCTGAAACCCCATCTGAACCTGGCCACATTACGAATGAACCCAAATTAGAGTCCTCAAAAGAGAAAGAAGTATGGAAGTTATACACGGATGGAGCATCTAGCTCTGATGTTTCTGGAGCAGGATTAATGCTTGTAAGTCCCAAAGGAAAGGAGTATACTTACGCATTAAGGTTCAAATTTGAAGCAACGAAAAATGAAGCCGAGTATGAAGCTTGGTTAGCAGGCCTTCGGTTAGCTAGAGATATGGAGGTGCGCCATCTTTTGGTCTTCGTACACTCACAATTGGTCGCAAACCAAATTAAAGGCTCTTATGAGGCAAGGCAGCCTACCATCAAACAGTAACTGGATAAGGCTAAGGAAATCCTTAACGGATTCACATCTTATACCATCGAGCATGTACGAAGGAATCAAAACAAAAAAGCAGATGCATTGAGCAAGCTTGCTTCAATGGGTTTTGCTCATTTAACTTAAGAAGTTCTAGTTGAAGTGTTAGCAGAAAGATCCATCCAAAGGAAGGAGGTATCAGATGTCATATTTGAAGATGAATCCAATTGGATGACTCCAAAAAGAGAATACCTGATAAGTGGAATCTTTCCAGAAGACCCAAAATTGGCAAGAAAAATCAGAATCAAGGCCCCACAATATAAGCTGATAGGGGACAATTTATACAGAAGGTCATTCCTCACCCCTTGGCTTCGTTGTGTAGGGCCGAAGCAAGCTTCGAACATCATACACGAGATCCATCAAGGGTCTTGTAGTCTACATGCAGGACCTCGCTCTGTTGTTTCAAGGATAATGAAGCTAGGATATTATTGGCCGTCCATGCACAGAGACGCGACAAATATAATTCACAAATGTGAAGCATGCCAAATCCACTTGAATGTTCCCAGGCTTCCTAAGCAAGATATGATCTCCGTCAAATCTTCATGGCCCTTTTCCCAATGGGGGATTGACATTATCGGACCTCCACCAGTGGCACCAGGAGGAGTAAAGTTCTTGGTGGTCGCCATAGATTATTTCACTAAATGGGTGGAAGCTAAACCTTTAGCGTTAGTGACGGGTGGTGAGTACTTATTTACTCATCTTTTCTTGACCAAAATGAGACTACATTATCAAAAAACTAACCCAAATTTCCAAAGAAAGTGTGTTTTTGTGATTGTGAATGTGTAGATACGGATATTTCATAAAAGGACGAAAAACTGACAAAAACAAGCACGAGAGTGGAATGAGTGTTGAAAGTCAAAGCTGGGAATCTGAAAGTCAAAGTTGAGCTTATAAAATCAAAAGAGGTCCTTAGAGTTTGAAAGGTTTACAAGATTGACCGTTGTTGTGAAGTTTGATGAAATTGCAAGAATGGCCCTCATAGTTTCAAAGTTGGCAAAACAAGTCCCTCAAAGATATATTTTGAAGTAAAGTCAACATTAGCCCTTCATCTATTCAAGATTGGCAAGATTGGCCCTTGAAAACTACTCTTGAAGTTTGGCATAATCAGCCCTTGCATTTTCAGAATAATACACATTTGGTCCTTGTAAATTACAAAACACTTTAAACCTTACTTTCCTTATTAAAAATCTTGTCCAAGTCCAAGAATAATAATCCAAGTCCACAAACAATCCAAAGCCCACTTCCTTAATACAAAAACCAGCCCACTCCTTTTGGTCAAACACCCTCACCCATAGTCAAGCACGATTAAAATAACCCTTTACCCTTTTCCCGCCACCAAAATTCACCCCTAAATTACCCAGGTTACTATTCACCTTAACCCTAGATTACTATTCCGTCCAAATTAACTGAGAGTAAGGGTAATACCATACAATCACGCACTTCTAGAAGCTGACACACGTGTCAGGGAATGTCAGGGTACGCCTAGATTGCCAAGGTGGACAAATCCTTGCTCATGATTGGTCCTCACACCTCATCAAAGTTAATCAAATGGCTGTAATTGATGGAATCAGGATTAGATTGATCGTATGGTTGTGATTAATGCATCTAGGAGCTTTCAAGGGTCTTATCCACACACCTCTCCTCAGCTATAAAAGGCACTCCTCATCCATGATTTGAAGCTATTAGCTAGGAATAGGAGTAAGTAGCTTATGGAGTAACTTTTAGAGTAATTTTAGCTTTCACGTATTGTATTTCAGCTTTTGTACTTTGTACTCATTTTTAGTTTTCAATAAAATTTGAGTGTTCATTTAATTTCCTTATCATTTAATTTTTTACAAGCAATTTAATGTTTTAATCTATTTCCAAGCTTTCAATTTCTGTTTTTCATAAGCTCATTCAAGCTGAAATAATAGCTTGTAGTGAGTTCATTAGTTTGTTTCTGCATAAATTTGTTCTATTGATTCTGGTTAACGTAAGTCAAAGGAGGATTCTTGATGATGATTCTGGGTTAATAAGGCATTGGAACCATGTTTTCTGATGTTGGTTAAGCCTATCCAAAGATAGGCTATGCTCAAATGTTCCCTTTGTTCAGCTGAGGGTTTAGAGTGTAAGTTCTCTTTTTAATTTTCATTCTGAATTGTTCTTTCTGCTAATATAGTTTAGTATCTGATATTTTTTGCTTTTTTTGAGGTTTGTTTCTGCTTATCTTCATATTTTCAGTATGTAGTTTTGCTATTATAGTCATATGTAGTTATTTGTTCTAATTTCATAGTTTACTATTTTCATATTTTAATCTGCAAATATGAGTTTTACTAGTTGTTTGTTGAAGTTTATTGCTCTAATAGCTTCCATTACTGGTTATTTTAGTATTTTAATCATTTGTTTGGAAGATAATGGCTTAAATCTGCTAGTTGTAGTGTAATCTGTTGTTTATAGGGGTGTTTGGATCTGCTCATTACTAGGTGTAGTAGTTGTTATTTAGTTGTTATTTCTGCTTAATTAGTCTCATTTAGGTTAGAATAGGTCAGAAGTAGCATAATATAAGTGGTTTATATAACAAAAGTCAAAATTAGTCTACAATTCAATCACTGCTTGTATTATTGTTACTTGTTCTTGCTGATTTCTTTAATTTGTTGCATTTTAAGTGTGAGATTGTGTTTTTTATGTTTAATCTTGTTAGTTATACATCTAGTAATTAGTTTAGAACATTAAAATTTGGTTTTAGTCAAAGTTCTAATGCAATTTAAAAAGTTAAAAATACAAAAAATCATGTTAAATCCATTTTTGTTTTTATTTTTTCATTTCTTTATTTCTTAATCATATCAGTTGAAACTTGTTGTTTTGAAAAGCTTGTCAGTTTGTATTATTTAGGATATTTTTAGAATAATTTTTGGAATTTTTCTTATAAGCTTTTCATGAGCTTAATTGTTGGCTATTTGGAACTTACGTCCCCTGCACTTTCAGTCAGTGTTTTATCTTGGCTTGTTCCTAGCCCTATTTCTGCTTATCTTAATTGAATGATTTTTGTTTCTAGTGATAGCTAGTAGTTCTAGTTTTTGATTTCTATTCTTAAGTTTACTATAAGGAGTTTATTTTCTAGCTTAATTTCTGCCCTCTAGTTGCTTCATTAAGTCTGTTTGTTTAAGTTTTGGTAGTATAAGCTTCTTGTAGATTCCAGATTCTTAGCTTGATTAGCAGCAGATAAGACATCTTTTAGATATTAGTTTTGATTAAATTAGGATCAATTTAGGTTGTTTATCTAGTCTAATATCTTGTATGCATAGCTTTTTGGTCAATAATTAGATTTGTACCCATTTCAGCCCATGCTCATTAGTCAATAACTCCTTCTTTAATGCAGCTTATTATTAGATATTTGCTTCTTGTGATAGCTGGTGGTGGTAACTTTCTAGTTCTGTGCTTATTCTTCAATTTGATGACCGTTTTGTTTGCCTTAATCTTGACTACTAGTTGGCTTAATAGGGTATTTTTGCTCAGTAGTGAATTAGTTGGATTTGCTTATTACAATGTGTTGAGGAAACATGATCAAGATCTTTTCATGTTTTAATGATGACAAATAAACCATCGAAACACATAAAATAACAAACGTTAGCTTAAAATCGCCGGAGCCCATATCTGCTCCTGGCGCGTTGCCCGCGCGTCAACGCGCGGGTGACGCGCCTGGACACTGTATGGTTCCGGGCGAATTTTGAAAGTCGGCTTTCCCCTTACCCGAAAAATGTGGATCTTTCAATTCAAAGTATGAATATGTTATGTGCTTAATTGAGAACACTCGAAACGAGTTTTGAGACTTGAGAGACCCTACTTTTAAAACACCCGTTCACGGGAAAACGCCAACTCATGTTTTCTAACTATCGCCTCTAGCCAAGGCTTTTCTAAACTTAGGGAGCTTATATACTTCACGTGACATCGTGTTAAAGTATCCATATGCTCATATCCCGTGCTTACGTCTTCCCTAATTACGTAACGGGTTTACTCCCTTATTGGTCAAACTAAGTCAAAGGTCACTTTGCGTAAACGCATCCTTTCCCACTTGGGTTATGCTTTACATCAAGGCAAAGCACTTAACTTGTTTGAACCAAGGTATTAGTTGAGAACGTCGAGTCATGGAAATTCACGAGATATGAAACTATGGATTCTCGACGTTGTGTTACTTGAACTTATAAGTAACATATGAATTTCTGAACTTATAATCCTAATTGTCTAAACCTTTTCTTCTTAATGACAATTAGATTTCTTCTTAATCTTCTCTTAATCTCATTTCTACAAAAGACAAATCCAATCATATATTCTCTTACACAATCTCTTACAATCTTACATATTCCCTTACACACTCTACATCTCAACCATCCATTCCCTTACAACACATCTAAACCCTCTATTTCATCACATGTGATTTAATTTGAATTTCAAATGTGGCTCCATTGATCCTAACCATTCAATTCAAACTAAACACATCTTAACTATCCATCCAACCTCCTCTCTATTCCATCACATGTGTTTAATCCAAGCCATCCATTTCAAACCAAAACCACCTCAACCATTGATTCACCCTTTCCCCCCAAGCAAAGCATATTCCTTTGGAATATCCCTCCTTAACCCAACTCTCTACATCTCAACCATCCATTTCAAATAAACACATCTCAACCCTTCATTTCTCCCACATGCCAAATTATTTGAAAACCAAAGGAGGCTCCCTTTGATCCTAGCCATCCAATTCAAACCATCTCATCTCAACCCTCCATCTCATTCTTCCCCCCAAGCAATGGAATATACATTGGCATATTCTTTCTCTCTTTTCTATGCCATGTGAGGAATAACACTTCTACCCCTTTCAAATTACCCTATCTACACTTTATACCCTTGGTAATTTGTTTTCTTTTTAAACACTTCACAAATGATTTTCAAATTGGCTATTTGAGTTGGTAAACCTTAGATTGATTAATGTTAAGGTTTAGTGTGAAGTACAATTGGGGGTTTAGCAAGGATAGGTATTTATAAGATCCAACACCCAACACTTGGGAAAAGTTAACAGAAGCCTGGCGCGCTGCCCACGCGCTGAATTTGGGTTCTTGGCCTATAAATACCACCCTTGCCTCTTGTATTCCTTACCTCTTGCCGTTATTCTTTCTCTCTATATTCTTTCTAAACACTCTCAAATCTCTCTATCTCTAATCTCTAATCTTGTGTTCTTGATTTTCACATTAACATCTTTGAAAGAACACATCACTTTGCAAGGGAAGAATCACAAGAACCTAATCCACTCTTGTGATTGTGTTGAGGGTCTTCTTATCTATACCCTTTCTATTAGAATCGAGTCACTAGGTTAGGTTAGGGCTTGGTTCAAAGAAACTTATATTCATTCAATTGTTTGTAAGGGAAGTCTTGTGTCTTGGTGACCAAGCCTAGATCATTGGGGATCTAGTTAGGGTTTGATACTTCCGGTGGGAAGTCTTGGTAGTGGTCTTGGTGACCCTTAGGTGAAGTCGAATCGCGAGTTTCTTTGGGGTGGTTTTCGAGGGCGAAATACCGTGGGAGTAACTCCTTCTTTGTGAGCATCGATATTGGTGCATATCGGTGGAGTGAATTGTAACGGTTTGTAGTCCACCGAAAGGATTATACTAGTGAATAGTATCAGAGTCGTGGATTCGCAACTGGATGTACGGATGGTATAAACCCCCCATCCCGAACCAATATATATCGTTGTGTTCTTACTTGCTTTACATACTTTGGTTGTGTTAGTGGTTGTTGGATTATTGTACAACCACTTGATGTTCTCTTTAGCTTAAAGTTTTTAAACATCTAAAAAGCTGAAGAAACCGTATTCACCCCCCCCCCCTCTACGGTTCTACACAATGCTTTATTGCTTATCTTAGATAGCTTATTTGAATTTTATTAGCTCATCAGGTCTGCTTTAGATTTTCTTATAGTCTTTTGTGTAGCCTCCCGTAATTTTCCCATACGATTAGTAAATGATAACATGGAATAAAAGGATATTACGTTTACTTAACAACACTTTTGCGGATAACAAATTTTTTTTACTGATGACTTGATATATGAATCACTACGATAACTTGTGATTGACCATTTACTTAGAAACGATGCTTACACACAACCTCGATAGTCTATTATTTTTGCGAACAATAAATATAAAAAGTTTATAATTATAAATATACGTTTCGTCTAACTACCGTATACTATTTATATATTTCCTAAGCCTACGAAAATTCCCAAGATCACTCACTAATATTTTTGGACCTCGACACGATACCCAAAACAAGCTACGTTGGCCCACAGCACCCTATGGGCCATATTTAAACCCAACACAAACCAAAAGGACTATTCTTTCTTTTTCTTTTCGTTTGGGCCGGAACCAAACCAGCAGCCCACCAGGCCAAGCCCAAACGCACCCTTAATATCGTTTTCTTTCTTTTGTTTTCTGTCGCGATACACCTCCAAACCACCCTCGTTTTCTTGCAATATTGACCTTGATATAACCCTTTTTATACCGGAGTAAATGAAGACTCCTAGAATTTTCGACATGTAACACATACATATTTTTACATGTCTCGTTTCACCAAGTAACTAACAATTGAGAATGGTAAAAGTTGGAACCTCACTCACTCGTTTACTGCCTTAGAAACAACCTAAGTAAACTACAAAACTCACCCTTTGGAGAATATGACACAACGTGTCACAAGTGTTCTACAAACCTCCCATGCTCCCCATTGACAACAAAACCGACTCTATACACCTTGTGAATGTCAGGAATGAACAGGAGATCTTCTTACACAATCTTAGCTTTGTAACATTTCGATTGGACAAGAAAGGAGGTAACATGCGTTTGTATCAATCCCACACTCAATCTCATGTGAACTTAACTTGTTATCATCCTCTAAAACTCACTATAAAAACCTCCCATGCAAGCTCAGTTGATAACATACACATATACGTACCACATTACAAATAATAACGAAGGATATGGGTTATTAAGGGACAAAAGGTTTGTCAAGTGTACGAAGCCTCAAAGCAAGCCTAGGATTCCAAGTTTACTCGTCTTGAACCTTTGGTGGATCGTGACTTGAACCACGCAACTAGTTTTTCTCTTACTCGATCCCTACTAAAGTTTTACGCCACCTTTGTGAGGCGAGGTAAGAACTTTGAACTATCTTTCATTTTTAGACTTATACTCGTATGATTTTTGCACGAGCACTTACTATATATATTTCGTAAATAATAAAAATGACATTTACTTTTTACACCACGTATCATTTGTTAGCTAGGTCCTTAACGAGACCCTATAAACATTTGGAACTCAGAATTAACGTATAAGTATAAATATCACACGTTCCTATATTGGTTTGGACCTATACGAGTTTGGCTAAAACACTTAGAATATTTTGGATATTGAAAACTAGATTAAAACGAGTTTTTGCCATTTACTTTGTACGTATAACTAAAAATATTGACACATAACGATACCATGTTTAAGCTCGAACTAATAAACTATCTTATGAGCAATCGATACAAGTAAATATCTAAGCCTAGTGACTTAGTTTCGTTACCTTCACGACCTTAAAGTGAATCAGGTTTTAGAATAGAATTTCAAGGAAAATAAATTCACTTTGGGCCTATAAGCCCGTTAAGCTTATTTTTAGCTTATTTCAATAAGCTGATCATACCAACCCTTTTGAAATGTTTTCATAACGTAAAAATATGGACTAAGGTAGGTCTACTGTTCCCCTACCCTTTTGGATCGTAAAACACTAATGGGCCTATATTTTTGGTTCGTTAAGCCCATTTAGAATGAAAAGGTGGATTTTAAGCTAATAAGCAGTTAAAATAAGTTGTTTCGAATATTTTGAGCTTATTGGAATAATAAAAATGATAAGTTTTGAGTTTGGTAATTTTTGGACTATTTTTGCAAAATTTCGCTAACGAAGGACTAAAACTGTTAAAAATGTAAAGTTTGGGTAGAAACTGTCAAAACTGTTTTTCTAAGGTTATAAACTGTTAAAATGAAACTTAGTGTTAAAAAATGTAAATATTGATACTCACGGACCTAAAATGTAATAAAAATTAACTTTGGACTAACAATATAAAATTTATACCGTTAGGGTTAAAAGTGTAACTTTGGAGAAACTTAAAGGATTTTGTTGTAATATTATTTTTTTAATAATAATGTTATATATATATATATATATATATATATATATATATATATATATATATATATATATATATATATATGGTTGGGTTATTCTAAAAAGGGCCTTATAATAAAAAGTGTAGGAAGGATTGTGGGAGTGACATGTGTCACCCCCATGCCACATCATATGACATGTGTCCCCCCACCCCACCCCCGCCAGAAAAAAAAATTCCCGCAAAAAAAAAATTTTTTTGGGGCAAAAATTTTTTTTTCCCTCCAAAATTTTTTACTGCATCACTGTTATAAATTTACTGCATCACGGTTATAAAGTTACTGCATCACATTTACTGCATCACAATTATGATTTTACTGCATCACGGTTACTGCATTCATGGTTTTAATGTTACTGCATCATAGTTATAAAGTTACTGCATCATGGTTATAAAGAAAACTGAATTATCATAAGTTTTCTGCATCATATATGTATGTAACTGCATCACAATTAAAATACGATTCTTTTTTAAGTTTTGGTGCATCTTTATTATAAGTTACAGTATCATAGTTAATAGTTTAGTGCATCAACTATGTTACAGTAACTTATAACCTTAATGCACTAAAATTTAAAACTGTGATGCAGTAACTTTTATAATTGTGATGCAGTAACTTTATAACTGTGATGCACTAAAAAATTTTGGTGGGAAAAAAAAATTTTTGCCCAAAAAAAAAAAAAAAAAATTTTGGCGGGAAAAAAAATTTTTTTTGCGGGGGGGTGGGGTGACATGTGTCATATGATGTGGCATAGGGGTGACACATGTCGCCCGCACAATCCTTCCTACACTTTTTATTATACGGACCTTTTTATTTTAACCCATATATATATATATATATATATATATATATATATATATATATATATATATATATATATAGGGAAGGGATCAGGTGCGGATTAACTTTTAAGTAGGGATAGTGCGGATAATATCACAGTACCATTCAAAAAAAATAATTCAAAAAAATGTGAAAAAATAATATAAAGAAAGAGGACAAAAAATTATTAAGAATCGCTGAAAAAAATTCCAGAAAAGAATCGTTTTCATGGTTTTTTTTTAATATCACTTTAATACTCATACTTTCTTAACATCAAAGTTATTTTTTTTAATATCACCCCTACTTTTTTTAATATCGTAATAAAAAGAGCAGGGATATTAAGGTTTTTACTAATATAAAAGTGATTTTTTAAGTAAAATTTTTAATATTTCAGTTACTTTTAATATGTAAAACAACTTTTCTTTATTTTTTTTTAATATCACAGTAACCATCAGTCCATCATCGCTTTTAAATATCATACTTCTGATATCACAGAAGCCATCATCGATTTTTAATATCATACTAACTTTTTTATTAAAAGAAATTCAAAAAAATATGAAAAAATTAAAAAACTAAAGAGGACAACGAATAATTAAGAATCGCTGAAAAAAAAAAAAAAAAAAAAAAAAAAAGAAAAAAAAAAACAAATCGTTTTGATGGTTAAAACTTACGGTGATATTAAGATCAGATCTTGACTTTTTTACAAAAAGTCAA
The DNA here is from genome assembly GCA_030686995.1 of Artemisia argyi. Classification (NCBI taxonomy): domain Eukaryota; kingdom Viridiplantae; phylum Streptophyta; class Magnoliopsida; order Asterales; family Asteraceae; genus Artemisia; species Artemisia argyi. The sequence continues at coordinate 221,647,612 of CM060709.1, read as the reverse complement.
GATCAGATCTGGATTGGACGGTGCAGATTCATCCGTACGTCCGCATGAAAAAATGAAATCCGCACCTGATCCTTGGTCTATATATATATATATATATATATATATATATACTAGATTTCGAAGCCCACCCGATGGGCGGGCATGACTTAAAATTATTCTTGTTATGGTGTTAGTTTACGGAAAATCATTTTTAATGAATGCATTAAGAACGAAAAGAAATAAATATTTATTGAATATGAGAGAAAAAAAAGTTACAAAGTGGTACGCAAAAATAAAATATACACCCAAATAAACTCAGGTGCAAAATAAACTTTTTGCCTATTACATGTTGCACCGAGCACTCTAAGTTGTTGGTTTTCATATTGGAATGCTACAAAAGAACTACATTTATAATATGCAATACGAAGTCAAAGTTTAGTGGAGATGAAAAAAAATTGAAGTTCATAAAGATGTGCAAACAATAATTAGAAGTTAGGCAAGATGAAACAGAAATTACATACACAGTCTATGTCAACAACTTGTAGCTCGTAATAAGATGCCACTACCATGCTTCACGAGGTGTCGAAGTCGCCCATAAAAAAGGTATGCAATCTTATTATCCACTACTCCTGATACTTTGACACTGTATGAAAGTACATGTTTAATAAGAAAAGGAAACTACTCTTTAAACAAATAAAGTTTAAGGCAACTATAGGCTAATCTTGTCATCACATTTTGTATCAGTTCCCTCAAAGGTCTAAATTGTGGGAAGTACAAAAATTATAGATTACAAATATGATCTATTTGCAAGACTTGTCTCCATGAGTTAATATGAAGCCATACTCATCCGATTTATGTAAAATTAGGTCGGTTTGCTAATATTTAATTGTCAAGGGGTCAAATAGGTATAATTAAAAAAAATGGAAAGGACCAATTGGTTTAAAAGTAGTCTAAAGTATACATTCAAGCCACCCATAACTCATTGCCTCTTCTATTTATTAAAAAAAATGGAGCATTATTTGGATAGTAACCATGATAATCCATAATTAAAGTATTTTATTGTTATTGAAAGACGAAAAATAATACGTATAAAAGTAAAAGTTTTGGCGGTTTGACCAACCTTTAACCTGTCCTAAAAATTGAACATTTTGACCTTAGGCAAAACTTGTCCCGCCATTTTGTAACCACGCTGCTATAGGCTCAACCAATAGTTCCACATGTCTTCTTAAAAATCATGACTCCATTAAAAATCAAAAAGATAGATTTGGTTTAGATATGAAGGACAACAAACATACCATCTTTACAGCACTAACTGAGTGCAACCTTACTGTGAAACTATTGCTATGGTACAATATCCACACGGGATTGAATTTCATATCGCGGTCGGTGACATTCACGTTCATAATCTTGTTGAAGTAGTCATACCTGTAATTAAGGATACACAAAGAAGAGATTAAAACTTAACATAAGTACTTGGTATATTATTTATTTATGTTTCTCATACATAACTTGATGATTTTGGATAACAAATGTCGATCCATTCACCCCTTTTGTCGTCACTAACTATATTATAAAATCAGAAATCACAAAAAGCACCTTTGTTTGGCGCTGCTCTAAGGTAGTTTTCAGGGCACTCCAATTCTGTCTTATATAGATTTTTGTTATGTGTATGCTCTTAGTTTTAGTAAACTTTGTGCATTTTTCTTGTTTCCAAGGTTAGCTACTACGTGAACCGGTTTGACCCCCATACCCATCACGCTAAACCGAACCATCTTACCACCTCAAATACGCGTCACATGGTAGGGAGTGACAAATTCAAACTGAGATAGATACAAAAATATTGCCTGCTTGTATCACACCTGCTGCATCATAAAGTATTCTGATAATTTGATTAGTACATGTATGTTTTAATGACCTTTTATCAATGTAGTCCTTTGGCCTTAATCATAAATTTCAACTTGAATACAATGGTTTCAGGTTGCCAAACGTTTTAAGAAAATTCAGGAAATTGTGGAGGAGGACAACAACCTGGTATTTGTTCTGTAACGAATTGCACCAGGTTCTCCATGCTGAACCAATACAAGTTAATCAGCTTGAAAAGCAATACTAAATAAAAACTCAAATGTGCAATAACACTTTGGTGACGTAAAAAGAAAACGCTACTTACAATTCCAAATCCAAGCTCCATTTTTCCTGGACCTATATATGGGCTGATTTTGGCTAACCTGGAAGTGTGCAAACGGAAAGCAAGATGCCCATTGTACCAACAATTTCGCATGCATGCCTTGCTTCAGCAGCAAAATCAGAAAGGGGAAGACCGGAAGCACCTGCTGCTCCTGCAATATGGCATTTTCAAAGAACTTCAATAATAGTTCATGTAAAACAAATCATAAGAATATTACACCCTTGGTCGCTTACAACTGCTGTAAGAGATATAAGACAACGTAACATCTTTAACAATTCCCTCTAAATAGTTTCACCTAAACAAAATTTCCAAAAAAATGAACATGTGTGTTTTAAACATGCATTATGGCATTAGATTGTTCGTTGTCTTGAATGTTATTTGAGAAATATAACTGAATTCAATCAGGAATGAAACCTCTCAAAAACTTCTCTAGTAGCTTGTAAGTGATCAGCCGTCACGTTACATGGTATGGATATAATAAAATAGCCTTCATTTGCCAAAAGCCAAAGTAGATTAGTACATCTACAAAAATAATGGCGATAAATTTTAACATGTTCTTTTGCTCTTAAGCAAAATGAATATGAAAAGTATGATTGTAGGAAGTACAACCGACCTATATGTAACTTCAGGAACTGCTCCTATAATTGCACTACAAAAGAGCTTACAATAGCTTTTGGCTTCTTGCCTTTAGGTGAAGGAATGGGAACCCAGTTAGTATCTCGGCTTCCCACAAACTTCTTGTAAATCCTATGAGTTTCTAATAAAGTGGTGTTTATAATAAATAATACTCTAGTGATAATAATTTAAAAAAAAAAAAAAGAAAAAGAAAAAAAACCGACGACGATGAAACAAAAGACTAACACAAAGAGGCATCAGCTAATTCGACTGGTTTTGAATCCAAAGATTCCAAGAATTTATTTCGAAAGGATTATTGGAAGTCCGCGTCAGATACTTACGCTCAGCTGATAAGGAAAAATCATTACGACGGAGAGGCTGTAATGATACAACCAATACATTATGAGATGAAAGTTACGTTATTGAATTTGATACAACCAATACAATATAAACTCTACTACCAATTAAATCAAAACCATGAACACTCAATATATATCCATTGACACTACCATATTAGATATATGTATATTTGACATAACAACATTGATGCTTGATAACGTGAACCCTCCTCAATCCTCATAATGCCAAGTGTTTGGTTAAGAGATGTAGATGCTCATTTTGAATCCAGTGATCAACTATTAAGTATTCTGTATATCGATAACCAAGCACTACACATTAATATCACAAAAACAAACTGCTACAACTCATTCAAATGGTGTGAATCGAAGTGAGATACGACTTATTAATAACATGATGTGTGTATCTCTTTATAAATTTGAATTTTACTTGGACAACATTTCTAACTTTATATTTGGATAACATCATATAGTAAAGTGATTTTACTAACATCAGATTAATAGAACGACTATTGAGTATTTCTTTTTGGTTGTATGATATAGAAAGGTAGCACGAACACCGACTTTTCTGTTCGCTAAGTTTCGCATGAGACCTAATGCTGGCAGCTACCCAATTTCAAGCATTTCATATGAAGTAAATGTCTAGGGACCCAGGTATATCAACAGTTTGTTAACCCCTTTATCCACAAGGAAGAGAATATATAGTTGGTATTCTGTTAACACGTCATCGTTCTCGGAATACTGGTGCCAAAATATTGATCCTATTCATATCACCAACCATGAGATACCAATCAGAATGCCACATATAATTGGTACCATCTTGTAAAATATCAATAACGTACATGTCTAGGCTTCGCCTTCTTATTCGGAAACAACAAATGATGTTGTCATGGGGTGTTTGGATGGTTTCTTTAAGGGGTGTTTTGTTGTTGTCAGGGGGTGTTTTGATGGCTGCTAAAAATGCTAGACACGTCCTCTACCTGACCTATTATATAGATATCAGTTGCAGCATCAAGTGTCGTGTCATAATTACCCTTCTGAATATCTAGTTCAAACCTGAGATTTTTCCTTGTGTTCTCCGTAGCTGAGAGTCGGGTTGGAGAAGATTATGTGCTATTGTAAGCACCGTTGTACGCAGACATATCATCCTCTTGACTGTATATATCAATATCGTTTACTGAATTCAGTACGACATTGTAATCATCTTTCTCCAGGTCTTCTTTTTGAATATTTGGTTCATGAGTAAGAGTTTTGCTCGAGTTCTTGTTATATGAGAAATTGAGAACCGAGTTGGAGAAGAGACTGTGCTGTTGTAGGTACTGTTATCGGCCGACATATCATCGTCTTGACTTCTTGTCTCCATATCATTTGCAGAATCCTCTATATCAGCATCCATAATGTCGAGCAAACCTCTAAAAGATTGTACTAAAGTAATGCACTACAATGACAATTAAGAACTCACTTGAAATAACCTGTTTCAGAATACACAAAATAAATAGCTAATCTATCATTTTTAGTGATACGCCAAATAAGTATGGTTAAAATATGACATAACACACCATGTATGTTTTATCAACTATTTTAGAATGGTGACATAAGTAGTTAACCTTGGCATCCCGTAAGGACACTCTGTTTCATTGGATCTAATGTTTATTGTGTAGCAAACAATTAAAGGGATGTTCAGATGTATAACTAAACTAATTGTTGCATGGAGTCTCAATAATATGTTTATTGAGTTTCAAAAAATAAAAAAAATTATCAATTTTTAGTTTTTAAAGTTAGAATGTCAGAAAACTAATTATTGAGATCTATTTAAATTACTTAGTTATCCCTTGCTTAAACAAAACAACCACTCAATATGATTTTTCAAGACTGAATGTTAAAACATACCAAATCAGATTCGTACATTTTTTTGGTTAACTAATACTATCCAAAGAATAATTATAAGTCATGACCATCTAATTAATACAAATGAAGTGCACATATACCTTGGCTCAACCCGATAAGTAGAAGCAGCTTATCTCTCCTTATAAAATATTGCACTGGTTCATCTTTTGGTCCCGAAAGAATATCAAGAAAAACTAAAAGAGAAAAAATGTTCAAATTTGCTAATTAGTACTAATAAATAAACGTTTTAAAGATGTTTAAGAGAAGAATAATTAACTACCTGCTTGAATGAAATGAGAAAAGTTATCTGCAATTCCACACTTTTCCGGTGTTTTAGTTTGGTTTTCCTATTTCGTTGATTGTCGCAGTGATTTCGCTCCTTAGATGTTAAAAAGATCAAGAGACATATATTATTTATTTTAGAAACAGAAATGTATGAACTTATAAATCACAGCAGAAAATAGTTTATAAGTTAGACCTCTGCAAACTTAGCAGAATTGCTCATCACTTGCTCTTGGTTTCATGTATTCATACATAAGCTGTTATAACTTTAAGTATCCTTTTCAATACTGGGCATGAAAACTTTTCAATTGTGTTATAACCTAATCCAAACACTCCTTATAGCTACAATAGTCTAATCCAGCCCATACCCGTCACACATATATACATACGCTCACATTTTCCATAATATATGCGTAGATTCTTATACCGAAACCGGAACCTAGAGCGAAAATGGAGATACTAAGCAATGAAAGATACTGATATTATAGAATAACACTAAAAAGCACAACTTAAAACCTGATATGCTATGAAATTTGCAGTCTAAAGCTCCGATATAATGACATCGGGCCAAATTGCACATAAATCCTGCAAGAAAAGCCACGTTTGAATAAAACACATGGCAGAATTCTGTTGGCAGCCAATGAAAAAGGAGTATAACATAGTTTCGTGGATACATTGCCCAGAGCATACTATTACAAAACATGGTAAGAAAAAAAGCTAACTCGTTTTTGCTCTAATCCCTTTTCACTATCATATTCACTTACAAAACATATTTGTTGGTATCAATAGTTCGAGCATCCAGTCTCACAATAACGCCCCTTTTATCATTTACCAATATAAGGGCCAATAAATACTCAGTAAGAATGTAGGGAAATCTGAATGTCAATAAATGACACAGCAGGAAAAAGACAGAATGCATTACTGTCATCAAGTGTGGGGTGATTTCTATACCATCACTAACACTACAAAGTGAGTAAACATACGGTCGAACCTTGGTAGAACTCTGAATTACAGCAAACAATTATCATGATAGAGATAAGAGGGTAGTGAAGTATCTCACTTCTTTCGTGCTCATTAGTTTACTGTTGTCAGTTAAGATGTAGTAAGACCAGTGCTCTTTAAGTTGTTATGTTGAAGGGTGTTTGGTTCATAATTTTTCTACCTCTTTTGCAAAGATAGCAGATGGTTATGTGCGAACCGAATGTTCAAAAGATGATAATTGTTGGATGATATATTGTTGAGGATTAGACATCCAACTCCCAAGAGGAGTATGCACTGGAGCCGGTGTAGGCTGAAAAGGCTCTGCATATAAAATTAGAACAAAATTTCATAAATAAGAATAAAATCCAATGGGGATAAACTGATATTTAGTACTAAATGCAGAAGCCATGTGCATCCGAAGGTGGAAAGCCTCCGGCTTTTGGTAATGATCCAAGCAGGGGAGTGTTAGCGGTCACCACACCTTTGATTTATGACAGTCCGTAACCTTGAATTCTTAAGGTTAGGAAATTGCAATTTGTCCTGCAATAAACACATGTACAACAGTAGTTCATATTATTTAAGCCAATAACTAAGCAAAAGTGGTAAAACTAATTATAGAGAAAATGTACATTATCTCATATACTCTAATAACCTTTTCAAATAAGTCAATCTTGCAATGGCCTTCCAAGTGTAATCTAGAAGAATTTTAGACTCCTTTTGCACTATAGCCCTTTTTATCTTCTAGTACTCCAGACTTTCTTAGCGAAATGTCCCCCATAGCCACAAGGAAACTACACACGTTTTTCCAATTCCAGGCATCTAAATATCTTCTCAAACATGCATCATAAGCGGCCACCATGAGGCAACTCTAGTAATCGAAAAGAAGAGCTTACTAATTGAGAGTCGATTCATGCCTTAATACCAGATAGATAGAGGTTGATTGTCAGTAGTGATTTCATAAATGGTAGAAAAACAGTAAATGATGAGTTAAGGATTGTGCGAGTATTTAGAGGTTAAATAATCATCCTTTTGATAATCAAATGTTATAGGAAAGTTAGTTATATACCCTTATACTATCTATTGTGATCGTATACTTAAACATGGCCAAACACACAACATCATTAAGAGCGAAAATTACAACTTTTAGCAACTAAAGTAAATTAAATCACTATCTCCCCACCTTGTTTTACTATACATTGTTGTATTACTTTTGAAGGTATGCAGAATATAGAGTTATGCCTTAATGGTGATATTGTCTACTTAAAATAATGATGATAAGCTCTAAAATAAGCAATCCCAAACACCCCTTATATGATCTCTACATTGCACAATCTCTTACTTTTTTGTTGCAGCTACTTTTAAACAGATTATTTGATTGGACATAAACATTCCAAACTAATTTTCTACTAATTTAAAGCACACCAATCAAACAATCATCTTCAAAATACAAACACCCCTTAGTGTCTTCGTTAAGACTACCATGAAAAATCATGTTTCACCTGTAACTAATGCAGTAATGAATAGCAACTTAGTGTCTCCATTAAGAGTATTTGAACATCCACCTGTGCCATTTGGTATCACCCCAGCCTATCATGTGTCAACAATTAATGCTTAAAATTTATTAAATCTACGACAAATATTTACTATGAAATAGAAAGAAATGAAAATAAATTTTGGTGTACATTTCTTGCATTTCTCTATACTCCTCTTGTAAGCTGTCAGCAAAGCTTAGCCACGTATCTACCAAGAAACAAAATCCTTATTAGCAACCTAGTAATAATTATCAAGAAACACATAGTTATCTTACAATTACCACCATTGATACAAAATTACACAACATTCAAATTTTGGAAGCCGAACCAGTTTTGTTCCCATGGAGAGTAAAGAACGGCAAGGTATTCCATTTAGATTGCTTTGTATCCTTCTTGTAATAGTACTGCAAAAGTATGAATATAGCAGATTAACAAATACAAATAATATGTAACAACGCAGTTGGATATCAAGTTAAAAGCACGAATAGGTGTACTTTTTACCCTCTGCTGTTGTGAACTCTTTCCAAACAGTAGATGCATCGGCCGCAAGTGCAGCAGCTCCATGGTTGGTCTTGTGGGGGATCATCCTACATATACAGAAAAAAAATAAAGTTAATGATTAAAACAACTCTGGCAGCTATAACTCATCCTACACCATTAAATGGTCATATCACATTACATTAAACTACAACTTTTAACAAAATACTACACAACTGGGCCGTCATTCAGACCATCCTTGTCGATAAAGGGCCTTGGAGTAATAATAGCAGCCCCTGCATTACCTTTTGAACCTGTTTCTCCATCACCTTTTGAACCAAACTCTCATTTTCTTCCTGTAGCATGTCAATCTGCAACTATTGTTTGCACTTGTCAATGGGGGCCCGAGGGAGGCAAGGTGGAAAAGGAGAGAATACATTATCTTGCAGAGCAGGAGTAGAAGGCAAATCAGAAACAGAAGCAGAATTGGAAGTGGTACGTTGGTTGCTGAGTTACCCTTGCTGCTAGTATAAAACCAATAACAAATTCATGACGTAGCACTCACTGAAATCAAGCACATATAGGCTTGAAAAACATACAAAACGGTTGACATATGTTATATGGATGCTTACAATCGAATAAAGAAAGTTAAGGTTAAGATTTTACCTACATTAGCTGGTCATAAACATTCTCAGCTGCTGCAAATTATGGTTGCTCGCGTTGTACTCGATATGTGGAAAATGGAGATTGTATTGAGCATGATACTTGATATTGGAAGCATATCATTTGAGCTCCAGGACGTTGAACGTTGACCTCAACTACTTGATATTTGAAGCATATCAATAGCCTGTTTTCAATAATAGAAACACAGAACCATCATTCACTTGAAGAGAACCAACTCCCAACACCCTCAGTTCCTTATCCACCACCCTACATTTTAGAGCCGTTTGGTGTTGCGTTTGGAAACTGACTACAATAGACCCAATCCAAATTGACTCGTGACACATAAGTTAAGTAAGAAATAGATAGATGAATTTTTTGATTCATAATCAAATTTTAACTCATTTAAGCACTTCCGTTCTTAGCTAAAATCTATATGATTACAAAAACTTAAATTGATGCTCATTTTTATGTACATGACTTGAAGTTGCCCTTTTACAAATCGAAATTAAATGACCAATAACATACCCCAGTCATGTCGATAATTACAAACTTTAGTATACTCCCATTGTTGGCAAAAATCTAATCTTCCCGCTCGTACCAACCGAATTGACCCCTTTATCAAAGTTTTGATGCTTACGGTACAAATTACTCAGCTCTTCATTTTCATAAATATCCTTTGCTGCCGCCAGTGACGCTGCTGCTGGCCTACTTCCTGTGAAAGGCTGCATAAACGCATGATTTTAAGAATACACTTAATTCTGAAAATGAATTTTGAACAACGTTAATCTTTATAATTGCAAGTATGAAGACAAAACAATTAAAGCTACTGATCTAACAGTTGAGTTCTTGTTGTCTGCACTGTTTTCCCGTTAGCGTTGCGTGTGAAATCCTGCATAAGAGTATGGTTTTAACAATATACTTAATGCTGAAACAGCAATATAAGAGTGAATGGAATGTGTATAATTTGGTAAAATCATGTTTCAAGTATCCAATAATGCAAAAGTAATAGCCTAAATACACATATATAAAGCATTAACTAAAACGTATACCAAACATTTAACCATAGTATCATCATATTAAAGAGCACATATGCGATATTACCTTAATTTTCTTGAAAATGTCTCCGAAGCTGACTTCTTTGAAGAGCAGAAGACCTTACGTTTACTTTCTTGAAAATGTCTCTGAAGTCGGCTTTTTAAATGCCCCTGGAAAAGATGTTCAAATGGAAGGTCACACATATTCAATAAAATACACTCTTCCTAAAGTATGAGGAAAAATTAAAAAATACGTGAAGCATGATGAATAAGGTTTTCAGTAAAACCTTTTAAAATGCATTGAACAGCTTCATTTGTCTCTAACCAAAGGTTTGTGCATTTATTGTTCAAAAATCATTATACATGTCAATGGTTCATAAAATAAAAATAAAGGAAACACAATGCCAATTGAGTTATCATCAACTTTAAAAAATTTGCTACACAAAGCTAAACTTTTCATAGTTGTATGTAGACTGCTCCAATTTATATTGTACTAAAAATAAAAACTATGATCAAGACTCGAGAATTACTTACAAATATCATGTCCCTTGGAGCAGTCAAAACCAACTCATGAACAACTCATACATATCGCATTAAAAACTCATAAACAACTCATAGCAGGTGTTGACATATTGTACTAAATACGATCAAGGTTCGATTTGTATACCTTCACTAAGTGGGGTGTTTCTTTTTTCCTTCTATGTTGTGGTTCTAACTAACTGATAATTAACATCCTGCATCAAAACCTCATCAACACTCATAATATATGTTCATATTTAGAAGTAAAAAATAAAAACTATGATCAAGGCTCGAGAATTACTTACAAAGATCATGTTCCTTAAAAATTGCATCAAAAACTCATAGCATGTACTGTTTATATATTGTTCTAAAAAGTAAAAAGTAAAAAATACGTGGAGTTTTTCTTTTGTTCTTCTATGTCGCATTGTCGTGGCTCTAAACAACTTATAATTAACATCCTGCATATTGTACTAAAAAAATAGAAACTATGATATTTTCTCTCGTGATATGCAGAAAAGCCATTATAATTATTCAATTAGGGTTTATATGATATGGATTTTTTTTTAATGCATCGTTTTCTTTATTATGGATTGGATTGTATATGCGGTTTTATTTAGTCAGATGTAAAGAATGTGGTGTTATTAAGATATGAAAGTTTTGTTTTGAATGGTTTATAACAACTTCTAGCTTGCTCCATTGGCTGAAGGCTTGGTTGTGGACTAACATACCCAAGTTCGAATCCATTAGCCTACATTTTTACACTAATTTAATCCGAATTTTAGCTGAAATTTCCGAATCTAATTAAAAAAAATCAAAATAAATTATAAAAATTGCTTACATGGCTAGAATGCTATGACATGGCTGATGACATGGCAGATAATGAATTACTGGGCAATGAGGTGGCGTTTACGTGGCATTATCTACGTGTAACGCCTCCTGTTATATATAATATAGATATATATATATATATATATATTTGAGGTAAAACTTAATGAATTTAACTTATATATACGTTATATAATTCGTAAAATTATAATTAAATTTTGACGATATAACAATGTAATTATTTTCTTTTACACTTACACATCGTCTACACACATTTTGACTTATTAATGAATAATGTTCGCAATAAAAAAAGACTTAGACTATCAAACTAAAACTTGTCATATCTTTTAGGTTGTGTGTGAAGCCGTTGTCTTGCATCGTTGAGATTACGATTATTCTACCGTACTACTAAGGTGAGTTCATAGCCCACATTTAACTTGTTTCGTGGGGGGGGGGGGGGGGGGGGATACATGCTTAAAAATCGAACACAAGTCTTTTCTTGGTATTATGATACCGACTGATATTATTATTGCTTAAGTTGCTATTGCCAAAAGTCCCTCGATCATGAAGCTTAATCACTTGCAGGGTGAACGTAAATAATTGTGAATAGATCTATTAGGGATTGACAATCCTCATTTTGTTGCTAGAGGAAAGCCACCAAATGCACTTTATTTGATTTCATATGTTACTGGCAAATACCTATCCTGGGGGCACCTTATTTCACATCATTATCATGGTTATTTGATGTCTGTTAATCATTGTGTGTCATGAGCTTAAGGCAATAATGGATGTGATTTTCAACTTGTTTATTTGTATCGATATACAGTAAACGTCTATCTCTTGTGTTCAAACTCTTAATTTTTAAACCTATGAATTTCACTCAACTTTTGTTGACTTTAGCATGTTTATCTCAGGTAACTGAATGGGATGGATCCCGAAGGCACGGAGCGGGCATGTAACCTGGAATGGGCATTAAAGAAATATTTATCTTTCTTTGATTAAAACTTGTTGTCGAATAATGAAACATCTTGGAACTTGGATATTTGGTATTTTAAATAAAAACTTAAAACGTCTCACTAGAGTCGTTTTCTATGATTGTGACAAAGATCCTCGATATAATACCCCGAAAGTCTTCCGCTGTCAATATTAATTCTTCCGCTGTATTGTTCATTTTTGGGGGTGTTATATTTTGAATTTTGCAATTTTCCTTTTTAGCTTTCAAGTTAAAATCTATAATACTATAAGATTCAGTCCCTAAATTTAATGTGGAGTTATGATGATAGAGTTTTAGAGTTGGAAATAAGTTGGAGTCGTTTAGTAGTTGCATAGAGTACAAGATAGCTAATGCTCAAAATTCAATGCAGCCTCATAATATCTATACAATCATGAAAGGAGGTGAAGTGCAAGGGTTGCCCGAGTTGATCACCATAGCATTTAGTATAGAATTAAAAGTCGGTTAGATGAAGTACAAGGGTTGCGAAAAGTTGCAAGAATAATTAATGATTTAACCTAATTCATGCCTATATAAACCGGCCAAAATCACATTTAGTATGTACATTTGAAGATGATTCACACATCTTTTAGATATTTGATTGTTGGTAGCGGTATATAAATTATCTTTTGAAACATTTTGGAGATGATTCACACATCTTTTAGATCTTTGTAATTAACTTGGTATTCTTTTTTTCTTAATTTAGTTATCATACGCAGGTACTATGAAAATCACACAAGATCATGCATGCTCAGATAAATGAAACCAAAGATTGGGATACCAACTATTTTCTTTGTTTCTTACATATTTAGGTGATTGTTATAGATAAGCATATATATATTTATATATAGATAGATATATGTATTATTTTAATGTATTTTCATATACAAGTAATTTATGTGCGTTTTCTATTGATGTAGCTCACATGTGCGAATTGATTCAAGAAAATGTGCACGAGCATGTATGTAAAACAACATTTAAATGGTTAATGATACTTTTTAGCGTGATTAGTTTATTTAAGTAGTTGCTTTCTAATGCTCTTTGAGAAATATTAGAATAAATTTATCGCGTGCAATTGAATTATTATTGAAAAGAAGAAGGTCGCGCATCGCAAAGTATTTTCTTTTTTCTATATGTAGAATCATTAGTGAGAAACCAATATTTACGCCAATTAAATGAGTTTGCCATAATAGCAAAATACGACATATTAAAAATATCACATTGAGTAATGAATAGAAAGGAAAAAATGCATAATTTTAACTTAAATCCGTTTTTAAATTATAATATCAAATAAAAAAGTTGAGTTTTAAACATAAGCAAAAGTTCAAACTTTTATCAAAAAACAAAACCGGTGCATTTAATGTAAAGTATATACAACATCGAGATGGAAGTGCAAGACTTGCCGGAATTTATCACATGATATTTAGTAATTAGTATACAATTAAAAGTCGGTTATGAATTGATATGAAGTTGAAAAGGTTGCAAGAATAATTGATGATTTAACCTAATGCAATATATATATATATATATATATATATATATATATATATATATATATATATATATATATATATTTATATATATTATGTTAATGCATTTTCATATACAAGTAATTTATGTGTGTTTTCTATTGATGTAGCTCACATGTGCGAATTAATTAAAGAAAATGTGCACGACCATGCATGTAAAGCAACATTTAAATGGTTAAATGATACTTTTAAGCATGATTAGTTTTTATTTTTATTTATTTATTTATTTATTTATTTTTTTTTTTTGGCAACATGGGTTTCCGACTCGACATTGTGAGCCGACTAATCCCACGGCGACTACCCTTAAGCATGATTGGTTTATGTAAGCATGCAACTTGAATAATGAATATAAAAGAAAAAGTATATAATTTTTGCTCAAACCCATTTGTAAATTAAAAAAAATTAAGTTTAAGACATAATAGTAGAGTCCAAAGGTTTTAGGAATCATTAATTGTGTGTTAATTAATATTCATTTAGTTAGCTATTTAGAATTGAGTTTATTGATAAAATTTATTAATATTAGTTAGAATTCAATGTTAATTTTTAATGAAATTAGTTATACAATAAAATTAGATGGAGCTAAAAAGGTTTGTAACGATTTTTATACAGTTTATATGACATTATTATACATACATTATTACACAAACTTAATAACGAAAATATTTAACGCACATTAAACTATGACCAATTAGATAGACCCCGTGTGCTTTATATTACCGTGCAAAAATCATCTAATAGACAAGTATTGTAGGGCTAAGTAATAGAACAAAAGAACAAAAGAAACAAAGTCATCACAACTTAATAGCCAAAAGCCCATATATAGAATACAACACCGCAAAACCAAAACAACATCAAACACTTTTAAAATTTTATACAAGAAAGTTAAAACATTTCATACAACATACTAAACAATAATTAAGTATACACTCGCCAATATACATAAAAAATACATGATTAACAATTAGATTCTTAGCCCGTGCGTAGCACGGGTTCTGCCTGCCTCGTCTTCTTATAAACTTAGCTTCTATACTTCTTAATTTTTAGTCTCATAAAAAGTTGATTTTATTAAAAGTTGATATTTTCATTAGTTTTACAAGTTTCAAAAATAAAAAGTTTTGCAAAAAGGATGTCCAAGGATTCGAACCTGGACCTCTTCATTGCCAACACCTCACACAGCTAACATCTAAACCAAATCGCCCTTGGGACTTTTCTGTTAGTACTTGCACTTTTAATTCCTATATGGAATTTTCCCTTATTAGCTTATATAACTGTTTGGCTTATTTCTCAGCTTATTAGTATCCTTTTCTCACTTTTTCCATTTTTCCTATGATTCTGCTATAGTAATAGATTTTTAGGAAAAGTTTCATTATTTTTCATTTTCATTAGCTATTTTTCTTAATTTAATTTCTTATTTTTAATCATAATAAATAAATAAAAAATTGAGAAATTATTTTTCTTTTTCTCAAAATTATCTTTTATCGTTTAGAACGTAGAAAACTCATTTTTATGCCCGTAGGATTAGCATAGCCTAGATTTCACTTTTTATCTTGCGTACGTATGTTTATTTCAATTAGTTCTCGCATTTTTAGTTTAGATCACGTTTTAGTCATTCTTATCTTTTACGTTATAGCTTTATTTTTTGTTTTTAGTTATTAATTCATATATGGTAGTGTAAGATTCCAAATTATCACTTTTATTACCATTCACTTCATAAATCACGAACCGAATCACGATTCCATCCAACCTTCGTTGGGAGAACGACCCGGGGAAATACTTTCACGAGTGTTTCTTCGGAATACTTAAACCTATAAATCTACATTAATCAACGGGCAGACACATGGAGAAGTTTGTATGAGAATACATCATCTGTCGTTTTGGGGTTCCTCACATCATTGTCTCTGATAATGGAAAGCAGTTTGCTGAAGGAGTGTTTCCTACTTTTTGCAAAGGACTAAAAATCAAACAATCATTCACATCTGTGTATCACCCCCAAGGAAACGGTCAAGTGGAAGTCATAAATAGAGACATTGTCCATGGGATTGAACGAAGGTTAGGTTGAAGCCATCATTGATGGGTCGACGAACTGCCACAGGTTCTTTGGGCTCATAGGACGCACCCTAAGTCGAGCCATGGGGAGACACCTTTCAGCCTTACCTATGGAACAGAAGCAGTAATCCCCTTCGAGATAAGTGTTGAAACAGCACGCGTTGTGAACTTCGAAACCTCAGAAAATGATGAAGGGCTTCGAGTAAATCTAGATTTACTCGAAGAGAGAAGGGAAATAGCCTCTATCAGGGAAGCTATCTACAAACAAAAATTTGAAAATTACTATAACAGCAGAGTTCGACCTTCGACCTTCAAGCCAGGCGAATATGTTCTTCGATTCAATAGTGCCAGCAAAGCCGAATATCAAGGTAAATTAGGACCTACATGGGAAGGACCCTATGTAATAGCTGAAGCTTATGGCAATGGAGTCTATAAACTCATGACACTCTTCGGCGATGAGGTTGATAGGACATGGAATGGTACTAACCTTCATAAGTTTTACATATAAGACTTATAGCTTTAAAGAAACTTGTTTGTTTAAGTTCTTGTATCGCAATTTTCTCATTTAGGGAACGAAGCATTAATGGTAGGTGTCCTAGTGTTCATTTCTTAAAATGATGTAATCCTCCCTACCCAATTAATGATATATTATTTTCCCTCGACTCTCTTGTTTTGTCTCGAACAACAAAGATTTATTCAGCCAAGTATTTAAAGTTTCAATGTTCGAAAGATGAATCAAGATATTCTTGTCTTGAATATTCATAACATCCACCGTAATTCACATTAACTTTCCTAAAAGTCTTAGGGTATTCAAAGCCCTCTACACTAGAAAGGAAAAGAATGGAGTAGGTCGCGACCCTCGTCAGCAGTCAAATTAAACGATTGCTAAAAATCTTGGTTCAAAGTACACACAATAAGGATGGTTTTTCAACCATAACCTTAGGTTGTACGATAACATTAATAAACGATGTTAAGAGAAGAAAATAAAAAAACAAAGTAAGTTTGCATTACGAAAGTACCCTACGAACATTAAAATCGTTCAACACATAAAAGAAAACATTGTTTTCAGGTACACACCACCCTTGGGGTTAATTCAATGTCCACAAGACAGCTTTCAAACATTTTTAGAGGAATGCGGCTTCGTGAGCAAAGTCTTCTTTCTAGGAGATGATGGTTGTATTCTTCGATGATTTTTTGAAAGAAGCTCTATAACTGAGGCCATGGGGTCAATGGTGGCTTCGCTAAAGAACGAAAACTTTGCCTACGCCAGGGCATTATTCATGTCGTCATACTCCCTTTCATGGGAGGTGCGGTAATATTTCACCTTTGACAATATTACAGGTTCCCCGTCGTAGCTATTTCCTCTAAGGTAGTACATTTATCATGATAAATCGCAGCATTCACCAAATTAGCTATGGTCCTCCCAACCTCATCACTATGATACAATTCCATGGCAATGTATGGGATAACTTTGGAAACAACCTCGGCCCTTTCCTTTTGAAGAGTTCGGCACCATAAGACCAAACCACTCACCTCCTCTTTGAGTTTAGCCTCCTGCAACAGAATTCTACTCTTTTCAGCTTCAAGACCTTCGCATTTGGACTCAAGTGTTTTAACCCTCTCTTGTAAACCAACTATTTTCGATCCTTCTAACTTGAGCTTCCCACACTTAACTTGTGCGTCTTTAAGTTGACTAGAAAGCTTCATGGCATTGGTTCGAAGGTCCATCACGACTGGGTTCTTTTCAAGATCCTCTGTTGCCTTATCACATTTTGCCTCTAACTCAGCATATTGTAGCTCTCTACTCTTCTACCTGGCAACAATAATGCCCAACTCTTCTTTGGCATTTTTGACTGTTTGAATCAACTCTTTTGTCCGCGTGTTGAGATGGTTGTCAAGAATGGCCTGTCGAGTGTAGCTCTTGTCATGGAGGTTGCATAACCTCTCAAGAGACATATCATCAAGCGTTCGCTTGCAGCTAGCTGGTGTGACGCCTTCGACCAATCGACGGCAGGCAAAGGAGTTTGGCAATTCTTTGGTATTTGACAACCCTACATAAGATTTAATCAGACACTGAACAGTATGACAAACGAAGGATTCTATAAAATTTTACTTACCATGGATGTCTTCATCCTCGGAAGCTACGGACGCAATTGCCCTGCCACAGGATTCCTTTTGTTTGACAACCCTGGATGTAGGAAGGGGTATGTCTGGTTTTTTTTTTTAGGAAGTCTTCAGAACACTTGCACTTCTTCCTTTCCTCTCACGCACCCTGCTACCTATACCAGAGGAGACAGTGGTGACAATCTGGTTTTCATATGATGGATAATCATCTGAATCAGCAATGTCCTCCACCATGAGGGGGTTTCTTCTGTATTCACAAGGATCAATGATGTAGCCTTGTTCTCATTAGAAGAAGCATCAATGTTATTGTTGTTCACAGATACAGAAGGTGAACCAGCCTCGTAACTGAAATACTCTGCATCTCTAAGAAGGAAGCTAACCTCTTTTGCACCACCAGAAACAACAAAGTTTCGAAAAGCCATCTCTGCAAAATGAAAGAGCACATAAATATTATCAGATGAGTTATTTCTTTTAATTCAATAGATATGTTACATACTCTGTCCATCACATTCTATCTTAGGCTCCAAAGGAGACCCCTCCCAATAATCAATAATGCCCGCCATATATAGAACAGGCTCTGGGAAGGTTTGGACATCTAAAGGATAGCGAGCAAGACACTGATAAAGAGGATCAACGTGTACATTGCACGACAATTGATCATTAAATTTATTACGGTCAAAATGGAAGGACTTATATAGGAGAGTTGGATATTGTGGAGGTATGATTGTACTTTGAATAT
Organism: Artemisia argyi; assembly: GCA_030686995.1. Classification (NCBI taxonomy): domain Eukaryota; kingdom Viridiplantae; phylum Streptophyta; class Magnoliopsida; order Asterales; family Asteraceae; genus Artemisia; species Artemisia argyi. The sequence goes on along the minus strand of CM060709.1, from coordinate 221,628,848 downwards.
AGAAAAACTTCCCTCGTTCAAACTCTATCGATACGTGTGTTTTTACTTGCATTTCTATCATTTCTCAATCAGATTTAATGTAGTGCTTCCGTTTTAGGAAAAATTATGGTATTAGAAAATTGTGTCGACCTTCGAAAAGCTTGTCTGTTAAGAATTTGAGTCTGGCCGAAATGGCGGAACCAAATTTTGGGTTCCGCTAGTGTAATTTATGGGTATTCCTAGTTTTGGCCCAGCGGACCAGGCGGAACCAAAACCAGGGTTCCGCCCATGTAGTCGTTTGGTGCCTCCAGTAACCTGAAGAATTTTCTATATTTTCTCAATTTCGCGTTCTCCCAAACACCAACATGTGCATCACTCACCTTAACTTTTAATATTTCAATTTCAACTCATATCTTCCTTCGAGGCACTATCTTGTAGGATTTTATCATATTATATTCACATTTTTCTTTTATTTTATTTCTTATTAGAAGAATACACCTTATTTTTCTTTAAGATGAAATATATTGCACTAATCTTTTCATTGTAGGTTCATCATATATACTTCTTCGTATATAGCATACTCATCTAAGGATGTTGTTTGCATTAATTATTTTCTTATTTTAGATGCTTCTTGGTACCTTCGAACAAGGAGGAATCTTCATCAACCACTCATATTGCATCGTCTATACACTTGGTTGTACATGACATACGTGTCTACTAACAAAGCTTCTAGTATACTAATATTTGTTTTGTAGGTTCATATTGACGCCCTAAAGCAAGGGGAGCTTCCGTCAAGCATTTATAGAATGCATCATACACACGCATTGTTAGACATCACATACTCATTATAGGACAATTATTGTCTTACACTAACCTTTATTTTGTAGGATTCTTCATCCTTGCATCATATACGTTGGTACCCTAGCAACGAGGAGTATTGATATAGGGGGAGCTAATCATGCACTAACATTTGTTTTTGTAGCTTTTTTATTTCTTGTGTCATATACGTTGGGACCCTAGCAACGGGGAGTATTGATTAAGGATGAGCTACAATCAAGGGGAAGCATGCACGCATTCATCTTTATTTTCATTCTTCGACATACTTTTGTGTTTCGACAAAAAGAATATAGGTCAACATTGTCCAACATGCTTTTCATTCATCATGCATTTTTCGTATAATTTTTATGTTGCACAACACTAACCTTGATGTAGGTTAAGGAACTTTATTTGATCCATAGATCCGCTAACAACCTAAGGGACGCAACAACTTTAGGAAATTGGAGTTGAAGACTAAACTTCACTAAGGATGATGCAAGCTCACCATTTTGGGGAGAAATGAAATTAACTCTAAGGACACACCCTTTTTGTTTTGACAAAAGGGGGAGAAGAGTGTAAACGGAGAAGGAAATGTAGAAGGTGTTACGGATACAAGTAAGTAATACGGACACAAGTAACTTTTTACATTTTACTATCTATCACGTTTACATATTTTGTCATCATCAAAAAGGGGGAGATTGTTAGTGCAAATATTATGATATTTAATCTATACAGTCTCGTTTGTTTTGATTGATGACAAACATATAACTTAATACATAACGTAAAATGTAGAAGTTACTTGCAATCTTATTTTGTCTCAACATAAATTCAACACCTCTCAACGTCTCGAGTCCTCGTATGCTACAACACAGGTTCGTACATGTTTGTTATGTGGCATTATGATCAAACCTCTTGACCAACCATTTAGAATGTTTAAAATACTTTTAGAGCCTTTAAGTATTTTAGGTGTCAAAGTGCACTTTAGGTATAAAATAAAATAAGTGCCACATTAGGTGTCTAGGTAATATTAGTAAGTTTACAATTTATAAAAATGTATCTTATAACAACATAAGTACATTAAACATTTTTAGTAACTTACTAAATATCATATAGCAAGTTAATACATTTTAGTAAGTTTACAATCTATTAAAATATGTCTTACGAAACCATAAGTACATCAAACATTTTTAGTAACTTACTAAATATCATATAGCAAGTTAATACATCTTCTAATAACTTTACAAGTTTACTTTCATATACATTTTTATCAAAATAGAAATTATATAATTACATCATCACATGGATCATCATATTCTAGAATGTATATCTTTCCAAATATTCTTGTAAGATATGTTATAGATCTTGTAAGATATGTCATAGATTTTGTAAGATATGTTGTAGTTGACTTTGGAAAGATTGTGTAAAATCTTTGTTAGTTTTGTAAAGTAGCGCATGGTCTTTGCACATGGTTTATGTATTTGGTAGTTTACATACATATAGAAGTCCATGGTTTTCTCACAACTTGAAAAAAAAACATACATTCTCTTTACACTTTACATACATCTTAGATCAATAGAAAACCATGTAGAAAACATAATTAATCACCCTCATTATCATGATCATAATGCTTCTAACATTCATATTTGTTGTAAGCATATCATACATCTTGATCCACCAAAGAAGCTTGGAGATCTTGCCATCATCATCCACCATAAGTATACATACATGAAGATTCATCACAACAAGCTTAGAGAACTTGTGATCTTCATCCATTGAAGGCTTTCTATCAATGGAAGTTCTTTTAAATTAGTCATTCATATCCATTAGACATTTATTTCTTGGATCATCATTGTACTCATTATTATAGATTAGATGGTTTATGTGTTTGTGCAATAAAACACAAGGTTTCTATGTTGGGCCACAAAACATAGCTGGAGTTGTTGTACCCTTGTAAAAGAACTAGCGGGAGTTGTTGTACCCTTGTAAAAGAACTAGCGGGAGTGGTTGTACCCTTGTAACAGAACCCGGTATTTAGCTTTGTACCGGAAAAAGTGTAAGCGACGATTGTAAGGTTTTCTCCGCCAAGAAGGGAGCTTGTTGATCTAGTGAAGTAACTCTCGAGTTGGGTACCGGGGAGTGGAGTAGTGATGCGTGGTTTTGCAACCTTGCAAAAGGTTTTACCTCTCAAGGGATCTTGAGAAGCTTGCAATCCCCACCAGGCAGTGTACCTGACCGTTGTAGTATAGTGTAGTGGCAAGTACCAGGGGATTGATCGTTCAACTCAAAGAATAGTGTTCGCTAGGGTTAAAACTCAATTAAACTAGGTCTAGAGATAAGGGATGATTCTTTTTGCATTTTTATATTTTATGGAAAGCAAGTAAAAATCTCGGGTTTTGAAGGAGTGGGTCGAATTAGTTGCTAATCAACTAACCCAAATAACTACAGATGCAATCAAAATAAAATAAAATAAACTTAAACTAATTGTGGCGAAAAAAATAATGAGAGAAAATGTGTTTACTTAGATTTCACTACTCGCTAGCTATCTTTTACCGGTTGATTAGTTTGTTACAATTACATGGATGACGGGTTATATTCCGTAATACCATTCGTAGGGCCGTGTACGATCTTCCCTAACTCTATAAGCTTCTACCTCTTCTTATGTCGAGCCGACTACTAGCTCCTAACATGGCCTCATTAGTAGTTACCTATGCATTAAATATAAACAATATATCGTAGTACACCTCCGACCATGTTTCTTAAGACGTTCAAGCAAGTTACCAATTGGAAGTCTGCCATTTTCTTAAGCCTAAAATCGAATTCATTTATCCACAACAATTACAAACAAACAACCAACCAATAATCAATATCTAAGTTTCATTACATCTAAGCAAACACAAAGAAAACCTAGCCTAGCATGTTAAAGAGAAGACAAGCATAAGATATAATCAAACAACACATAGACATATTGAATGATTTGTTGGAAGACTTATCTTCAATTAAGTATGGATGAAACAAGGGTTTGGAACCCTCAAAATTGCAGTAAAATTCGTCTAGGGTTTTCTCCCTTCAAAGTTGCACACAATGAATGAAAACTAGAAAAGTATATATAGATTTTACAATCTGACGGCGTCAAGAGTAGGGTCTGACGCTGTCAACTCGCCGCCAAAATAATACTCGCATTGCCTAGATCCACTTCTGACGTCATCATGTACAAACTTGGTCTTGGCCGTCATGTGCAATTTACTCTTGATGGCCTTGGTGACGCCGTTATGTACAAATCTTCAAAAACCTCTCTAGCGAGTCACGTGTAATTTGAATTATCCACCTCTTTGTCAAGTCTTGACGCCGTCACTAGCAATCTTTGACGCCGTCAGTGTTGGGTCACTGAATTCCCCACATCTTCTAACAAGGATTTGAACGTAAAATAACCTAAGTGCAAACAAGTCACTGAGTGAACAGTAACTCAGTGAGTCACCTTCAGGATGCTAAGACCGAGCCTAAGAAGAAAGGTTCTCCATTCAGTGAGGCGGAACTCAGTGAAGTGTGATCTAAGCCAAGAAGAAGGTGATGGGTTCAGTGAGGATGACAATAACTCACTGAACCCCAATGACTCCTCAACAACTTAATCGTACTGAAGACTGATGACATGAAGACTGAAGTTTTGGCGGGACTGGGCGGGAAAGTCTGAGCTGCTTTATTAAAGTGCTTTATCACTTTAATGTCAAACTTTCCCCAAATGGTTAAAACCAGTCTGTCATCAGAAAGTGCCTTTTGGATCTAACTCAATGAAGGTTCCTTGCCAGAAGAATAATATCTTTCAAGATATTGTTAAGGAAGCTTTAGGTCCAATGTATATTTAGTTTTTCTATACTTGTGTATAAATAGGAAGCAAATGTGAGGAGTAAAAGTTGACAAGTTTGTGCAATTAATGCAAAGCATTCACAAACCACTTTACTCCTCCAAAGAATAACACAAGCCCCTGAGATAGCTCAGTAGGTAATTTTAAGTTGTCACTCAACATAGTTGAGTTTAGTGAGGAGTCCATACCATACTTGTCGTTTCAACCCCAAGTGTTATTCCGCAAACACTTGGGTACGATTCTTTTGATTAACTTCTAATAAAGAATTAAACGTTGGAAAATATTGTCTCTTATCTTTACGTTGCTTTATTGTTAATCATTTTATACATCTTTGTTTAAAGTCATACAGCTTGGTTACTTTAGCTTCCTAGTTACTGATAACCAAGTAAAAGGGACCAACAAGTGGTATCAGAGCCTCTGATTTGTAAAACTTATACCTGTTACCTAAGAGTGCTCAAGTTTTTTTTTTTTTTTTTTTTTTAAATCAAGATCCCACTATGACTGACATAGATGTTCCCCAGCTTGTTGATAAAAAGGGTGGAAGTTATTCAGCAACTGCCCCTCGACTTGAAGCTGGAAAATTTAACAAGTGGAAAAAGCGAATGCTTTGCTACTTAACTGGGATGGAACCTTATTATATCAAATTGATTAATGAGGGTCCATATGTCCCAACAACTGCCCAAGGTTTAATCAAACCTGAAGCTCAGTGGACCCCATATGAAAGGAGGGTGGTCAATCAAGACCAGCGCCTGAAAAGCATCATTATATCATGCCTTCCTGATGATATAATGGAATCAGTGATCAACTATCCCACTGCCCAGTAGACATGGACTGATCTGGTTCATAGCTATGAAGGTCCTTCTGATACCAAAGAGAATAGAATCATGGACCTGAAGCTTGAGTTCAATACCTTCAGGGCCAAGGATTCTGAAAGTCTCTCTAAGACTTATACTCGGTATAAGACCCTCCTGAATGAGCTGACCAATGATGGTGTTATACTGTCAAAACATGAAATCAATGTTGGTTTTGTCAACAGTTTCCCTGAGAAGTGGTTAAACTTCTCTCAGGGATTGAGAAATGCAAACCACATTCAGAACCTTGAGGTCCCTGCCATCTATGGGAAGTTTGTCTATGAAGACAATCTTATCACCAGGAGATACCCTGGTAAAGCTCAGGAGACCAAAAAGGCCTTGACAATTACACCCATATCAACTGCTTTCTATTCAAAAGGTGTTGTGCAGGATTTTCAGGATGGATCTGATGATGAGGTTGACCAAAGAACCAGTAAGGAGTATCTTAATGATCTTCAAATTGAATTTCATGAAAGAGCACTTCTTGCTAATTCAAAAAGGTTTTTTAAGAAAAACAAATTTCCTTCTAAAGCAAGTGACAACACTGAATGCTTTAAATGTGGCAAAATGGGGCATTTTGCTAAAGATTGTTTTTAAAAAACAACCTCAGAACCATCTTTCAAATTTTCAGGAAATAACTCTTTTTCAGGCCCCAGCAAATTTCAACCAAAAATGCTTCAGTCTAGTCAAAGATTTGAAAAAGTCCCTCAAATTGACTTTGAAGCAAAGTAAAGAAAGGCAAAAGCTAAACTTGCCCTTCTTGAATCATCCTCAACAGTCTCTCAGCCTCCTCAGGCTCCGAAGCCTACTCAAGCCAAAAACAAAGGGCTTGTTGCTGAAACTTATGACTGGGATGAGGTTGAAGTGTCCTCTGATGATGATAAAGTTCACATCAATGCCCTGATGGCTCTGTCAGATGAAAACAAACTTGTTGTGGGGAAGAGTCATGCAAGAAATGGTGAATGGGTCAACATCACAATGAGGAAGGTAAATCTTTTACTTTCTATGGATGATAATGATGATTGGAAATCTTACTTAGACTATATTAATGTTGATCTTAAGTATGTTGAAGAGCAAAGACTTAATTTGTTTTCAAAATTTAACAAACTGAGTTTTGAATTAAATCATTGTAGAGATGAATTACTTGCCTTAAAACAAGCCAAGCTTGAAAGTGTTACACTTCAAATTCAAAACTCTGAACTTGTAAAACAAAATCAAGCTCTTCAGGAAGATCTTAAGAAAGAAAAGGAAATTATTTGGAAATGGACTCAGAAAAACCCCAAACTTTATGAAACACTGAGTCTCTCACCCAGCCCTAATAAGGCTGGTCTGGGTGATGATCAACTCACTGAAGTTTCTGGGGAGAGTAGCCATTCTACAACTTTTCTATTAACCAACATACTCTCTAGCAAAGAACTAGCTCCCAAACCCAGTGATTGGATTGAAAGAAACAATCCTGCTAGTAAATTGCCAAATTTTAACACTGGAAGAATCTTGGAGCCTGAAAGTCAGGCTATAAAGGAGCTGCTAGGAGTCACTGATGAACTTGGTCCTACTGAGTCTAAGTCTGATTCACCACTCCCTCCACTGAAACAACTTCAGGGAGCAGAACCCAATTCTGACCTTGCACCATTAGTCTTTCAACCACATTCTCCTAAAGAGAAACCAGGGTTAGGAAGGACTATACTGAAAAGACCTACTCCTGCACCCATTGAACACCAAAAACCTTCAGTAATTACTGAAGTGAAGCCTGAAAGCACTGATTCAAAGGTTGATCAGCTTACTGAACTTGTCAGGATGCTGAGTGAGAAAATTGAGTCTACTGAGAAAAACTCCGACTCTAAATCTACAAAGCCCTCAGTATCCTCAGGTTCTTCCAAACCAAAAACCACACCCATACCCTCAGGGAGATGTGAACTGTGCAATTATCCAAATCACAGCACTGATAAATGCTACAGAGTCCTGTTTTGTATGATATGCAAACAAGAGGACCACAGAACTTGTGATCACATCCCCCACACTGCTTCTTTAAAGGCAAGGGGTCAATACAAAACCCAAGGCTATCAGTATGCCACACCTTCCAAACAAAGACTGAAGGCTAAGCCTTTCTCACCATGTCCTCACTGTGGTTTCAATGATCATCTTCCTGATGATTGTATGATGAAAGAATGCTGTGACATCTGTGGAGATCCCTCCCATGAAACCAGGGGGCATGACAAAGTGATTCAGTCCAGAAGGAAAAACCAAACCAACACTTCTCAGTCACCTGATGCATCAACATCCACAAAATGTAAAACATGTGGAAGCTCAGGTCACACAACTTCAGACCATGATTCACTAACTGAGTTCAAAAAGTCCCTGAGGACTAAGCCCACTAGAAGGTGGGTCAACAAGCAAAACTAACCCAGTTTACTGTTTGTGCAGAAACACATCAAGGATCCAACCTGGCATCTAGACAGTGGATGCTCCAGAAGTATGACTGGTGTAAAAAGTTTTCTGCACAAATATGTGGAAGAACCAGGACCCAAAGTAGTATTTGGTGATAACTCATCAGCTCCCACTGAGGGTTATGGTTCAGTAAACTGCAATGGTATAGTTTTTACAAGAATAGCTTATGTTAATGGTCTGAAGTACAACCTGATAAGTGTTTCCCAACTATGTGATGCCAAATACATAGTTCAGTTTGATGACAAGAGAGGGGCCATCTTTAATGCCAATAAGGAAGTTGTGTTGATTGCCCCCAGAAGGGATGATGTATATGTCCTTGACATGTCATCCCTGACTCAAAATGGGACTTGCCTATTCTCAAAGGCAAGTGAGATAATCAACTGGCTATGGCATAGGAGACTCTCTCATCTCAACTTCAAAAACATCAACAACCTGGCCAAACAGAACAAAGTTCTGGGCCTTCCATCCCTGGTGTATACCAAAGACAAGCCTTGTTCTGCTTGTGAAAAAGGAAAACACCACAGGGCATCATTCAAAACCAAACAAACCTTTTCCATCAAAAGCTGCCTACATCTTCTTCATATGGACCTTTTTGGACCTGTCAGTCTAATGTCCATTCACCATGAGAAGTATACTCTGGTCATAGTGGATGAATACTCAAGATATACTTGGGTTTACTTCCTTACCAAAAAGAGTCAGGCAGTTGAAACAATCATGTCATTTGTCAGGAACATTGAAAATCAAAATGATGTCAAAGTTAAACAGATCAGGACTGACAATGGCACTGAATTCAAAAACCAAGACCTTGAGTGTTTTTGTGATGAGAAAGGAATTTCTCAAAATTTCACTTCTCCCTATACTCCTGAACAAAATGGAGTAGCTGAAAGGAGAAATAGAACACTCATTGAGGCAGCTAGAACAATGCTGAATGGCTCAGTCCTCTCAAAACATTTTTGGACTGAGGCAGTTAAAACAGTCTGCTACACTCAAAACAGGTAAATCATTGTGAAAAGGCATAATAAGACTCCTTATGAGATATTCAAAGGAAGGATTCCTGACATCAGCTATTTTCATGTATTTGGGTGTCCGGTGTTTATTCATAATCACAAGGATCACTTGGGTAAATTTGATGCAAAAGCTGATGATGGATACTTCCTGGGATATTCCTTGGTTTCTAAAGCCTTCGGGGTGTTCAACACAAGGAGACAACAAACTGAGGAAACTTATCACATCACTGTTGATGAGAGCATTGAATCCATCAGGTTCTCAAATTCCTCAGTAGAAGAAATTGGTATTAATGACTCATCAAGATATCCTCCTGATGAGTATCATCCTGAGAACAATCCCTCAACCCAATACCAAGCTAATGCTGATGTCTCCTATTACATCACGCCACACAACCTACCCCAACCACCTATCAGTGAGTTCATAGAAACTCAGCCTGTCTCAAATGAGACTGAAACCACTGAACAAATTGTTCAGGAACCCTCAGAACAAATTGTTCCTACTATAGTCACTGAAGCACATACTGATGAGTTACCTCATGTTCCTGAGTCTGAACCTAATCAGGCTCCTACAAGCTCAAATTCCTATCCCAAACCCCAGGATAGTTGGACTAGATCCAAAATCATTGAGCTTGTGAACATCATTGGTGAACCCACTGAAGGCATGCTCACAAGAAGCAAGGCAGCTAAACTCAAGGCTGCCACTGCCAATATATGTCTTTATGCTGACTATCTCTCAGAAATTGAGCCTAAAAATGTCAAAGAAGCCCTGACTTATGAAAGTTGGGTTCAGGCCATGAGAGATGAATTGGAACAATTTGACAGAAATGATGTCATGACCCTTGTTGAATGCCCCCAGGGTGTTTTAATCATTGGTATGAAATGGGTCTTTAAGAACAAGACCGATGAAAATGGCACAGTCATCAAAAACAAAGCAAGACTGGTTGCCAAAGGATATAATCAACAGGAAGGTATAGACTATGAGGAAACCTTTGCACCTGTTGCAAGAATGGAAGCCATCAGGATCTTCCTTGCCTATGCAACTTACATGAACTTTAAAGTTTACCAAATGGATGTTAAAAGTGCATTCCTGAATGGTAACATCAAAGAAGATGTTTATGTGCAACAGCCTCCTGGTTTCGAAAGTAGTGAATACCCCAACCATGTCTACAAGCTTAACAAAGCCCTTTATGGACTGAAACAAGCACCCAGGGCATGGTATGAAACTCTTTCAGCCTTCCTGATCCAAAACAAGTTTGTCAGAGGAAGAATTGACAACACACTGTTCATCTACAGAACAAAGGATGATGTCATTCTTGTCCAAGTATATGTTGATGACATCATCTTTGGCTCAACAAGTTACAAACTTTGCAAACAGTTTGAGAAACTGATGACCACAAAGTTTGAAATGAGCATGATGGGTGAACTCACATACTTTCTTGGATTCCAAATCAAACAAACTAATAAAGGAATATCCATTTGCCAAGAAAAATACCTCAGGAACCTACTGAAGAAGTATGAGCTCATTGACTGCTCTTCAGTGAAAACCCCTATGGTTCCTCCAAACAACCTTGGCCCTGATCTCACTGGAAAATCAGTGAATCAAACCCAATACAGAGGAATGATTGGCTCCCTGATGTACTTACTTGCCTCAAGGCCTGATATCCAATTCTCAGTCTGCCTGTGTGCAAGATACCAGGCTGACCCTAAAGAATCACATCTCACTGCTGTCAAGAGAATCATCAGGTACCTGAAGGGTACTCCAAACCTTGGTTTGTATTACCCAAAATGTTCTGGATTTGACCTCAAAGGGTACACTGACTCTGACTATGCAGGATGTAACATGGATAGGAAAAGTACTTCAGGATCCTGCCAATTTCTTGGTGGTAAACTTGTGTGTTGGAGTACAAAGAAACAACAGTCAGTGGCCATGTCCTCAGCTGAAGCTGAATATATGGCTGCTGCAGGATGTTGTGCAAATGTACTATGGATGAAGAGCCAACTGAGTGACTATGGCATTCAGTATAAGATGGTACCTATCTTTTGTGATAATACAAGTGCCATAGCCATCTCAAACAATCCAGTACTTCATCAAAGAACCAAGCACATTGACATCAGATACCACTTTATCAGGGACCATATCTCTAATGGAGAAATTGAACTACATTTCATCCCCAATGAGTATCAGCTAGCTGATATCTTCACATAGAATCAGGGAACTGATCAAAAATTGTTCCAACATGATGTAAATTCTCTAAGTCCCTGATCATAACCTTCCTGAAAAACCCATTTTTGTTGAATGATAATTCATTCAGGGGGATGTGGATGAAAAATGGCATTAAATACCCTAACTAAATGATCTGAATACTTAGTTAGTAAATGTCCCAGGTAGGTAACTGATTCCTATTAAATATAGGAATATATGTCACTTACACAACTGGCATCCACATCTTGGGCCCCCACATCCCTCTCACCAAATACCACTGAGCATTTAATGCTCTCACACACACAAAATGTGTGATGATTTCTTTTTCTGCAAAAGTGCATTATTTGCAGAGGCACCCCAAAGGGTGAGAGAAAAAGGGGTAGTGGGAATCGTGATATTTAATGCGGATCTCAAACCTATATTATTATGCCGTTTCGGTTGAATATTATAAGTTTTGATATCCGCAACATCACTACCCTAATTCCCACTATAAATACCCCCACAAAAAGGGAAAAACACACACGCTTTTAAAATCTTAACAAAACTCTTGCAAATTGTTTTCAAAACTGCGTGTGTTTCCCTCACCAATACCATTTTTTCAAAACCAGGCCTTTTAATCTAAACCAAATGGCTTCTTCAAAGGTCATAAAATACGCACCCAATGTGGATTTCCAAATGGAAAGCGTAGACCTCACCAAGAATAATGTGGTGGGGAACTTTGCCTACCCAGAAGGGTTCCCTGAATACAGGGAAGTGGTGAAGTTCCTTCAGAACTGCTTTCTGACCACCGCATTCACAAAGACCCCCTCAGTCATCTACCCTGAGTATTTGAGGGAATTTTGGTGCACAGCAGTGGTTGAAAGCCCTGATGTGCCCAAAGAGGCCAAAATTAAGTTTACAGTCAAGAATGGAACTAAGTCCCTAACTCTTGACTATAAAACTTTTGCCAAAGCCACTGGGCTTGATTACTCACAGACCTTCGTTGTCCCACCATCTGATAAAGATGAGAAGGAGGTCTTACTGACCCTAGGGCCTTATGACAAACTTCACCCTGAAGTGTCACCAGGGGCCCTACTATCCAAAGCCCCAATCATCAAGACCTGGTTCCCAGCCCCCTGGAGGATAATAATGACCTTTGTCATTCAGGTCCTCGGGGGAAATAAATCCTCTACTGAGCAGTTGAACAATACTCAAGCAATGATATTGTTCAGTCTCATTGAGGGTAAATTTATTGACCTTGGAGAATTGATCTTCAAGGACCTCATAGCAAAGTTAGGGGGGAAGTCTAGGCAAAAACTAATGTCATACCCTAGATTCATTTCCTGTGCCCTACAAGACTTGCTTGGGTCTGAGTATGCAAAGCCTGATGCAGTAGGTTTTGAGCCTGAAGTGTTACACAAGGCTAATTACTCTCGTGACCCTCTAGAGGTTACACCAGTCACCCTGACCCAATATATGCAAACTGCTATCCAGGGTGACAATAAAGTTTCACCAGTTCCCTCTCCTACCAAAAAGGTGAAGAGGAAGAAGGGACAGGGGTCTAGGAAGGTGGCTCAACCCAAGTCACTCGACACTGAGACCTCTGACCTTAATGCTGCCAAAAAGGGGCATGAATTACCTCCCTTGACTGCGGACACCCTGAAAATAATTACCCAGTCACTAGGCCTGCAACAAAAGCCAACGGAGGGCACTGAGAAATCACACTCAGTGTCCTCGGGCATACCCGTTTCCAAAGACTCTACTGTCATAAACAAGACAGCTGAGCCAAAACAAACCAAACCTTCACATCCTGCTAAAGGCTCTGGCAAATCACAACCAGAGTCTCAGGGAGTAAGGGATCCTAAATCCTCGGTGGGGCAGCACTACTCCACTGAGAAGGGGGTCCACAAACAATCACATCCTGCTAAAGGCTCGGGTAGATCAAAACCCAAGCATCAGGGAGTACATGTCCCTAAACCTTCGACAGGCCAGAACAAGCCTATTGGAAAGGGGGACTCAACCACTCATCTGCCTGATGAGGACATTCGCAAATCAAAGCTTTTGTCTGAGGGCACCCCTACTCATCCCAAAGACTCAGAGGGAAACATACAACCCGCTGATAGGGACACAACAATCACGGCTCCTAATGATGGCACTGAGAAACACCCATCAGTGTCTGAAGGGGTCACGGGGGACAAAGATTCAGAGGGATATAAACCACCCGCTGATATGGAACCCAAAACCACTCCCGGAGGTGCGCATTACTCGGGAACTGACCTTAAAGACCAGGTAGGTAAAACCCAACCTACTGGATTTGAGGGGTCAGGACCTGGCCAAAACGAAGGCAAATCTTCTTATGAAGAGGAGCCGGATAACCTCCATTTGTTGCAGATTACCTCCCTGGCGGATGCTAAGGCATTCTTATTTTCTGATGATGAATTCAACAGTGACGAGGAAGTCTTCACGGCCGGAGATGATATGGAGGATGAGGAGACAGTCCCTGAACCTGTTACTCAGTCTCCTCAAACCTCTAACCATGACGAAGATGAACAACATTCCGAGCCGGAAACCTCAGAAGACGATTTAACTCCTCTCACTGAAAGAGCCTTCAAAAGATTCATCAAGAAAATGACCAATATTTTATACAGGGGGGTCACTGAAGAGGTGTTTGACATGCATGTTGAGCAAGCAGTCCACTATCACCTCCTCAAAGATGCTGTTGAAGATTACAATGAAGATGTCAGGGAGCAAAATTCCACTGTCTCTCACTCCCTGACACAAATGGCTTCACACATCAATCAGTTTTTGGAATCCCTTAAGGAGCTGGCTACAGGGGTTAAGTCAGTTCAAGAATCAGTCAAGGATGATCCTGAACTCAACAAGAAAATTCTTCAGGCATCTGAGATGTATCAGGTCAACTCGGCGGCTCTTACTGAGTTACTTGGTTTGATAAGGGATTCAAATGTTCAGAATCTCAGCTCCACGGTGGAATCCCTCAGGTCTTCCTTCACTCAGTTGGAAGCATCAGTGACAGCTCAATCCCTGAAGTCCACATCTCTGGCGTGGACAATGGGATCCAGGATGACTGCCCTTGAAAATTCTCAGGCTTCACTTAACTCCAAGGTATCTCTCATTCATCAGGATACTACAAAGATCAAGTCCATGATGACAGAAATATTTCAAGCCTTCAAGGGTTCTTCTACTTCATCTTCAGTAACTCCAACACTTGCCATCACTGCAGCTCCGGCAATTGTTGAGGGGGAGAATGTTCCTGAAACCCCTATTACTGATGATCAAGAAGCTGGACAGCCCTCTCACACTGAGGGGGAGCATGTCACTGAAGCCACACCAATCACACAAGTTCCACCACAAGAGGAACCAGTCTCCTCCACTCTCTTTCAGGACAGAGGAAAAAGCATAGCCACCACCTCAGAACCTAAAGTAAGACTCCAGCCTGCCTCCACAATGGTGAGAACTGATCCTGATGAACCTATCAGGGTCCCATTTGCAATCAATGGAAAAATCTATCAACTCACCAATGAACAAATACAAGACTACATGGAGAGAACTGAGAAAGTGGCAAAGGCAGCTAAAGAAGAGAGATTGAGCAAGCCTGAACTGATACAGGTTGTTCATGAGGAGGCTGAAAAGATTGGTCTGGATACTGAGGCACTAGCTACTGAGCAAGCTGGTGCAGCCTTTAAAAAGGCTCAGGAAGAACAGATGATTGCTCTGAAAAAGGAAAGGGAAGAGAAGCTGAAAAGGCAAGCTCAAATCAGGAAGACCAGGGTTGAAAGATATCATTGGGTGATGAAGGAAAGATTGAAGCCTGAAACCATCACTGACATCAAAATCCACAGGAATACCAAACCCGCAATGGTCACTGTCTTCAGGGGGGCTGATAAAAGAATCATGGACATTCATAACCCATTCAAATTCGCTGACATTAGGATCACTGAACTTGATGAACTCCGTCCCATCATTGCCAAGAAAAATGGTGTCGTTGTTGATCAACTCCTCAAGTCACTGAGTGAAAGGTATGACAGACTGAGAGCAATGCCTGAAGCCCTCAACATTCCCTCCCTTCTTCCTGCTCCAACAACAGGAACTGCTTCATCAACCACCACCAGGAGAAAAAGGAAGCACATTGAGTCCGAGCCTGAGATCAAGGTCCCAGGATTGGATTGTGACAGGACCGTTCCTGAAGGAATCACCTTCGTGAACAACACCGTGCTTGAACACCCTGAACGAGGTCTATGCTTTACTGATGAATATGGAGACCTTGCTTTCCAAAGATGGTCTGATATAGACAAGGCAGGGGTCACAGCAATGGTAACATACCTGATGTTAGCTTCTCCTATACATAGTGGTGCAAACCAAAGGTTCTGTAAGGACCTTCGGGAAAAGATTGAGAAGCATCCTAAAAAACACCTACTGAGATCAAAGAAAGCTAAGATTGAGGGACTTGGCTATCATCTGAACATCTGATCTGCAACAACTATCTTTATATTGTTTGTAATTTGTAGGAAATATGTAATAGCTATAAATAAAATGATGTTTTGTTTAAATAGTTATGTCCTACTTTCAATTACAACAAACATTCAGTAAGAGAAGATGTACCCTGACAACTCATGCTGAATCAAGTAACACTTAGGCTATTTGTATGTTCAAATAGGGGGAGACTGTTGGGTCACTGAATTCCCCACATCTTCTAACAAGGATTTGAACGTAAAATAACCTAAGTGCAAACACGTCACTGAGTGAACAGTAACTCAGTGAGTCACCTTCAGGATGCTAAGACCGAGCCTAAGAAGAAAGGTTCTCCATTCAGTGAGGCGGAACTCAGTGAAGTGTGATCTAAGCCAAGAAGAAGGTGATGGGTTCAGTGAGGATGACAATAACTCACTGAACCCCAATGACTCCTCAACAACTTAATCGTACTGAAGACTGATGACATGAAGACTGAAGTTTTGGCGGGACTGGGCGGGAAAGTCTGAGCTGCTTTATTAAAGTGCTTTATCACTTTAATGTCAAACTTTCCCCAAATGGTTAAAACCAGTCTGTCATCAGAAAGTGCCTTTTGGATCTAACTCAATGAAGGTTCCTTGCCAGAAGAATAATATCTTTCAAGATATTGTTAAGGAAGCTTTAGGTCCAATGTATATTTAGTTGTTCTATACTTGTGTATAAATAGGAAGCAAATGTGAGGAGTAAAAGTTGACAAGTTTGTGCAATTAATGCAAAGCATTCACAAACCACTTTACTCCTCCAAAGAACAACACAAGCCCCTGAGATAGCTCAGTGGGTAATTTTAAGTTGTCACTCAACATAGTTGAGTTTAGTGAGGAGTCCATACCATACTTATCGTTTCAACCCCAAGTGTTATTCCGCAAACACTTGGGTACAATTCTTTTGATTAACTTCTAATAAAGAATTAAACGTTGGAAAATATTGTCTCTTATCTTTACGTTGCTTTATTGTTAATCATTTTATACATCTTTGTTTAAAGTCATACAGCTTGGTTACTTTAGCTTCCTAGTTACTGATAACCAAGTAAAAGGGACCAACAGTCAGGTACAATTTTCAACATGATTTTGAGACTTTGTTGTTTTCTTCACTTTTTCGCTCTAAAAATGTCCAAAATGCTTCCTTTTGAAAATTTCCTCTCAAAAGTACCTAAAATGACTAAAGGAACGATTTAGGGCAATATTTGATCAAATAAACTCGACTTCGGCCTTAAATGACTGCCCAAAAGCGGTACACTTTTCGTCTCATCAAATACCTTTACACTTGAGATTTGCTTGTCCTCAAGCAAATACACTTTTATTCTAATCAAAATACAAGTTAGGGGTCATTTAACATTAATATAAAAGTAATTGGAACAAATAATTGTTCCACTTCAACCAAAAACAAGCACAGAAATTATACACTAGCACCTCACAAATAGTGTTTAGATACTCACATCTCTCGGGTGTAATAAAGTATATATCACAATATGGAAATGGAAAACATCTCTCACTACCTGTCATAGCAAATAGATTACCATAGGCTTGGGAATGGATCAAACTTCCACCACTTGGCGTAAGCACCTAGGATAAACTATCAAAGATGTCTTTTAAAGTGTTATAACGTGAGGTGTAGGGATATAATAAACACGGTTTTGTTGGATAAAGGCAATATTTACTGATGGCGAGTTAATCATCTTGGTCAATTACATGTACAATGTGGCGTTGCTAAGCCAAGACTCGACTCGATTTAAGCTAATTACAAACTAACAAAAACATAAAACAAACATAAAAGGAAACGGGATGGTAGTCCGTTTTTTTTTTTTTTTTTTTTTTTTTTTTTTTTTTTTTTTTTTTTTTTATACACTCTTACCCTACCATCCAAAATAATACATCATAGGGAATTTGCATCCCCTTACACTTGAACTTTTACATACTTTACAATCAACTATTCTAATGGCTCGAATCAAGATAATCAAAACACTTGGAGTACTTTTTAAGATTAATGCACATATGGGGGGTAATATATGATGTTCTTCCCCATTACTCCATAACAATAGTACTTTACCCATGAGTCCCAATCGTCCCAAAACAATATGTACAAGATATGACTCAACTTAGCAACCATGTAATCAATTAGACAATTAACTAAGGGTTTAAACATGTAATAATAATGCACTAAAGATGAGTGCATACACGGAAGGCTAAGGAGATTTGCTTGCATATTTGGGGTGGATTGTAAACAAATTATTCCTTTAAGTAAAATGCTTAAAGTTAGAAACGAAAAAGATAGGCTCGGAGGGGTGTACTAGGAGTATCATGAACTAAAAATGAGTACAACGCAAATGGTCAAGTAATTATGATACGGGTTTAACACAAGGGTGATCCTAATGCCTTTTATCATGTAGTAAATCCTAACTACACGAAGGTAGTCTCACTAGCGGTCTCGGGATGCATCACTAACGCAAGTTCTAGAATCTAAGTACTACCGGTACACTCATAAGCACTAATAATGAATGCTTTTCCTAACAAATCAAAAGGCGAACCTCACATATTTGGGTGGAAATTTTTTTTGAGTGGTACGGTTTTTGTGCTGGTCATACAACTCCTATCCATGAGACGCTCATTAAGGCTAAAGCTTCACTCTTAAATGTTGTAGAAAATTTTAAATTTGGTGCTAAAATTGCCCTAACAAGTATTTCTCTTAGTTTTATTACACACCTACTATTGAACAAACAAACTCAAGTGCAATTGTATTCTCTAAGGTATCATCATTTACCCTCCCCTTACACTTAGGCTGAACATTGTCCCCAATGTTTAATAAAAAGGATGTAAAAGTAATGAAGGTAAAAAGAATGAAACAAATACTCCCCTGATTCATTTGGTGTGGATAAATGGATAACATGGTTAAATCCTCCTCCAAGAAAATGAACGTTGAAAGCTTCCCTATAGAAATATAAATCATCTTCTTGTCCAATATAACCTATTAAACCTGAGAAAACAATCATGGCAAACCTCGCGTTAAATCGGTGGCAATCTATATATCTAAGGATATAATGCTTGTGGAATGAATATTTGCAGATTTCCTGGAGTTTATAAAACTAAAGAATTAACAAAAACTTTAAGACTCCGTTAGAAAAACAAAACTCGCAAAATTTTTACACCTGACGCCGTCAGGTTATGATCCTGATGCCATCAGAGTGCTCTGATAGAAATCTCATGTTAAGTTTCCAGAAAATTTCTGGAAAAACTCACGCCTTAATTCCTGGAATTCCTGCAAAACATCATTATGACTCGATACAAGCATTTGACTCAAACAAATACTAATATACATGTTCTTTTAATATTGTTGTGGTTCATGTCCAATTCCTTTCTTAAAAACAAATTTAGATTTCCCTTACACTTATCTTTTGCGAAATACCTTTTTAAGAAGTTAAGACAAACAACAAGGTAAAGCATTTTCACAATTTATTATGAATCATGATCCACAAACAATAAAAATAAAGCATGCATACGGAAGCCAATAAAATCAAATAAACAAACAATCAAATAAACAAATAAAACTTGGGTTGCCTCCAAAGAAATGCTTGTTTTTGTTCGAGTCATGAGCCTGACTCTACCCTTATTTAACGGAAATAGGGGAGGTTTTCCCTACACTTAGGATTAAGTGCGGGTGATAGTAGCGATGCACACCATCTCGGTGGAAGTATGCCTCATGAGGAAAGAGTGGTGAATGAATTATATGCTCAAACGGGTGTGTTCCTTTTATTATAACCTTACCTTTTTCAATTTGGTCAATGGGCGAGTTGAAGTTTTCTCCTAAAAAGGGATCATCTTCTATCAACTTTAAGAGACTCCTAGTTGGGAATCCATCTTGACCTAATAAACCCGGTTTGAACCCATAATGTTTTTTGTGATCAATCATAAATGGGTGATGTAAGTATGTAAGGTCATGGTTCACTCCTATGCCAGCTTCCTCTCTACAAGGCTTAAAGGCTACTCCTTTCAACGTAAAACTACCCGGATTATACGGTTTGATGGGTGGATCGGGACCTTTTTCAATTCATAAATTCACATCTAACGATGGAAGATTAGGTAACGGTTTTGGTTGAGGCTCCGGTTCATCAAAACAAGGAACTTCCTTAGAACTAAGAGTAAGGTTATCACTACAAGTATTCAAACCTATATTGTAACACCCCCAAAATACCGCAGCGGAAGACTGTGTCACAGGGGTGCAACTTCATAATACAAAGTACAAGTTATAGAAAACGAACTCTAAATGAGACGTTTTGAAAAGTTACCATTCGATTAATGAATTCAAAGTTACCAACATGAGATTTCAAAGTATGATACATAAATGTATACAAAATGTTTGAATGGTAAATGATAAAAGCGTAAGTCTTCAGAATATGCAGCTTGACTCTAAGTTCCACGCACTAGCTATCGCCTTATAGACCTGAGATAACATGCTAAAGTGTCAACACAATGGTTGGTGAGTTCATAGAGTTTGTCTTAAAACAGTTGAAAAAGCCTTAAGAGAATGATCACACAGCAAAGGCATCGTGAATCCACTCAGTTACAAGTCCCGCCATAAGAGACTTGTAACCTGTGTGTTCACAACCCACTGCTAACATATATAGTATGAATAAGACATGTATAAGTTCATCAAGACAATTTAAGCAATCAGAAGTGAGTCTCTACTTCATCTCCGAAGACCTCACTTTTATGATGTATCCAACATTCGCAAATGTTAGGATGTATCAAAGACAACTGGGAGTCAATTCCCAAAGACAACTGGGAGCCACTTCCCAAAGACAACTGGGAGTCAATTCCCAAAGACAACTACTAGTCAATAAATAGAATAACGCAATTAAGTATAACGCAGTCATGTATGTAAGCAATCAAATATAACACAGTCAAGTATAGACGTTTTGAGTATTTGTACAAGTAAACAAGTAGTTGAGCATGTATCCCCCCCAATAGTTAAAACAAGTACGAAAAGAGTAGGGGCTATGACTCACCTTAAGTCTATGTAATGAGAAATGAAAGTCGAATCGCGAAAGTCTCTAAGAGCAGCCTATAATAGAACGTTGCGACTTAGGTTTGGAGTAACGTCTAAGAATACGAAGAATTGCCCATATATGTCTTGCATAATGTTCATGATGTAGTACTTAGTATATAGTGTAAGTCTTTGAATATAAGTGGTCTATGAAACATGTATAGTTTGTATATCTCTTACTACCGTTTGGGCCGACATAATTCAGAAGTCATGGAGTAAACGTTCGAGGAGCCAGGACACTTTAACTCGTAAATCCACAACTCGTCTCGACGGCTTACTCAATGAACTCCTCACATGAGGCTCCCTACTATTGTAGTATTTGATAACATATATATATATATATATATATATATATATATATATATATATATATATATATATATATATATATATATATATATATATATATATATATATATATATATATATATATATATAAGCTTTTTGATCATTAATAGTTATATGGTCTTTAGCCGTAGCTTTGCCGTGACCTTGGTCATTGTTACCATGATCTTGAGACTTAACCTTGGCTTTAGCCATGGTTGTGGTCTCGGCTTTAGGTCATTAGACCTCTTGGTCTCATCTAATTATAATGATTATATAGTAACTTTGGTCTAAAAATGGGCTGTTAAGAATTTGAAGAAATTTATCACTCAGAAAGCGTTTTCAGGGCTCGAGCTTCTTTATTCCTGAACGAAAACGTCGTTCCGGACAACTTTCGTGTTTTAACTTTTTGATGAATCGGACAAGAAGTGGGACTTCCAAAATCATAATTTGATCAGAATACTATTTAGGCAGTTTTGCCGTTTTGGTTTCGCTAACTTCAAATGGTCATAACTTTTGACTCGTGTACTCGTTTTGAGTGATTCAAATTGCTATGTTTTCCTTGTTAAGTCCTCTTTAACAGTAAGTAAGTGTCAAATATCAAAGTTATACTATTGTGGTCGTGGTTTTCCATAAAAATCACTAGTTTGCTTGTTTGCTTGTCATAAGTTAACATATGTATACCAATACTTGTTTTATCCATTTTTAAACATCATGAACACAATACAAAGACCATATATAGCATGAAAGAAACATAATAAGCATGAAATGATATTGAGCAAGAAAGTGTATAAGGGTTTGCTTACAACTTTTGGCTTTCTAAAGAAAGGTAAGTAACTAGTAAGGTACGGACTTTGTTAGACTTAAGCTTCACCCTTTGCAATCTATGATAAGCCGAGGTCATTTGAAGATTATAACAACGCCTTCTTGAAGTCCAAAGCTATTTGAAGATTATAACGACGTCTTTTTGGAGACTTTAAAGTTATAACAACTTTTCTTAGAAAATTTCCAAGATTGAAGATCAAACACTAGTTTTCTTTCAAAAACTAGTTAACTTTCTTACAAAATATAAGAAAAGTGCCTTAGGTTTTAGGACTTGAAGGTTATAAGAAGGTGTGGTGCAAGTTTTATATGTGTTTTAGCTTGGTATTTATAGGGTAGGAAAAATAGTTAACCATATATTGGGTTAGAATTTAACCATGGTTAGTTTAAGACACTTGTAATGATCTAAAGAATCAATGGTCAAGATTTAACCACACATGGTGACTCCACCACCCCTAAGTCGGTTCAAGGAGGATAAGGGTGACTAGATGAGTAGTCATGGTCTTTGGATGGTAATATCCTAAGTATGTAGCTAGTTTTGACTCCGTAAATTGCTAACCGTAAGTTTTTAGGCCACGAAACGTAAAACCGGGTATCCTAAAAATATGAAACTTGAAAGTATGGTCAAACATGTCAATATAGTCCATAATAAAATATAAAATGAGTGGTAGGTTCTATCGGGTGCGAAAACCCTGCTAAAAACTGGAAACACGGGTCTAAAACGCGCAATTCGCGTAAAACGCTGAACTGAAAAACGTAAAATTCCGAAACTTTTGGAATTGTCCTAAAATGAGAGAAAATCATATTTCTATTGTTTATAATGTTTTATGGACATATCGGGATGCTAGAAGGACGTTTAAACCTAAAAGTAAATCTCGGACACGGCTTTGTGATTTTTGCAGAAATGATCCGACGAGCGTCAAACTCTCGGATTATCGTTAAAATAGTTTAACTTACGAGAATATGAAATAAAAATTTCTGAGATGAATAGTGAAAAGTGAATAGTAAAAGTGAATAGTAAAAGTGAATAGTAAAAAGTGAATAGTGAAATTTTCGGGAATAAAAGTTAACCTGAAATTGCGAATTGTTACAGTCTGTACCCCTTAAGGAGAACTTCGTCCCGAAGTTCAGTTGATGTTAACTACTTATGATGTGTCTAAGAGAATTCGGGATTTCTAAAATAGTCGTGTTTACTCTGATTCGTCTAAGATTCTGGTTAAGGAGTTGTATCGGCTACAATTAAGCCCACTTATTTATAACACATTACTTACATAAAGAAGCGTCCAAATTTATGTAAGTAAGGTCTCATAAACTTATGGTTCGGTGATTTACAATTTCTTTATTTAACTGAAGAGGCGTCCCAATCCATTTAAATAAGGAGATTCTAAAACATCCTACTTAAGAATTTCCGACACAAAAATCCGCCTTCTGAGGCCGATGGTAAGATAATCAAGTCATCAAATCCCTAAAGCTAAGCAATAATATTATTTAACTCAAATCTTGTGTCTAATCAAACAAGAACTGTCACAAGATCAAGTTAACTAATTAGTTATTACTGAGCTCCATGTTTTTAATAACTCGACGAATCTCTGGGGCTCCTTATAATACTAAAGTCACATCATCTAACAGCGTGGAACTAAGCAAACTTCTAACCAAAAAGCATATGTGTATGTATTGTGTGTAAGGCAAATAAAGAGAAGAGTCTTAACATATATAGCAGTTATAGTCTAGGTACTAAATGCAACCTAGTTCTCTATAACCAAGGCTCTGGTACCAATCTGTAACACCCCCAAAATACCGCAGCGGAAGACTGTGTCACAGGGGTGCAACTTCATAATACAAAGTACAAGTTATAGAAAACGAACTCTAAATGAGACGTTTTGAAAAGTTACCATTCGATTAATGAATTCAAAGTTACCAACATGAGATTTCAAAGTATGATACATAAATGTATACAAAATGTTTGAATGGTAAATGATAAAAGCGTAAGTCTTCAGAATATGCAGCTTGACTCTAAGTTCCACGCACTAGCTATCGCCTTATAGACCTGAGATAACATGCTAAAGTGTCAACACAATGGTTGGTGAGTTCATAGAGTTTGTCTTAAAACAGTTGAAAAAGCCTTAAGAGAATGATCACACAGCAAAGGCATCGTGAATCCACTCAGTTACAAGTCCCGCCATAAGAGACTTGTAACCTGTGTGTTCACAACCCACTGCTAACATATATAGTATGAATAAGACATGTATAAGTTCATCAAGACAATTTAAGCAATCAGAAGTGAGTCTCTACTTCATCTCCGAAGACCTCACTTTTATGATGTATCCAACATTCGCAAATGTTAGGATGTATCAAAGACAATTGGGAGTCAATTCCCAAAGACAACTGGGAGCCACTTCCCAAAGACAACTGGGAGTCAATTCCCAAAGACAACTACTAGTCAATAAATAGAATAACGCAATTAAGTATAACGCAGTCATGTATGTAAGCAATCAAATATAACACAGTCAAGTATAGACGTTTTGAGTATTTGTACAAGTAAACAAGTAGTTGAGCATGTATCCCCCCCAATAGTTAAAACAAGTACGAAAAGAGTAGGGGCTATGACTCACCTTAAGTCTATGTAATGAGAAATGAAAGTCGAATCGCGAAAGTCTCTAAGAGCAGCCTATAATAGAACGTTGCGACTTAGGTTTGGAGTAACGTCTAAGAATACGAAGAATTGCCCATATATGTCTTGCATAATGTTCATGATGTAGTACTTAGTATATAGTGTAAGTCTTTGAATATAAGTGGTCTATGAAACATGTATAGTTTGTATATCTCTTACTACCGTTTGGGCCGACATAATTCAGAAGTCATGGAGTAAACGTTCGAGGAGCCAGGACACTTTAACTCGTAAATCCACAACTCGTCTCGACGGCTTACTCAATGAACTCCTCACATGAGGCTCCCTACTATTGTAGTATTTGATAACATATATATATATATATATATATATATATATATATATATATATATATATATATATATATATATATATATATATATATATATATATATATAAGCTTTTTGATCATTAATAGTTATATGGTCTTTAGCCGTAGCTTTGCCGTGACCTTGGTCATTGTTACCATGATCTTGAGACTTAACCTTGGCTTTAGCCATGGTTGTGGTCTCGGCTTTAGGTCATTAGACCTCTTGGTCTCATCTAATTATAATGATTATATAGTAACTTTGGTCTAAAAATGGGCTGTTAAGAATTTGAAGAAATTTATCACTCAGAAAGCGTTTTCAGGGCTCGAGCTTCTTTATTCCTGAACGAAAACGTCGTTCCGGACAACTTTCGTGTTTTAACTTTTTGATGAATCGGACAAGAAGTGGGACTTCCAAAATCATAATTTGATCAGAATACTATTTAGGCAGTTTTGCCGTTTTGGTTTCGCTAACTTCAAATGGTCATAACTTTTGACTCGTGTACTCGTTTTGAGTGATTCAAATTGCTATGTTTTCCTTGTTAAGTCCTCTTTAACAGTAAGTAAGTGTCAAATATCAAAGTTATACTATTGTGGTCATGGTTTTCCATAAAAATCACTAGTTTGCTTGTTTGCTTGTCATAAGTTAACATATGTATACCAATACTTGTTTTATCCATTTTTAAACATCATGAACACAATACAAAGACCATATATAGCATGAAAGAAACATAATAAGCATGAAATGATATTGAGCAAGAAAGTGTATAAGGGTTTGCTTACAACTTTTGGCTTTCTAAAGAAAGGTAAGTAACTAGTAAGGTACGGACTTTGTTAGACTTAAGCTTCACCCTTTGCAATCTATGATAAGCCGAGGTCATTTGAAGATTATAACGACGCCTTCTTGAAGTCCAAAGCTATTTGAAGATTATAACGACGTCTTTTTGGAGACTTTAAAGTTATAACAACTTTTCTTAGAAAATTTCCAAGATTGAAGATCAAACACTAGTTTTCTTTCAAAAACTAGTTAACTTTCTTACAAAATATAAGAAAAGTGCCTTAGGTTTTAGGACTTGAAGGTTATAAGAAGGTGTGGTGCAAGTTTTATATGTGTTTTAGCTTGGTATTTATAGGGTAGGAAAAATAGTTAACCATATATTGGGTTAGAATTTAACCATGGTTAGTTTAAGACACTTGTAATGATCTAAAGAATCAATGGTCAAGATTTAACCACACATGGTGACTCCACCACCCCTAAGTCGGTTCAAGGAGGATAAGGGTGACTAGATGAGTAGTCATGGTCTTTGGATGGTAATATCCTAAGTATGTAGCTAGTTTTGACTCCGTAAATTGCTAACCGTAAGTTTTTAGGCCACGAAACGTAAAACCGGGTATCCTAAAAATATGAAACTTGAAAGTATGGTCAAACATGTCAATATAGTCCATAATAAAATATAAAATGAGTGGTAGGTTCTATCGGGTGCGAAAACCCTGCTAAAAACTGGAAACACGGGTCTAAAACGCGCAATTCGCGTAAAACGCTGAACTGAAAAACGTAAAATTCCGAAACTTTTGGAATTGTCCTAAAATGAGAGAAAATCATATTTCTATTGTTTATAATGTTTTATGGACATATCGGGATGCTAGAAGGACGTTTAAACCTAAAAGTAAATCTCGGACACGGCTTTGTGATTTTTGCAGAAATGATCCGACGAGCGTCAAACTCTCGGATTATCGTTAAAATAGTTTAACTTACGAGAATATGAAATAAAAATTTCTGAGATGAATAGTGAAAAGTGAATAGTAAAAAGTGAATAGTAAAAGTGAATAGTAAAAAGTGAATAGTGAAATTTTCGGGAATAAAAGTTAACCTGAAATTGCGAATTGTTACATATATCCTCTAGTGGTGTTTGGTACAAGGGTTCTACCTCCATCGGGATTCCTAAAGTTTCTTCTACTTCTTCCGGGTAAGTCACGGGTGGTGCGTGTGCCTCAACTGGTGGTGGAACTTGTGGAGTACTTAGTGGACTTGGATTTTTCGCCTTATCCTCCATCACATCTAGATCACCTATGTGCTTATTATGTATTTTGCTGAAGGCAATCCCCAACATGCACCTAGGTATCTCAAATCCTTTTCTATTCATCTCAAATTCTTGGTCCGATTCATAAGAATCATTCTCAATAACTTGATCACTATGCTCTTTTTGCCTAAAGGATTCCTCATGTTCATCATATGTCTTAGTGAAATCTAATCGAAGCATGCACCTAGGTGGTTTGACATCTATTCTAGGTAAAGGCTTATATGGTGAGTAGGGTTCACTAAATGAGGTATTTTGAAGGTTTGATGGAGCTCCTAAGGTGATTTTTTGAAAAGTTTTATGCGCTTGATCTCTTTTCTCAAGGTACTCACTAAAATCAATGCAAGATCTCGTCCTCCTCATTTCACTCCTCCATCTTGATATATCCAAATTAGTATAATTATATTTCTTTTGGTAAAACTCTAGTGTCGGATTTGGTGGATTCACGTTCTCCATAATGGTGAACGGAAGAGTCAATGGAAAGGTTTTTTATGAACAAAGACACAAAGAAAAGATAGACTAAAGACAGCTAATAAAATGAAAATAAAAATCTCACTAGAAAGGAATCTAATGAGTAGACCTAATAAAAAGAAATTTCAACCTAGACAATAACTATTCCCCGGGCTGCGGCGCCAAAAACTTGATGCGTGGTTTTGCAACCTTGCCAAAGGTTTTACTTCTCAATGGATCTTGAGAAGCTTGCAATCCCCACTAGGCAGTGTACCTAACCGTTGTAGTATAGTATAGTGGCAAGTACCGGGGGATTGATCGTTCAACTCAAAGAATAGTGTTCGCTAGGGTTAAAACTCAATTAAACTAGGTCTAGAGATGAGGGATGATTCTTTTTGTATTTTTATATTTTATGGAAAGCAAGTAAAAATATCGGGTTTTGAAGGAGTGGGTGGAATTAGTTGCTAATCAACTAACCCAAATAACTACATATGCAATCAAAATAAAATAAAATAAACTTAAACTAATTGTGGCGAAAACAATAATGAGAGAAAATGTGTTTACTTAGATTTCACTACTCCCTAGCTATCTTTTACCGGTTGATTAGTTTGTTACAATTGCATGGATGACGGGTTATATTCCTTAATACTATTCGTAGGGCCGTGTACAATCTTCCCTAACTCTATAAGCTTCTACCTTTTCCTATGTCGAGTCGACTACTAGCTCCTAACATGGCCTCATTAGTAGTTACCTATGCATTAAATATAAACAATATATCGTAGTACACCTCCGACCATGTTTCTTAAGACGTTCAAGCAAGTTACCAATTGGAAGTCTGCCATTTTCTTAAGCCTAAAATCGAATTCATTTATCCACAACAATTACAAACAAACAACCAACCAATAATCAATATCTAAGTTTCATTACATCTAAGCAAACACAAAGAAAACCTAGCCTAGCATGTTAAAGAGAAGACAATCATAAGATATAATCAAACAACACATAGACATATTGAATGATTTGTTGGAAGACTTATCTTCAATTAATCTTGGATGAAACAAGGGTTTGAAACCCTCAAAATTGCAGTAAAATTCATCTAGGGTTTTCTCCCTTTAAAGTTGCACACAATGAATGAAAACGAGAAAAGTATATATAGATTTTACAATCTGACGGCGTCAAGAGTAGGGTCTGACGCCGTCAACTCGCCGCCAAAATAATACTCGTATTACCTAGATCCACCTCTGACGTCGTCATGTACAAACTTGGTCTTGGCCGTCATGTGCAATTTACTCTTGATGGCCTTGGTGACGCCGTCATGTACAAATCTTCAAAAACCTCTCTGGCACGTCACGTGTAATTTGATTTATCCACCTCTTTGTCAAGTCTTGACGTCGTCACTAGCAATATTAGACGCCGTCAGGTACAATTTTCAACATGATTTTGAGACTTTGTCGTTTTCTTCACTTTTTCGCTCCAAAAACGTCCAAAATGCTTCGTTTTGCAAATTTCCTCTCAAAAGTACCTAAAATGAAAAAAGGAACGATTTAGGGCAATATTTGATCAAATAATCTCGACTTTGGCCTTAAATGACCCCCAAAAGCGGTACACTTTTCGTCTCATCAAGTAGGGCGGAAAGGAGATCCGTGACCGAACCACTATAAATCCTTGTGTTCGGTTTGCTCTTTCCTTTTACTCATTGTTTTACTTTTATACTTGCACTATATTATTGTTAGTGTTGTGACTTGATGTTTATGCTTGTGTGACAACTTGTTATATCATATGCTTTATATTAGTCATAAGACTATTATTAGCATTTCTCATATTACAACAAGCTTGATCGAAATTTGTCATATGAATGTTTTTAGAAAAGAAAAACAAACCGGACTAATAATGGCGAAACTTGACACAATGGTTTATACTATATTTGATACAACAAATTTAAATAGTTTTAAACAGAAACATATTCACCCCCCCCCCCCCCCCCCTCTACGATTTCACAGAAGTGTTCAACATTATCAATAAACACAAAAGGAAACAAGATAACCAAAATAACAGGCCTTAAAAACAAGGGGACACCGAGATAACAAATGGGATCCAAGTGATCCACCAGAGTACAAAGGGGCCTACGCAGGGGAGCCTGAGGAAGTGCGGTCTGATAGATAAATCATGGTCACCATATAACAATTTTCGCAATATTAACGATTTTTTTTCCACGTAATTTTATCAGATTACATATGGGGTCTACCACTTCTGCCAAGTTATTTGAGTCTAAATCCCACATTTGGTATTCATCAAAACTTATTATTTCCGGTTGAAAACGGTTAGAAAAAAAACACGGAAATAAAGAAGCGATCAAACAAGAACACAACAAACTTAAGTGTTGGATAAATCAATAGGATTAGCCTACAGGAACCGATTAAAACCCTTTCTAATTATATAACCATAAACCCTAACTACCATTATGTTTGACCCTATACAACCATCAAATTTCAGATTTGGCCTAACTGCAAATTATCCTTCCAAAAATCCAATTTGGGTCATAATCCTCTAATCCGGGTCTGCCCGAAAGCCATTCTGGTTACCAACAATTTCAACTCACAATTTAACAAAAACCACTCAAATTAGTATCAAGATTTACGGAGAGTTAAGGCATTGCATGTCAATACTACAAACTAAAAGATAAATACTTGATGTTCACAAAGATTCAAGAAACTCAAATTAGTATCAAGATTTACTCGACAATCATCGGTTCACCATAGGAAAACCTATGAGTCTAAAGCAAGAAAAAGACAAATCAATACTAATGTAGAACTCATGGTGAGTAACAATATAGTGACGAATGCCAAGTCACAGTAATCAACTTTTAAGAATTTTACATTTTTGAGCAATTAGAAAACATATGTTAGATAAATCAAGAAAAAGACGTACAAAATAATTGCAACTTGAAGTCACAGAAATCAACTTTTAAGAATTTTACATTTTTGAGCCATTAGAAAGATACTCATTTACATACACACCTTTTGTAGCGCGATCGTCATATCTGATAGTACTTCTGATAATTCTTAGTTGAGAGTGAGTTTGTAAGAGCCAAACAATCTGTTTAACATAACATCTTATGAATTCCATGGTGAGTAACAATATAAAATTTTCACGCCTGAAGATACTCTTACTATCAATGGCTTCTTTACTTTCATATTTGGTTACTGTTTTGGCCCCGTCACGTGGTGAGTGTCGTCTTATAAAATCTTCTAATATGGAACCTCAATTTGCATCCTAAAACATGATACCGGAAAGAACAAAGAGTTAGTTACTGGGTAAATTGCTATCTAAAGAACCCATTTTTGGTATGAACATTAAAAAACTTGCATATCCACAATAAGAATAATATTAAATTTTACTTATAAACTCTAAAGACGTACAGAATAATTGCAACTTGAAGTCACAGTAATCAACTTTTAAGAATTTTACATTTTTGAGCCATTAGAAAGATACTCATTTACACACACACCTTTTGTAGCGCGATCGTTATATCTGATAGTACTTTAAATAATTCTTAGTTGAGAGTGAGTTTGTAAGAGCCAAGCAACCTGTTTAACATAACATCTTATGAATTCCATGGTCTTTAGTTAGGGAAACACATTGTATAAATCGAGTTTTATTGTGAAAAGTAGCAACTATTTCTTATATGAGCTTATAAAGTCACCAGAGTCCTATGATTTTAAATCGAGTAAATCACACTATATCTTACCAAAGTTTATTTTTAGGATAAGTGCAACAAATGACATGCATTCGACTCTAGGTGTTTATAACAATTTATGTTTTTAGATGATGCGTATAGATTGTTTTAGTATCCTGCAACCCATATCCCATTTCCTATTAATATGTGAAATATATAAAATTAAAAGAATTTAACTTTTTCTTTACGCAATAAGCCCAGTGGATTATAGCTTATTAAAAACCAATTACCTCCCATGATCCCATCTTTGTAGTCTGTTATCTATTTGTTATATTACATATGGTCATTTCGTTTCAAAGCATTTCGTGCTTAGTTTAACCTGAACAATATTACTCAAATAACCATTTAAATATATTAAGCTAATATAATAAACCATTCCCATTATAGAAACTTTTTAATAAAACAAATCATTTGCATTGAACAAAATACCTATGCTTTGAACCATTGAATAGCATCATTGTGTGTTCTTGTCGTTCTCATAATCATTGTTGACCCAATAGTGAGCATGTGCAAATCAAAAGATAAGTAGATAAATATGTTATGGTATAATTCTGGGTCAAATGACAATAGATGAGACATCATATTATAACTCGGCTGATGCCTAATAGTGAACAACCAATTATAAGGTTAATCAGTGTTATTGCAACTATTACTAAATTGGTTATGTGATCCATATACTATTACCCAAACACAAGAACTAACTATTCGCATGTGATTTGTATTAAAAACAAGTGTGAGACACGTCACATACCTCTTTGGCTTTGCCCACAAGTAAAATATAGCTAAGAAGCCATTAATACCAATTTCAATAAACCTGTAAATAACAATTGGAAGATGGAAATAAAGCAAGTGTCATAAAGAGAAATAATACAAAACGAAATATTAAAATGGCAGCTCCTACAAACCTTTTTAAACAAAATTTGGATTCTACATCAATGTATACTACGTGACCATCCAAGCCTCCATAACCAGACGATAATATAGCCAAAAGAGAAAGCTTTAAGCAGAATTTCAAAGCAAAAAGATTATTTACTGTACTATGGCCTATAATATATATTGAATGATATATAATTTGTGACAATGATAAAACATTAAATACAACAGACTCCATTGAGGTTACTAAAAAGGTCAAAGCAGAAGCTAAAAGTCGAAACCAAGAACTATTCAAAGTAAGTGTCATAAAGAGAAATAACAATTGTAAATAACAATTGGAAGAAGAAAATATAGCAAGTGTCATAAAGAGAAATAATACAAAATGAAATATTAAAATGGCAGCTCCTACAAACCTTTTTGAACAAAATTTGGATTCTACATCAATGTATATTACGTGACCATCCAAGCCTCCATCACCAGACGATAATATAGCCAAAAGAGAAAGCTTTAAGCAGAATTTCAAAGCAAAAAGATTATTTACTGTACTATGGCCTATAATATATACTGAATGATATATAATTTGTGACAATGATAAAACATTAAATACGATAGACTCCATTGAGGTTACTAAAAAGGTCAAAGCAGAAGCTAAAAGTCGAAACCAAAAACTATTCAAAGTAAAAAAAAAGAAGATTAAATCATGCCATTTCCATTCATTCATAAGTAACAGAATTCATGGAATTAGATAGTCATGACTCGTCAAAGGTTGACTTTCTTAAATAGTCCAAAACATTTTAGGCACCATGGATTGCATTAGTCAGTCGGAATGGCTTTTCATCACTACCCTTTCGGTTCCCGTGGCAGAATGACCATAATAACCGAAAAAACAAATAATTGCTTAGGTCTACAACTAAGTCAAGGTTAAAAGCCAAAGTTCAAAGCAGAAAGGACAAAGAAATTACCTGAATGGTGTCACAGCGTAAACAGTTCCTCTGAAGCCTATCTCCATCTGGAGGACGAACTTCAACCTGCAAAGCCGATTCTACTGGTTTACCAACTCGCTGAACACGTCCCATGTAATCTATCAATGCAATGCACACACGTTAAATTTTTGAAACCGAACCCAATGCTGCTGATGTCAAACCAACAACAACTTAAACCCACCAACAAATTGCAAGATCAGGAAATTTCCTTATGCAACTAACACTCGTGTAAAATGAATAGTAGCTCCCAACATAGAAAATTGCCTCATCCAAACACATTTAACCATGAAAGGAGCACAAACATATCACAAGCTATCAGTTACAAGGTACAATCCATCTGAACTAACCACATCCCAGGAGCGAAAGCAAAAACTCAAACCTTAAAATTGTAATAACATCAAAACTTCATTCCTTGCTGATAATTTTCACGTGTGAAGATACTCTTACTAAACTTTTCACGTGCAAAGAAAAATATCTCCTATATTTTCACGTGCGAAGATGCTCGCACTAAACTCTTCACATGCGAAGAAAAATATCTCCTATATTTTCACGCGCGAAGATACTATTAATAATCTTTTCACGGGCAAAGAAAAATATCTCCTATATTTTCACCAGTGTTGTAAATATCGCTCTGCGGTCGACCACCGCCAAGCGCCAAGACCGATATGGCGGCGATATATCAGTGATATATCGGAGACCATAAATTGTAAAGAAATTTATTTATATTTTTGAAATGCAACATATGTAATACAAAACAAAACATAAATTATATTTATAACTTATAAGAGAGAACCGGTATACTACCAAAGTGCTCCAATTAAACTCCAATATATGACTGATTGATTGGAAAGAACCTGGATCGATAAATTTGACCGATATTTGACCGATATGACCGATGAATTTGACTGATATGACCGATATTTGACCGATATTTGACCGATTTTGACCAAACCGATAAATTTGACCGATAAGTGAAATATCGTATCGGTCGACCGCCGATAAGCGATATATCACTGATATATCGGCCGCCAAGACCGATATTTACAACACTGATTTTCACACGCGAAGATACTATTAAAAAACTTAATGACTGCTATATTCTACTTTACGCAAACTAATCAAGTCACCTATAACAATCAAGACCTAAATCGTAAACTCTTCATTCACATGTGACATATTTACAATTAAAACAATGATACTAACTTCAATTTTTGTAAAAAAGTCAAGATCTGACGCTAATATCACGGTACCAATTGATCATGAAAACGATTTTTTTGATTTTTTTCCTTCACAACGATCCTTACTCTAGTTGTGTTCTTTTATTTTTTTTATTTTTTCAGATTTTTCTGAGCACTTTTTTCTTGTTTGATTATGAGTGCTAATGTGATATTAACAATATTATGAGTGCTACCGTGATATTAAGTTTTTTTACATGTAAAAATGAACCGTGATATTAAAAACCCATGATAGTTACTGTGATATTATAAAACCAACGTGATATTAAGCTTTTTTACATGTAAAAATGAACCGTTATATTGAAAAAAGTTACTTTGATATTAGTAAAAAACTTAATATCAATGTTTTTTTTATTACGATATTAAGAAAAAGTTAAATTGATATTAAAAAAAATTAACTTTGATATTAAGAAAGCATGATAGTTACGGCGATATTAACAATTTTTATTAAGAAAAAGTTTTTATGATATTAAAAAAGTTATTGTGATATTAAATTTTTTATTAAAAAAAATTTATGTGATATCAGAATCTGATTTTGACTTTTTTACAAAAGTCAAGATCAGATCTTGACTTTTGTAAAAAAGTCAAAATCATACGCTAATATCACAATACCTTTAACAATGAAAATGATTTTTTTTTGAAATTTTTTTCAGCGATTTATAATTATTTGTTGTTCTCTTTATTTTTTTAATTTTTTTGAATTTTTTTCAATAAAAAAATCTACTATGATATTAAGATTTTAAAAAAAGTCGGGATATTTACGATAATGTCACTCCGCTTTTTTTAGATGGTTGATTAGATGGAGGGCTAAGATTCGTCCGTACATCCGCACTAAAATCCAAAAATGTACCGGATACCTTCCATATATATATATATATATATATATATATATATATATATATATATATATATATATATATATATAAACTTCTTATGCTTTACCTTAAACAAATTATCGACATAGTTTGTCCTTTTCGTGTAATTTAAAACTTGGTAGTTGTTGTGTGTATTTAATTAATCATTTACCACATGTCCAATAACGAATATGAGCCCGCACTTTTTGAAGATTGTGTGTGTAACAACCGAACTTTAGATTAGGATATGATTATTTAAAGTTTTATACCATGCTTTTATCATTGACATGCATTGACCATATAACAATGTGTGCAAGAAACATTAGGCTAGACATAGTGGTGACCCATATTGCATTATTTTTTTGGCTGTCACCTCAGCTTTTTTTCTCCTTAACCTGTATTCACCTATCTTTTCACAGTGATGACCCATATTATTACTACCTCCGTCCCATTTTAAATGTCCGCGGGCCCGAATTTGACCGTAAATATTTTTGTTTGTATTATATAACACTTGATGAAATTTATATCATTGAAAAGTTCGTTAAACGAACTTTTCAATGATATAAATTTCATCAAGTGTTATATAATACAAACAAAAATATTTACGGTCAAATTCGGGCCCGCGGACAATTAAAATGGGACGGAGGGAGTATTATTTTTTTTTAAACATTTTTAACATAAACTTAAATTTCATTAATAAAAATAAAAAACATTACAATACTAAATCAAATTAAAAAGTTCATTAAACATTAAAAATGTTATGTAAAAAGATCACAGAAATTCTTCATCGTCCTTATCTTCGTCTTCATTGTCATGAGGGAGCCGATGATTTCTACGATTTCTCCAAATGTGCTCGACCAAATCAGATTTTAAGTTTATATGAGTTGATGCGTTCTCAAGCTCTTGAGTAACTTTTAAAGATTCTTCAAATGTTCTTAAGGGATCGTGTGGTTGGTGGACCTCCTCTTCGAACCATGTAGGACATATCGCCCACTGCTTGTGTTTAATGATCATATTATATAATATGATACATGTATATATAATATCTCGGAGATCCTTTTTATACATCCCTCGAGCCGGAACTTTAAGCATTCTCCACTTTTTCTTCAACACACCAAAAGCCCGTTCCACATCTTTCCTTCCTGCTTCGTGCTTTCTCTTATACAATATTCTTTTATGATCACATGCGGGAGGATTTGAAATGGACTTAATAAGAACGGACCACTGTGGATATATCCCGTCAGTAAGATAATATCCCCTTTGATATTGTACATCGTTAGCTTCGAATTCAAGGTCTGCTGCTCTCCCAGCTCTGATATCATTGAAGATAGGGGAACGACGTAAAACGTTGATGTCGTTATTCGCACCGGAGACACCAAAGAACGCATGCCAAATCCATAAATCTTGGGAAGCGAACGCTTCCAATAAAATGAATGGATGTGGCCCATGATCACCCCTAACATATTAACCTCTCAAACAATTTGGGCAATTCTCCTACTCCCAGCTTGTACATTCAATGCTTCCCATCATCCCAGGAAACCCATGCTTATGCTCGTGATTAGCATATAATCTTTCAAGGTCAGAATACATGGGCTTTCGCAAATACTCAACACCATATAACTCCATGATAACATTGCAAAACTTACGAAGACATTCACGGGATGTTGTTGCGATCAATGCCAGATCCTCGTCAAGAGAATCAGGAACGACCGCGTAACCCAATTGACGAATGGCCGCAGTACACTTGACCAATGGGCTAATACCATGTATGCCCATACAATCATTAGTTTGTTGAAAATAAGTAGAATAATCGGTTACCTCTCGAACAATTTGTGTGAACAGTTCTCGCCTCATTCGGAAACGCCGACAGAATGTTCTTTCATCGTGCAGCGGGGTTTCAGAGAAGTATGTCATCACTTAACGATTGTGAGCAGCAACATGATCCCTAGGTATGTACCTTCTTGAAACTTTTGGCTGGTATGCTTGATAAGTGTTCCAAGCAAACTCTGTAAACTCACTCACAACTTAATCATCGTCGTCGGAAGACGAAGAACCAATTAAAAACTCGTAAGACGACATGGACATGGTGAATATTGATGAGAATTTGTTTGAATTGTGTTTGAAATTGTATGTTTGAAAGTGGGTTTGATGTTGTTATTCATAAGATGAAAAGTGGTAAATTTTTTTGATTTTTTTTAATAGACCAACGGTTGTATTTTTGAAAAGTGGAAGAATTTGTGTGATTTTTGTGTGGTTAAACTCGGTCAAAATCTCAACCCATATTCGAAAGTTTTAGCCGGCGACCGATATTTGCAAAAAACACAACAGTGGGCACGACCGATATTCATATCAGTCGACCCATATCCTCGACCGACTTTTTCAATCCCATTGTGAAAGCCTTACCTTTGACGTGTTTACTCTTATCATTTCATGTGTTTTACTAGTTTTCTAGTTATTTAGTTTCACGTGTTTTACTAGTTTCCTAGTTATTTAGGGAAAAAAAAAAAATTACTTGTTTGTTTCTCGTCTTTCATTAGTGGCATATTGTTTCATTTTGTTTTTAACTTTACATTTTATCTGTTTTACTCCTCTTAATATATTTGTTCCTTTATCTTTTTTCTATATTTATCATCTTGTCTAAAACCTTACTATACGAATACACAAATGTAACGATATTTACTCAAACACGCTGTCGAATCATGGTAACCAGTTAACTTGTTTGAGATAGTTCACGACTATTTTCCGGTGAATCGCTATTAACAACATTACAAAAAAAACGTTCCGAGAAGGACTAGCTAGGAAATTATTACGAGAAGCAATGACTACACTTTGATGGAGAGGTGTGTGATCTATTAATTTACTAACACAATATTGTTTTCAAGCCAACATGTGTATCAATTACGATGATACTACAAATTAACCGTGATAGATGTGAGGGGTTAATGGTGTCCCTTTTTTCTGACAAAATCCGTTACTTTTCTTGTAAATCCTAATGATAAAATGCACATGGTTTAGTTACTATAAACGATAGTTTCATGTTCGTTAAATTCAGTTAACATGTTAAAAATGCATTGTCTCATCATGTTTGGCGATAACATTTGTAAACCCTTTTCAACACAATCTAGAGACCCAAAACAAATAATCGAAAGGCAAACATAAAGAAAAAACAAGAACATTACAGGCAAAGTTCGTGTATGTTCTTAATTTTCTTTTTAAGTGTCTGTGTAAACTTATATGAGATGCTTATTAAAATTTTGATAAGACATAAATATTTTGATTCTTGCAATGACCTTACCTCAATTTTAATTCCATAAGACCCTAAAACTCTATTTTTAAAATGAGTTATCATTGCTAGATACTAGTTCAGTTAACTGGCTTACAACTAGGTTTAGTAATTATATCATACAGCTCCAAAAAAACAAACTTATAAGGTTGTTTATAATATATTATCAAACAATGCATGAAGGCCACTAGGGACTCGTCGCACTTTGTTACGGAACCCAACAACCACGTGTGAAAGTCCAATTTTTTTTT
This sequence comes from Artemisia argyi, assembly GCA_030686995.1. Lineage (NCBI taxonomy): Eukaryota > Viridiplantae > Streptophyta > Magnoliopsida > Asterales > Asteraceae > Artemisia > Artemisia argyi. The sequence continues at coordinate 221,590,278 of CM060709.1, read as the reverse complement.
ATCACAACCGATTTATTTATTTATTTATTTATTATTATTTTTTTTTTTGTAATTTATTGTGAGGTATGTTTGTATTTAAATGAAATGTTTTTATTTAAGGATCATTATTACAAGCGTTTAGAGAGAGCAGTAAATCTAGAGGGTGTTGTTTAAGCTTATAAGTTCAACTTATTGGTTTATTTGATTTCAACTTGTATTTTATGTTTTTATAAGCTTCAATTTTGTTGCTTATTTTGAGACTTAATGACTTATAACGTCCATCTTATATCATATATCATAATAAGCTTATATAATAAATCATAAAATTAAGGCTTATGAGATATAAGCCGAAATCAAATAAGTCTCTAACCAACCAACTAACTTAGCTCAGTTAGTCATTTGAGTTCTTTTTAAGGGTTTTACTCGGGTTCAAATCTCGCAAGAGATAAAGAAAATTCAGGTTTTCCTCTTAATGCGAAGCCATAAGTTTTAGAGATTTCTATTCGCGAGTCTCTCTTAGTGGTGCGAGAGACTAGATAAAGAAATAAAAAATTCAATCCGAAACGGTCTACGTTTACCAAACAACAACAAGAAGAACAAAAACAAATTAGTTGAAACAAACAAACAACACTGCCTCCTTCCCCAAGTCACCAAATTCCTTAATACTCACTAATAAATTCCCAAACAATCACTTAAAATCAAAATCAATCAACTCAAAAACCCTAAAGATGGGCGGCGACGGTGCTGTAACAGACGGTGTTGAATCAAGCGGTGGTGGCGGTGGTGATTCCGTTACCGTTAACGTGCGCTCATCTAACGGAACTAAATTCACGGTGCAAGTTAGCCTTGAGTTGTCAGTTGAGGCTTTTAAAACTGTTTTAGAAGAGAAGTGTGAGATACCTGCTGCACAACAGCGTTTGATTTATAAAGGACGGATACTTAAAGACGATCAGACTCTCAAATCCTATGGTATATATAATTTTATAATTTTTTATATTTTTTTATTATTTTTTATTACTAATTATTTATTAATTTATTGATTGTTTACTGATTATAAATGAAATGTTAGGTTTTGATCGTTTTTGCGGTTATTGATTATAAAAATGTGATTGAATTTGCTAGAGTTTATGTGTTTTGATGTGCTACGGTATATGTATAATCTTATAAAACGCGTGTTTGTTTAAGCTTATTTGTGAGCTTATGAGCTTATTTGATATAATAAGCTTATATAAGCGATGAAACTCTGGGTTTATGAAATATAAGCTGTAGTCATAGAAGCTTATAAGCTGAAAAATAAGCTTAAACAAACACACCTTAAATATTGATTAATTGATTGTTTACTGATTATGATGAAATATTAGGTTTTGATCCTTTGTGCGGTTATTGATTTTAGAAACGTGATTGAGTTTGTTAGAGTTTATGTGGTTTGATGTTAATTTGCGGATTAATTTTATTTTATTTTATATAAGTTGTTGATGAGTGTTTGTGCGGTGAAGAATAAAGTTATAAATGTATATATTGTTTGTGTTAGCTTAAAGTTGCTATGTTGTTAGGTTTTTGTTATTTGTGCGGTTACTGATTATAAAAATGTGATTGAATATGCCAGAATTTACGTGTTTTTGATGTTATTTAGGGAATTTCTAGATTGTATACGTGTTTAATGATTATGATTATATATAAAGTTAATATGTTAGGTTTAGTTATGTTGTGATTGTGAAGTGATATAGTAATTTGTTGCTATTTGTACGGTTATCGATTATATGGATGCGATTGAATTTGCTAGAATGTGTTTTGAAATTTGATGTTAATTTGGCGATTTTATTTATTTTGTTTTGTTGTTGATCGAGCACTAACTAAAGAAGAAAGTAATACAAGTAGATACTGCTGGTGTTAGCTTAGACAGAAATAACAGAATCAAGTTTGCGTATATGTTTTATCAGTAAAATAAGTCAATGTTGTTTGTTTATGTGTTTACTGATTAATTTATTGTTTATTAATTGTTTATGTGGTTACTGATTGTGATTGAAATGTTAGGTTTAGCATTGTTGTGATTATGATTGTGAAGTGATATAGTCTGTAAGAGTTGCTTTTGCTAGGTTTTTTTACTTTTGTCTTGTTACTGTTTATATCAAAAAACCTGATTGAATATGCTGGAACTTATGTGGTTTGAGGTTAGATCGGAGATTTTTTCTGTTTCGTTTTGTTTTATTGTTGATGAGTGTTGATGCAGTCACGTACTAGTAATAAGAAAGTAATACAAGTAGTCAAGTAGATACTGTGGGTGTTAGCTTAGACAGCAGAATTAGAATCAAGTTCGCCTGTGTTATTTGTCAGTAAAACTTCTAGATACTGTTTGTGTTAGCTTCACCACAAGATCAGTAAAGGTGATAGGTTAGGTTTTTTTTTTTTTTTTTTTTTTTTTTTTTTTTTTTTTTTTTTTTTCTTTCTCTAGTGTCGGTTGGGGATGTTAGGGCTGATTGGTTTTGATCGTTTTGTATTGTATAAAGCTTCTTGGTTGATTTGGAAAGAGGGGTTAAAGTAATGGATTTCTATTCTTAGGAAAAGTTTGATTGAATGGGTGGTGACTGGTGGAGGTCTACTAGTCTTTTTTCGCAAGTTGGTGGTGGAGGGTTGTAATAAAGTAATGTGTCGATGCCTAATCGTCACATCTGACATCTCATGACGAGCGAAACGACAAATATGTAGTTTGTAAAAAGTGGGTTATGTCTTTGATTTCTATAAGTTTTGTTTTTTCAACGTCATGCGTTATTTTAGCGCAATTGATGTAATCAGCCATTTTAAGAAAAACTAGATGCAATTTAATGGATCACACGTGAATACGTTCATGAGCTGCTTATGGTTTTATAGTAGCTGTTTGACCCAACTTCACCTCTTCCAGGATTCCCTCAAGTGCTAGCTTTTTAGATAAATCCTGCAAAAAAAGCACTTATATTCTTTTACTTTTTTTGCGTCTTATATCCTCCATGTTTCTTTCTTTGTGAGATGTCTCCTTAAGCAAAGCGCAATAGCTTATGAAAACAGAGAAAGATAACAACACTGTTTTTTCGTATTGTAAGTTAAACTATAATAGTGATATGTGACATGAGAAGTGATACAGTATTCTGATTATTGGCTGGCTTTGAATAAGTTCAGTCAATGAAATTATTTGCGAATTTATATTAGGATAAACAGTATTACTTATTCAGTAATTGATATGATATTTTATAATAATGACTATTCTGTTTTATAATGACTATTCTATCTTATTGAAGTAAACTTCAATAAGAGCCGGACCAATAAAGGCAGTGAATGATGTTATGGGGAAAACTCAGTTTTGGTAGAAAATTAAATAGAAATGAAATCATGAGGGTGGCAATATACATAATTAGAGGACAACAGCTTTAATGACTTACATTGACCTCATTTATTTGAATCTACTTCCCTTTACAGACATATATATACTGAACATTGAAGTAAATGTCTAATTAGATGGAAACAGAAAGAAAATTCAATGGTATTTGAAATTGTGAACCTCGACCAAAATGATTTAGTAATTAAATGAACAAAGGTTTTCATGTTATTTCATGCTAAGTTATTTACGGTTGGCTTTTTTGCCTGATGTGTTGTGGCATGTATTTGGTAGTAACATCATTTTTATGATATGGTATTAAGACATTCTGAAAGACTAATGTTTCTAACATTTTTATGTGGTTTATAGGCTTGGAGGCAGAACACACTGTTCACTTAGTGCGTGGTTTTGTGCCTGCTACATCTACGCCAGCAGATGGTGCCCCTGCCAGAGCAAATACTACTCCACCTGCTGCAAGGGACGCTGGTTCTGCTGACGGGGTGCCTGTAGGTGGAACTGGCCTTGGTGCTTCACCATTTGCTGGACTTGGTTTGGGTGGTTTGGAGGGTTTGGGTGGTTTGGGGGGTTTGGGAGGCAATGGTGGCATGTTTGGAGCTGGACTTCCAGGGTTGGAACAAATGCAGCAACAGTTGACTCAGAACCCTAACATGATGCGAGAAATCATGGATCTGCCTGTTGTTCAGAACTTATTAAACAACCCTGATGTTATGCGCAGTATGATGATGAGTAACCCTCAAATGCGTGACCTCATCGATCGAAATCCAGAGCTTGGTCATATGCTCAATGATCCTGCAATTCTTCGTCAAACAATGGAGGCTGCAAGAAACCCTGAACTTATGCGTGAAATGACACGCAATACAGATAGAGCAATGAGTAATATTGAATCTTCTCCTGAAGGATTTAACATGCTTAGGCGGATGTATGAAAATGTGCAGGAGCCACTTTTGAATGCTACGATGGGTGGTGGTGATACAACAAATGATTTGAACTCAAATCCATTTACAGCTCTTTTAGGTGGTGCCCAAGGGGGTCCACCCCGTGATCATGCGGCTAACCCGACAACCACTGGTGCTGACACAACTACTGGCTCTCCTGCTCCAAATACTAATCCACTTCCCAATCCTTGGGCTGCTGGCGGTGGTAAGCTTTGATATATAGAACATTTTTACGACTTCATTATCATTGTTAGAGTTCATGTATATTACAGTAAGTTATATGTATATATTGATAAACTTGATGTGAGTTTTTAGGTGGAGCTAACCAAAGAGCTGCAACAAACCCTGCTGGGATTGGTAGTGCCCCGCCAGTTGGTGGCTTAGGTGGACTTGGTGGTTTAGGGGGACTTGGTGGTTTAGGTGGACTAGGTGGTTTAGGGGGACCTGGTGGCTTAGGCGGACTTGAGGGGTTGTTGGGTGGCGCTACTCCTGATCCCAATTCAATGAGCCAACTTATGCAAAATCCAGCCATTTCACAGATGATGCAAAGTCTTCTTTCAAACCCACAATTTATGAATCAGGTATTGGTTTTGCTATTGTAATTTTGAATTTTCTTATTTTCTAGACTGTGTACTTAATACAATATTGCATTGTTTAGATGCTCGGCCTCAATCCACAGATGCGAAACATGATTGAATCAAACCCCCAATTAAGAGAGATGATGCAAAATCCTGACTTCATTCGTCAATTAACTTCTCCAGAGACCATGCAGTCCATGCAGGTACATTGTTTAGCAACGCTAATACCAAATGCATTTACAAGTTTTAGTATCTCTCTTTGATTTCCATTCAGCTTTTTACTGGCATTCTAGTCCCGTCTATATGTAGTTTATGCTCAGTTTGTTTTTATATAGAATGTTTGATGGAATAGCTTTTATTTGGTTTCCAGTTCGCCTTCATGTAGTTGGCTATTTGTAGAAGGTTTAGTAAAAGTGAATACTTGGATACACATGGGAAGGGTACTTTTTTATGGGTATAATAAACTTACAACTTTGAAATAGTGTCTATTCTGGGTCTTTAGATCATAGGAAGTGTTTATTTATATGTCAAGTGAAAAGGTAGGACAAGTCATTAGTGAAGTTGCTGTTACTGCTATCACTTTGAATCATATGCGATGTGTCTTTTTGCTCACTTCAGTGCTTGATATATGATACATAATATGATGACCATCTTTGTAAAATAATTGTGAGATAGATGGAAGTCTGACATTTAAAATTGGATCATAGGCAAATACATGCAGTCATACTCATTACTACATCAGTACATCATCATGCGTATGTTAATTGCAATTACAAGACTATCACATGGCTCTCTTTGGCAGCTATCATTCCTTTCTTTCTCTTCGATCATGAAGTATTATATGCACTCTACATTTCACACGTGTATAGATGAGTCTACTCCTTAAGAAAATACACATGTCATTGCTGTCATGATCATCTGCCTAACCAAATTACATTAGTCGAGACAAAAAGAAGGTGAAAAATATAGCTGAACTGGTAACTTGTGACAACTCCTGGTATTAGCTTAACCATCTTTGTACAAACCACACTTTCAAAATCCTATTTTATTATACCAAAGAATGGAGTAGAACGACGACATTATTATTTTGTGCGGCAGCTGGTTAACTCAATCAATTTGTGGCCCCCCATCTCTGTCCCATCGCAAATGAAACCCTCCGTATGAATGGGTACCCAAAAATATGCTGAATCTGTAAAACGAAATAGACATTTGCAGTTGTTGTCATTTTGAACATTGTACCCATGTTCCAGTGACGTAGTTCTTGTTTGCCTTTGGTGGTTTAGCTGCCATTTAGGGTAATAATCGATGTGTGTGCTTTTTAAGTTTTTATGTTTCTTACTAATTTAATGTTATATACTAATAGAACTTCTTAACTATTACCATGCGAGCATGATTTGTTAACCCCTGAACATAATATATATTTGTTGATTGGTCCAAAAGTTGAAAATAAACTTTTGTAACTGCTCAAGGTGTGTAACTGAAGTTGGTTTTGTAAGGAGCTGTATGAATTTTAAAGACTTAAAATTTGTTGCAGCTTCATTAGTTTGAGACTCAACATGTATATTTGCTTGAAACATGTTATTTACTTGCAAATGAAGTTGTTGACATCTTAGTTCTTCTATTTCTTTTATATATGTGGTATGGTGAGATTTCCTTTTAGCTTGTGTGTTTTGTCTTTCTTATGCCGTGACGATCTTGTTATGTTGTACTCATTTTTCTGACCCTATCGTGTTTACTGTACAGCAAATGATGACATTACAATCTCTCCTCTCTGGACTTCAACCCTCCGGGTAAATTACCTAATTCTTTTGATCTTATTTGGTTAGGCATATAATGCTTGATTTTGGACTTGGATTGAGCATGAAAATTTTGATAATGTGGACGAAAATGAGATATTGAAAATTATAACTGAGAGGGCATATATGCAGCGCAGATCTAGTAAATATGTTTGCCACATATGCAAGTTATCGAAGATTGCATGACGTCAACTTCCACTCTTTCCTTATATAACTCCAACTTCTAAACTATGTGTCGGTTATGATTCCTTACATTCCACTTGGTTGATATTAATTGTGAAATTATCGTTTCTGTATGCAGGGGTGCAGGTCAAACTGGAGGAGGAACAGGTATATTTATTTTCTTATATTTATTGCTTTTGTAATGTTTGAATCCCTAATACAGACGATTTTGATGTTTCTTTTGTTTTAAATACAGGTGCTCCCGGCAACATGAATTTGGATATGCTTATGAACATGTTTGGCGGCCTGGGAACTGGCGGCTTTACAGCGCCGAACAATTCAAATGGTAACATATCCACCATCATTCCATTTCCCGTTCTCATTTATTGACTCATTAACTTCATAATTGTTTTGTTTATTGAAATATCAGTGCCTCCAGAAGAACTGTATGCTACCCAACTCGCGCAACTACAAGAAATGGGATTTTTCGATGTTAGTGAGAATCTTCAAGCACTGACAGCCACCGCAGGTAATGTTCATGCTGCGGTTGAGCGGCTATTGGGAAATCTTGGTCAATAGAAGTTTATGAGCTGTTACATATATTTTAAGATATACATATATACCGTATCATCGACACCATGGGAAACTGGTCTGTTTGGATCTGACTGAGCTTTGCATCAAAAGATGTTCTTAAATCGGTGCATGAATGCTTTTTCTGGATGTTTTGCCTTCCCTGTTTTCCTAAATTGTAATCCTTAAAATGATAATTTCTATGTAAGTAAATTTGTTGCTACCGTTGTGAACTTGACTTGATCCTATGTTGCTGCGTTCTCTTGATTTTAGAAAGAGAAATGGAATCAGCCATTGTATGAAGTTTGTAAGGTAAGCAATCAAATGTTGTTTCAATTCTGAAACTACATTTTGATGGTTACAAATCAAATTTTATGCAGTGTCTCAAATTGGATGCCTTAGCTAGCATGTCGAATCAGATTATTCTGTGTAATTGCAAATGACAATTCTTTTAAAGACATGCATATCGTTAAATGTTAAAATGGTTCTCTTGTGCATGGTATCACAATCGTTGATTTAAAACCATCTTCAGCTTGATATCACACGTCTTCCGTTAGTATATACTAACTTGTGTTATTAAAAGAAAATTTTCAAATTTTGCTACCCAAACATTAAATAGATTTCAATTTTTCCAAAACGGGAACTTTATCTGGTTTGAGTATGTGTGATTGTTGGCTTGGTGGCTCAAATCCAATGAATTAGTCGGTCAAAATTGTCTTGTAGTCGTGCTCTTGTTTAAAGTCACAAATTATGGGCACATTTGAAAAATGCATAAATTGATAGAAAGCAATTACGTATGAAATTTGTAAGAACTGATTGTGTTAAAATCTCATCACCATTTGAACAGGCTGACTTTCGAAAACTTTGTCTGTCACACTGTCATTTCATGACTAACATTAAGAAGGAATTTACTGTTTGTACGGAAAATTATTACTGTATGTATGGAAAACTATTCTTAGAGCGAAGGGAGTGGTAATGCCCCAACGCCCATTCGTCCTAGCTTTCCACATTTCAGCGGCGTTGTCACGTTATTCGTTGATTCTAGGTTGTAGGCGTTGCAACGTACGTTGCTGTAGCAACTTGCATTGTAACGCAAAGGAGACAAACAAGATATAAAATAAAAAATAAAAATAAAAATAAAAATCATTTGGGTACAAACCGTTGGATTTTCAATTCAAAATATTTTCATTTTACCCCATTTTGGGGTTAACTTTTTTTTCCCCCTATAAATACATCTCTTTTCCAAATATTTTCACACTTAACTCATTCTCACACTTAACATATTTACACACATAACTCATTTTCACACTTCACAATTATGGCTTGTCGTCTCCCCTATACCGTCGAACAAATGCAAAAGTATATAAAAAAAAAAGCCGACAAAGACGACACGGATCGACAACAGGCTATTGCCGAAGTTATTAAGAAGTTTGAGCTCGCAAAGGCACTGAAACAACGATTGAGACAACGATACACAGAGTGCAAAGACATCTCTGAAGAAAGAAAAGCTGTGATCGACCAGTTTTTGTACGATGAATATCGCAAAGACGCTGCCGTTAGTGAGACGTTTGTGGGGTTGTGTGAATCAGATACAGGCCCAAATCTCCAACAAGATCCGTTGAAGTTTTGAGGAAAATATGACAGCTGGTTCTGTATCACAACAGAACCAACAATTTGTGCAAGGTGCATCAACTTCATCTGATGCACCAAGATTTGTTGAGCAACAACAATATCAACCTCATCTGGATCAATTTCGGCTAGGTTATGAAGAATATGCGGGCTTAAACGAGAGTAAGGAGCGGGAGCTTAGCATGTTAGCAGGGCCGGTCCTGAGTTTTGTGCTACCCTAGGCGAGACACTCGAAAGATGCCCCTATTAAATGTCATAAACACAAAACTTTCACTGTCTCAAAATAATTATCCATCGAAAAAAAAAGAACAGACATCTTATGAAAAACATAATTATTTGCGATTTCTCTCTTACTTTTTGCGGAACAACAATTTTACCTTTAACTAATTAATTGTTATTTTATTAAAAGTTTGTGATAACAATATCAAGTAAGGGCTATATAGTAATCTCGACCAAATTTTTCTATCTATTTTTTGTAGTAGACAATTAATTTGGGACAAGCTAAAATGAAAATATGGATAATAATATTAGGACGGAGGGAGTATTTCTTTTTAGCGATTTGGCTTGAGAACAATACCAACATATCAAGATACTAAAACTTTCAAATATTATTTGAAATGGTTTATTTTATATACAGAGTTATTGACGTTTAACATTGAAATGTATATATGTACACTTTAATATAGTGATATAATGTTTTTATGTCACTAATATTGTTAGACGTCACAAAAAAAAAAAGAAAAAAATGAAAATTTATTTTCCAATTTGCATTAAATTAGCTAGTTATCAACTATGTAAATTTGCGTTTACAGAATAAAAGAACTAAGAGCTAAACTCAATAAAAGAATGAAATTAAGAAAACTAAAAGGTAAACTTAAAAAATGAATATAATCGAATAAGAAAAAAATAGTTTCTCATAAGCCCGTATTTCTATGACAAATCTTGCTTTTCAACTCTTTTCTACTGTAATACACTGTAAAATCCCAGGTCATTTATTAATGCTAATCATCAACACTATTCTAAACTAAGCCATTTTTGCGGGCTAATTTGAAATTTTTATATGAGACACCGACTGTTTGACACCCAATTATTTTGCTACTGTTTGTTTGACACCCGATTGTTTAAAACACCGTTGGTTTAACACCCGATTATGTTTTGTCACCCGATATCACCCGATTGTCACTCTAGGATATCACCCAACGAGGTTAAACACCGGTAACTCCCACTTGCGACCTGACACTCTATTTTGGACACCGAAATATTATTAATATATATAATGATATGTATATATATTAATTAGTACAAATTTATTATCACTACGTATATATACAAGTATATATATACGTATGTCGACACCGTTTAAATACTTATGGTTTTCACGAACCGACTCCAACGCCGAAATTAATTTCACCAATTTTACTAATCACCGACACCCCGTCATAATTGGGCCGAGCACACACCACAAGCCCACACGTATATTTTTCTTTCCTAAGACACTTGGGCCGAACCACTTTCACAAGCCCATACGAATATCTTTTTCTTGTTTTGTTTTGGGCCGAGTATTCCACAGCCCACTTGGCTCGTTTGCTTTCTTTCCCTTGCGTACCATGCTACACGAAAACAAAAACCACTTCCATGCCAACTATATATTTTGCACACGTTTTGGAAATCCATGTTTCCTACTTACATGACACTAATAAGCTAAACCCCCCTTTTGACTTTGTTTCATGAGACAAGTATGCCACCATTTTGAGCCGTCAACCCAACGGTCCATCGCATTATACACCAAGAGATTCATTACACTATGGTTCGAGTGTCTCATGGTTCCCCCACAAGCTTACCACTTGAGATCTAAACCTTAATTGTTTATTACCTACACAACCTAAGCTAAACTTAAACTAATCAAAGTAAACCAAAGATGCTTCCCTATTACCACCATTCGATTTGACAACTCCCATGGAGACTAGACAACAATTTCGAGCATGACATGACTACTCGAGGTGTGTTGTGTCTTTAGGAACAACGAACCACCCATGAACTCCCTATATAAACCTCATTAAATGCTAGTCTCCACACACTCTCAAAATTTCACCAAACATCCAAATCACAAACACTCTAGTGTTTCATTTTGTGTTGCTGTCGAGGAGGACCAAGGAGAAAACAAGCTAAGGTTTTGGGTTTGAACGAGTTGGGTAACTAAGTATTGGATCAAGGGATCACTAGACGGAAAGGGGTACCACGTTTACTTATTCATTTGTCTCGTACACACGACATCCTCACCACCACTTTGGTGTTGTAAGTTAACTACCACTCTTTTCAATTCATACGTAAAATTATTCATGCATACCATGCATACTCATCACATGACACACATATTTTTCTAAGTATAAAGCTTTTGTTCCACTTATAACTATAGTATTCACACGTCTCGACACCCTTGAGGAAAGGATTCGTCATTTGTTATTTATACGTACAACATACATATATTATTCGACCTACCAATTCTTTGGCTCTCACATAATCAAATCAACGAAACATGCAAACCTTATACGTTTTTATACCACGAGAACAAAGCCAAAACCAAGTCCTAGTCGAACGTGATTTTTTAAACAAGAACAACCCTTTTGGGCTTTAAACGGGCTAACGAGCCCAATCCATTTTCAAATAAGATTTCGGCTGGAAACTTGAAAAAAATAACGAGGAGTGTAAATACCGAATTTAAGTGTTTTTACAAGTTTTAAATGCCACTTATGTTGAAATAAAAAGTTTGGTTTTCGAAAACTAAATCAAGGACTATTTTTGCAAAAGTTTCCGTTAAGGGACTAAAACCGACAAAATCACAAACTATCGAACTAACTTAGACAAATACCAAATTCTTTTGGAAATCGAGGGTAGAAATTGTCATTTGGCCAAAGATTAGAAATAAAATGTAAAAAGTTCAAAAGGACTATATTGTAATTATTTTTAACCAGAAGGTAAAAAGTGTAAATTTGTAAAGTTAAAGATTAAATGTGACAAAGGTATTTTATAATTAATTATTTCATATAATTTGATTTTTATATAAGTACATATTTATTTTTGTAACTTATATATATATATATATATATATATATATATATATATATATATATATATATATATATATATATATATATATATATATATATATATATATATATATAACTTCACTAAAAATATTTAATCATAAATATTTTTAAACTATATTATTTTACAATGAGTTAATATTTATCGAACACCGGTTAGTAACACATTACAAATAACTACGTGAAGTTATTTTGGAATATATTAAGACAACCGAACGGATATCACTGTGCACGTGACATATCACATGTCATTTACAACACGAATCTAAAACACCGATTACAATGTATTATTTAGGTCCCAAGTCGGAGGAATTTCATTGCTAGTCGTAGCAATACACCATCACATTTGAGCACCGTTTTGATTCACACCACCTGTCAGGTGAGTTCATGGTCCCACATTTTTAATTGTTTTTAAACCCCGTGGGGAGATACATGCTATAAATCGAACACAAGTATTTTTCTGTATGCTGTCATCACCTGATATTGCCTAAGTTGACACCTGTGCTACAAGTCCCTCATATCACGAACCTTAATCACTTGCGAGTGAGCGCGAATATAGTTGATAGATCTATTGGAATAGCAGCCCGCCTCTGTCAAGGTGATTACTTGGCAGGAGGTGTGCTATATTCGAGGTAATATGAAAATTTGGCACATTTCCTGTCACCGAGGGCCCCTTTTCATTTACATCCGCTGTGGTGTAGATGATTGTTATTATCTTTAAGATATGTCAAATCGATGTTAAGGCTTGCGTTTCGTGAGGCTTAGAAGCAATATTACACCAGTTTAGTCAAGACCTGTCTATCTTGGCTTGTTTATTTCAAATGCTTGACTTGTGTTCACACTATTACTATTTAAACTACCATGGATTCACTCAACCTTTGTGTTGACTTTTTAAGCATGTTTATCTCAAGAAATTAGCAGGCATGGAAGCACGGAGCTGGCAAAAGGGCACAGGACCTCCATTTGATTTCAATAATTATATCATTCTTTACAAACTCATCACTTCTTTTGCTAAACAATTAACATTTTGGAAAAATGTTTGTAACTCTGAATATTTGAGTTTTCATGGAATGATATGGACTATCTTTTGAATTGTTTTCTATGAGTATGACTGTGTACTAAACTGTAATGGCCCCGATTAGACTTCCGCTGCTTAATCAAATTTCGGGGTGTTACAGATTGGTATCAGAGCCATGGTTATAGAGAACCAAATGATTTTTCAAAACATTGGACTATAACCTCACCGGATTTTTAAACAAACTATTTATCACTAAAGTGCCCTCCGTGCCAGCGCTTGCCAACGTTATATTTTAAGGTTTGATTTTTAGCACCCATTGCATTTAGCTCACTATGACACCATGATCACTGTGCATGTAGCATTATGTAGACTAAATGACTTATATTACTGCTATTTTTGGGATATTACAGTACCATGTCGCCCCCGGTTATTATTTTGTCCGACAGTGACGACGTCGTGCCAGCATCATCCACTCACCCTACTATTGACTTATCCGATTATGACACCCATGACACCCGAGACACCCATGATTCTGACCATGACACCCAACCTGTATCACCTGCTATACCATCTCCAGTTCCATCTGGAGACCCATCTACTGATACTGAGCCCTTTGAGGAGGGTGAGGTTGCTTCTACACCCATTGATTCTTTTGCTATTCAGCCTCTCTTTCGTCCTGTCTATGGACCCATGACACAGGGGCAGTACCTTTATGACCAGTACCTGACATCTCAGCAGTTTCTTGCGGCTGATGATCGTCCTACACCACCTGCTAGTCACCACTCCGGTTCAGATGCTGATGACGAGTCTTCTGACTTCGATACTTCTGACACTGCTGCTTCTATCCCACCATCATCCCCGCCTGCACCGATTCGTCGGCGCAAGCGAGTGAGGATTCTTGAGCCCTATGAGCCTGAGCCTTTCGGTGAGTTGTTTCGATATCATGAGGGAGACTATACCCGCAAATGTACGGCTCGGAAACGAGTCTGTATTTTGCCTGCTTCTACTGTTACACCACCTGTATCTACGCCTGTACCTACACCTGTATCATCACCCATATCTGTATTACGACCTGTTTCTATGCCAGATCTGACACCTGTGGCATCGCCAGTACCTCCACCATCACCCGTATCACCCCCACCTGAGCCATATCCTTACATGTTACCTACTTACACTGCACCCCACACCTCTGAGATTTTGCCACCCATGCCACCACCTACAGTTTTCTACTCACAGACTACCACCGTACCGATACCATCACCTGCTACATCACCTGTACCACCACCTGCTCCCACCGAGACACCCACCTCACCTGGCATTCATAGATTGGTTGATGCTCGTCGATGGTCATTTTTGTTAGACTACATACATAGATGGAGATTGGTTGAGGGATCGCCTAGGGCTGCTGAGCTTGGAGATGGCTCTTCAGCGGTGTTACCGGTCACTGGGGAGCCGATACACTATACTATCCCTCTTTTGGCTGCTAGGTTAGTGAGACATGAGGATCGTCTTGATGAGCTGTTGAGCGTTATTGAGGATATATCCTTGGAGAGGATTGAGTGTATGTAGGAGGAGGTCACGAACCTCGTGGTACATAGGACAACTTTAGAGATGGTATTTGAGATGATGGGGACAGAGATCGAGGAGGCACAGGCTACCATCACTGAGTTTGGTCATTGGCTAGATATTCAGAGGCATGAGATAGATGATTTGAGAGCGATTGCGGCCATCACACAGGAGATGATGGAGCATCAGACACAGAAGTTAGCCGCATCTAGTTCTACCATCCACACACTTTCAGCTACCATTGAGGAGATTCAGGCCCGTGAGAGATCCAGGGATATGGAGATGTTAGGGATGATCAGGATCATCAAAGAGCTGGATAGGAGATCAGGAGGCGCACCTGGACCTTCATAGATCTATGACATGTCATTACTTACAGAGACATCTTAACTTGCCGCCTGTGGCATTAATAATTGTTGTATCTTATTGTTTTGTAACAATGAATTCAAAAAAAATTATTAAAACTTTATGTTGGTTACGATTGTAACGTATTGATATTGATTTATGATGTTCTAGTTGTTTGATCTTTTATTATGCTCCCATATTGAGATTCATTATAATTTTCATGTATGTTGTTACATGTCGTGATGTTTATTTATGAATGATATGGTTTATGTTGATGTATGTATTTATGGTGTGGTTGTGATATGTACTTTGTGATGATCTCGATTATTATGAGTTTGGCTACATTATTTCTCTTTGTTATCGATGTTTGGGATTTGTACTTATGCACTTGCAATTTTATAGAGTTATGGCCCCAAGGAAAACCGCTACTGCTACTTCGTCACCCGCTATGACCCAGGTTGCTATCAGAAAGTTGGTTGCCGACAGTGTTGCTGCAGCTTTAGAAGAGCAGGCTGCTGCAATGACACGAACTAGTAGCAATAACCGAGCCACTGCTGAGAGCGAGTCCGCTGCGACTTGGAAGTGTACCTATAAGGACTTCATAGCTTGTAAACCATCTCACTTCAAAGGAACTGAAGGAGTGACAGAGCTCGCTCGATGGTTTGAGCGAACTGAGACTGTGTTTGTGAGGAGCGGTTGTGCTGCTGAAAGCCGAGTCTTGTTTGCTACTGGAACATTGTTGGAAGACGCGTTGTCTTGGTGGAATGCAACTGCACAGAAGATAGGAGTAGAGGAGGCCTATCAGATCACCTGGGCTGACTTTAAGGAGAAGATGCTGAAGAAGTTCTGCCCTAGAGGTGAGATCAAGAAGTTAGAAGATGAGTTTCACACGTTGGTTGTGAAAGGAAATGATCTCAGGGCATACGATAGGAGATTTCAGGAGCTTGCCACCCTTTGCCCTTCAAAGGTTCCCGATTTGGAAAAGTTGTTGGAAAGGTACATAGAGGGATTACCCAGGAGCATTGAGGGAAATGTCACCTCGTCTAAGCCTCAATCTTTGGATGAAGCAATGTCTATTGCCTAAAGACTGCTAGACCGGGAGATTAAGCGTAACTCTGCTCAGGGGAACAACGATCACAAAAGGAAGTTTGATGATCGAAGGACAAACAACAACAACAACAGCAACAACAACCGAAACCCCAACCGTAACTACCACCATGACAGAAACACCCACCACAACCAACAGAACCGACGACAGGAAGCTGTCAGAGCTTATGTCACCGCACCAGTTAAGGATGCTAGGTATGCTGGATCTCTTCCATTCTGTGACAAGTGTAAGATGCATCACAATGGACCCTGCTATGCTAAGTGTGGGAAATGTTCAAGGACTGGACATAAGACACAAGATTGCAAGGCTACAGGAGCAAACTTGCAACCCGTGGCTGTAGTATGCCATGCTTGTGGGGAATAAGGACACTACAGGCATCAGTGCCCTAACAAGGATAACAATGCACGTGGGAGAGCATACGTACTGGGAGATGGAAATGTCCAGCAAGATCCGAACGTAGTCACGGGTACGTTCTTTCTAAACAACCACCTCGTTAAAGTTTTATTTGATTCCGGAGCCGATCAAAGTTTCGTTTCTATTTCTCTTGCACCCCCACTTAATATTACACCGACCAAACTAGACACCACATATGAGATTGAACTAGCCGATGGAAAGCTAGTGAGCACTAACACTATACTCTGAGGTTGCACCCTACGACTACTAGACACCCCATTTGTCATTGACCTTATGCTTATTAGACTTGGTAGTTTCGATGTCGTTGTAGGAATAGATTGGTTATCCAAGAACCGCGCTAAGATCATTTGTGACGAAAAGGTCGTTCACATCCCCCTGAATAATGAAACACTGGTTGTTCGCGAAGAGCGAAGTAAGACACGTCTGAACATCGTTTCTTGCGTCAAGGTTGTGAAGTACATCGAACGAGGATGTCAAGTCTTTTTGGCTCAAGTCACCGAGAAAAAGTTAGAAGAGAAGCGACTCGAGGATGTGCCAGTAGTCAGGAACTTTCCAGAAGTTTTCCCCGAGGACTTGCCTGGCCTTCCGCCGACTCGTCAAGTGGAATTTCAAATTGACTTGATGCCAGGAGCAGCACCCGTATCACGAGCACCCTATAGGTTAGCACCGTCGGAAATGAAGGAGTTATCTAGACAATTGGAGGAATTGTCAGATAAAGGATTCATCCGCCCAAGTTCATCACCGTAGGGAGCCCCGGTGTTGTTTGTAAAGAAGAAGGATGGAACCTTCAGGATGTGTATCGATTATCGTGAGTTGAACAAACTTACGGTTAAGAATCGATATCCGTTGCCAAGGATTGACGATTTGTTTGATCAACTGCAAGGATTGAGTGTCTACTCGAAGATTGATTTGAGATCGGGTTATCACCAACTGAGAGTTAGGGAAGAAGACATCCCTAAGACGACTTTCAGGACAAGATACAGTCACTACGAATTCCAAGTAATGCCATTCAGTCTAACAAATGCACCCGCTGTATTTATGGACTTAATGAATCGAGTGTGCAAACCCTATTTGGATAAGTTTGTGATTGTATTCATTGATGATATCCTTATTTATTCACGTAGTAAGGAAGAGCATGCAGAACACTTGAAGACTATACTAACACTGCTCAGAGAAGAGAAATTATACGCCAAATTTTCCAAGTGTGATTTTTGGATTGAGAAAGTACAATTTCTTGGGCATGTTATCGACAGTAAGGGTATTCATGTTGATCCCGCCAAGATCGAAGCTGTTAAAAATTGGGCGTCACCTACGAGTCCTACCGAGATACGCTAATTTTTAGGTCTTTCCGGATATTATCGAAGGTTTATTGAAGGTCTTTCAAGGATTGCTAAACCTTTGACTGAGTTAACATAGAAGAAGAAGAAGTTTGAATGGGGAGAAGAACAAGAATTGGCATTTCAGTTTTTGAAGCAGAAGCTTTGTGAAGCACCGATATTAGCACTACCCGAAAGAAGTGAGGACTTCGTGGTATATTGTGACACATCAATCCAAGGTTTGGGTGCCGTATTGATGCAAAGACTTAAAGTAATCGCTTACGCTTCTAGACAACTTAAACCCCACGAGGAGAACTACACGACTCATGATCTAGAATTAGGAGCGGTGGTATTCGCTCTTAAGATCTGGAGACACTACCTATATGGAACCAAGTGTACGGTTTTCACCGATCACAAGAGTCTTCAGCACATTTTGGATCTAAAGGAGTTGAACATGAGGCAACGTCGATGGCTTGAGTTGCTAAGTGACCATGATTGTGAGATCCGTTATCACCCGGAGAAGGCAAACGTTGTAGCAGATGCCTTGAGTCGAAAGGAACGACTTAGACCCCTTAGAGTTAGTTCATTGGGTATGACAATTAGATCACCACTTCTGTCTCAAATTCTTGAAGTTCAAGCTGAGGCCCTTAAGGAAGAGAATAGGCCGCACGAGAAGATTTACGGCATGCCAGAAAGCACGAATGGATTTGTCAAGAAACCAGATGGAAGGCTGTGTTTCAAGGACATAAGTTGGATTCCATTGTATGGAGGAATATGAGACCTCATCATATACGAGTCTCATAAGTCTAAATATTCCATTCATCCTGGTTCGGACAAGATGTATCAAGATCTAAAGAAGTTGTATTGGTGGCCAAACATGAAAGCTGACATTGCAGAGTATGTCGGTAAGTGTTTGACCTGCTCAAGAGTAAAGGCTGAACATCAAAAACCATCCGGTCTTTTGGTTCAACCCGAGCTACCAATGTGGAAATGGGAAAGGATTACAATGGATTTCATTACGAAATTACCCAAGACATCGAGTGGGTTGGATACAATTTGGGTTATTGTCGATCGTCTCACGAAGTCAGCGCACTTCTTGCCAATCAAAGAGACTGATGATATGGATGTTCTTGCACGTTTGTACCTTAAGGAGATAGTTTCCCGGCATGGAGTGCCGATTTCTATTATCTCCGACCGAGACAGCCGTTTCACGTCTAACTTTTAGCGATCTTTACAGAAATCCTTGGGAATTAAGTTAGATATGAGTACAGCTTACCATCCACAGACCGATGGTCAAAGTAAAAGGACTATACAAACCCTAGAGGACATGCTTAGGGCATGTGTGATTGATTTTGGAAAAGGCTGGGATAAACACCTACCGTTAGCAGAATTCTCATACAACAACAGTTATCACGCTAGCATTAAGGCTGCATCGTTTGAAGCACTTTATGGAAGAAAGTGTAGATCACCAGTTTGTTGGGCTGAGATTGGAGATGTACAACTCTTAGGTCCCGAGTTGATTCTTGAAACCACTGAGAAAATAGTGAAGATTAGGCAACGATTACAAGCCGCTAGGGATCGGCAAAAGAGTTATGCCGATGTGCGAAGGAAACCAATAGAGTTTCAAGTTGGAGACAAGGTCATGCTTAAGGTATCACCTTGGAAAGAAATGATTAGGTTTGGAAAACGTGGAAAGCTAAACCCGAGATACGTTGGACCCTTCGAGATCATTGAAAGGATCGGTCCCGTGGCATACAAACTTGAACTACCTGAGGAACTCAGTAGAGTACACAACACCTTCCACGTGTCAAATTTGAAAAAGTGTTTATCGGATGAGACACTTGTGATTCCATTGAAAGAGATTAGAATCGACGATAAGTTGAACTTTATTGAGGAACCCGTTGAGATTATGGACAGGGAGGTCAAACGACTTAAGCGTAGTCGCATTCCCATTGTTAAGGTCAGATGGAACTCTAAGAGAGGACCCGAGTACACATGGGAGCGCGAGGATCAAATGCGTGCCAAATACCCACAACTATTTGATGAGACAACCCCGAGCACCGATTCAACTTTGGATTCCGGGATGAATCCAATCTAACGGGTGGGTACTGTAATACACCGTAAAATCCCAGGTCATTTATTAATGCTAATCATCAACACTATTCTAAACTAAGCCATTTTTGCGGGCTAATTTGAAATTTTTATATGAGACACCGACTGTTTGACACCCAATTATTTTGCTACTGTTTGTTTGACACCCGATTGTTTAAAACACCGTTGGTTTAACACCCGATTATGTTTTGTCACCCGATATCACCCGATTGTCACTCTTGGATATCACCCAACGAGGTTAAACACCGGTAACTCCCACTTGCGACCTGACACTCTATTTTGGACACCAAAATATTATTAATATATATAATGATATGTATATATATTAATTAGTACAAATTTATTATCACTATGTATATATACAAGTATATATATACGTATGTCAACACCGTTTAAATACTTATGGTTTTCACGAACCGACTCCAACGCCGAAATTAATTTCACCAATTTTACTAATCACCGGCACCCCGTCATAATTGGACCGAGCACACACCACAAGCCCACACGTATATTTTTCTTTCCTAAGACACTTGGGCCGAACCACTTTCACAAGCCCATACGAATATCTTTTTCTTGTTTTGTTTTGGGCCGAGTATTCCACAGCCCACTTGGCTTGTTTGCTTTCTTTCCCTTGCGTACCATGCTACACGAAAACAAAAACCACTTCCATGCCAACTATATATTTTGCACACGTTTTGGAAATCCATGTTTCCTACTTACACGACACTAATAAGCTAAACCCCCCTTTTGACTTTGTTTCATGAGACAAGTATGCCACCATTTTGAGCCGTCAACCCAACGGTCCATCGCATTATACACCAAGAGATTCATTACACTATGGTTCGAGTGTCTCATGGTTCCCCAACAAGCTTACCACTTGAGATCTAAACCTTAATTGTTTATTACCTACACAACCTAAGCTAAACTTAAACTAATCAAAGTAAACCAAAGATGCTTCCCTATTACCACCATTCGATTTGACAACTCCCATGGAGACTAGACAACAATGTCGAGCATGACATGACCACTCGAGGTGTGTTGTGTCTTTAGGAACAACGAACCACCCAGAACTCCCTATATAAACCTCATTAAATGCTAGTCCCCACACACTCTCAAAATTTCACCAAACATCCAAATCACAAACACTCTAGTGTTTCATTTTGTGTTGCTGTCGAGGAGGACCAAGGAGAAAACAAGCTAAGGTTTTGGGTTTGAACGAGTTGGGTAACTAAGTATTGGATCAAGGGATCACTAGACGGAAAGGGGTACCACGTTTACTTATTCATTTGTCTCGTACACACGACATCCTCACCACCACTTTGGTGTTGTAAGTTAACTACCACTCTTTTCAATTCATATGTAAAATAATTCATGCATACCATGCATACTCATCACACGACACACATATTTTTCTAAGTATAAAGCTTTTGTTCCACTTATAACTATAGTATTCACACGTCTCGACACCCTTGAGGAAAGGACTCGTCATTTGTTATTTATACGTACAACATACATATATTATTCGACCTACCAATTCTTTGGCTCTCACATAATCAAATCAACGAAACATGCAAACCTTATACGTTTTTATACCACGAGAACAAAGCCAAAACCAAGTCCTAGTCGAACGTGATTTTTTAAACAAGAACAACCCTTTTGGGCTTTAAACGGGCTAACGAGCCCAATCCATTTTCAAATAAGATTTCGGCTGGAAACTTGAAAAAAATAACGAGGAGTGTAAATACCGAATTTAAGTGTTTTTACAAGTTTTAAATGCCACTTATGTTGAAATAAAAAGTTTGGTTTTCGAAAACTAAATCAAGGACTATTTTTGCAAAAGTTTCCGTTAAGGGACTAAAACCGACAAAATCACAAACTATCGAACTAACTTTGACAAATACCAAATTCTTTTGGAAATCGAGGGTAGAAATTGTCATTTGGCTAAAGATTAGAAATAAAATGTAAAAAGTTCAAAAGGACTATATTGTAATTATTTTTAACCAGAGGGTAAAAAGTGTAAATTTGTAAAGTTAAAGATTAAATGTGACAAAGGTATTTTATAATTAATTATTTCATATAATTTGATTTTTATATAAGTTCACATATATTTTTGTAACTTTAATATATATATATATATATATATATATATATATATATATATATATATATATATATATATATATATATATATATATATATATAACTTCACTAAAAATATTTAATCATAAATATTTTTAAACTATATTATTTTACAACGAGTTAATATTTATCGAACACCGGTTCGTAACACATTACAAATAACTACGTGAAGTTATTTTGGAATATATTAAGACAACCGAACGGATATCACTATGCACGTGACATATCACATGTCATTTACAACACGAATCTAAAACACCGATTACAATGTATTATTTAGGTCGCAAGTCGGAGGAATTTCATTGCTAGTCGTAGCAATACACCATCACATTTGATCACCGTTGTGATTCACACCACCTGTCAGGTGAGTTCATGGTCCCACATTTTTAATTGTTTTTAAACCCCGTGGGGAGATACATGCTATAAATCGAACACAAGTATTTTTCTGTATGCTGTCATCACCTGATATTGCCTAAGTTGACACCTGTGCTACAAGTCCCTCATATCACGAACCTTAATCACTTGCGAGTGAGCGCGAATATAGTTGATAGATTTATTGGAATGGCAGCCCGCCTCTGTCAAGGTGATTACTTGGCAGGAGGTGTGCTATATTCGAGATAATATGGAAATTTGGCACATTTCCTGTCACAGAGGGCCCCTTGTCATTTACATCCGCTGTGGTGTAGATGATTGTTATTATCTTTATGATATGTCAAATCGATGTTAAGGCTTGCGTTTCGTGAGGCTTAGGAGCAATATTACACCAGTTTAGTCAAGACCTGTCTATCTTGGCTTGTTTATTTCAAATGCTTGACTTGTGTTCACACTATTACTATTTAAACTACCATGGATTCACTCAACCTTTGTGTTGACTTTTTAAGCATGTTTATCTCAGGAAATTAGCAAGCATGGAGGCACGGAGCTGGCAAAAGGGCACAGGACCTCCCTTTGATTTCAATAATTATATCATTCTTTACAAACTCATCACTTCTTTTGCTAAACAATTAACATTTTGGAAAAATGTTTGTAACTCTGAATATTTGAGTTTTCATGGAATGATATGGACTATCTTTTGAATTGTTTTCTATGAGTATGATTGTGTACTAAACTGTAATGACCCCGATTAAACTTCCGCTGCTTAATCAAATTTCGGGGTGTTACATCTACTGTGTACAACTATTTACTCACGTGATCTAACATGCCATATATAAATAAATAGTATAAACTATTTCTTCATCTTTTATCTTAACACCCCCTATCTCTCTCTCTTACTTAGTAGTCTCTGTTCTTTTTTTCCGATGATGTTCTCCAACAAGTTGTTTTCTTTATTTATCTTTTCTTCTTCTTAAAAATTATGCCAAGCATCATTTTACATTACAACTCTATATATAACATAAAATAACGATTTACAACACTAAAAAGTTGATGCCCCTGTTTATATGATGCCCTGGGCCGTCACCCGCGCCGCCCATAGCCAAATCCGGCCCTGCATGTTGGAAGCAGAGTACGAAGAGAGCAAGTTTGCGAACTACTCTGCGTACGACGATGGTTACCGCTTAGACAACTCTCAAACTTAGGATCACCCGGATTACTGAAATTTAAGTTTAAGTTTATGTGACATTTTAATTTTATGTTTATTTAATGTTTTAATTTTGTATTGTTTTTATTTTATGTTTATGTAACGTTTTAATTTTATGTTTATGTAATTCTTAATTTCGTATCGTTTTAATTTTATGTTTATGTAACTTTTGCGTTTTTATGAATGAAATATTAGTTAGTGAAGGGTTTGTTTAACGATTGAAATATTAGTTAAGGGGTTAATTTGTAAATTGTATTTTTGTTAAAAAGGTGAGGCCCAAAAAGTGATGTTATTGGGTGTTATGATTACTTGATGTTTTTTGGTGTTATGTTATTTGATGTTAAAATGATGTGACGCTGACGTGACGAGGTTTTTGGTGTTAACTCAAGTTACCACTCCCAGCCCTCTTAGGGTGCGTTTGTTTGGGGGTGTTGGTGTGAAAGATACGAATTCAAGGTATTAAGTGACGTTTGGTTTATGTATATGTCTTTTTAAACAGTAACTGACACCCATATATGCATGATTCAACCAATCCTACCATGGTGCAGGGGTTTACAACTATTTCTTCTTTCACACAACAAAGTACAACCACTATTTATTATAATATTATATGTTTGGGGGTGTTGCTTTTGACTTTTTCTTTTGACACATAACAAATACCACTACTATTATTTATCATAATACTATTTGTTTTTTTTGACAAAAACAAAAATCTATGTAACTCTTATATAGATACCAAACAACATATTTACAATCATCATATCCAAATTTAAATATGAATCCAAATCCAAATCCGAAACCCATCTACAAACCAAACGGCACCTTAAAACTTTTTTTCCGTTACAAAAGAAAAAAATTATTATCATAATCCAAAGTAATCGTGTTAGTTTATAGTGAAAGAAACTTAATCGATCAAAAATCAATCAATTACATTATTATACGTTCTTAGATACAAAAAAAAAAATAATAATAATAAATAAATAAAACAAATTTGGTTAGTATATTAAATTTTGTAAATACACGTGGTTCTCCCAATTTAGGTAAATGAATGACTAAGAGTTTTTGATTCAATTGTACACAACATACTTAATGTATCTCCGTAACAATTTTCATATTTTTCAAGGCCACTCCAAACATGTTTACCAAGTGAATATAAGAGTTGAGATCCATGAAGAACCCCTCCTTGCCATAAATCCAATCAACAAATCCTAACCATACAATCTAATTTGATCCAATGGCTTAGATTAGATCTAATATTTACACTAGAGGGGCAAAAAAGGCAATTACATAATCAAAAAAAAAAAATTCAATACCCTCATTCTTTCCCCAAAAAAACACACACACCCCTCCACCCTCTTCTCCAACCAGATATGCGTTCCCCACCTCCACCGTCCACCTCCAACCGTCCACCACCTCCACCGTCATCTCCAACCGTCATCTCCAACCGTCCACCACCTTCCCAATCGTCATTCCCAGTCCACAACCTCCCCAATCGTCATCCCCTACTTTCGCCATCCCCAAACTTCGTCATCCCTAACCGTCGTCATCCCCAACCGTCGTCATCCACAACCGTCGAAGCAGATATGGAAGATATAGCGGATGCTGATGTGGAAGAAGGTATGGTGGATGCTAATGTGGATGAAGGTATGAATATATATATATATATATATATATATATATATATATATATATATATATATATATATATATATATATATATAGTAGAATCAGATATGGATGCTAATGTAAATCAGCTTATTTTTTTTATAGTAGAATCAGATATGGTGGCTTCTGTGTTTCTGTTTTTTTTGTTTTTATAGTAGATCAGATATGAAATGTAAATCAGCTTATTTTTTTGCTTTTTAAGCTTATTAATAGATTATGTTTTATCTGTAATAGAATCATATATGATTCTTATTCTATTCAGAAAATAAAGAGTATTTGATCGTTGTAATGTAAATACTATATATATATATATATATATATATATATATATATATATATATATATATATATATATATATATACAAAATCACATGCGATTTTCTTAAAAAACAGAATCTCAGATCGTTATGGTGGATGATGAGGTTATGAATGAAGCTGAAATATTGGTGGATGTAGAACAAGAAAATATTGCTGATGTGGAAGAAGAAAATATTGATGAAATATTGGTAGATGCTGATGTGGAAAAAGAAAATATTGCTGTTATTCAAGGTAAATCATATGTGATTTAGCTTTTTTTTTTTTTTTTTTTTTTTTTTTTTTTTTTTTTTTTTTTTTTTGGCTTTTTAAGCTTATTAATAAATTATTGTTGAATCATATATGATTATTGTTGAATCATATATGATTCTTTTGGGGAATCTGTTTATAGTATATTCTGTTTTATACTTTATGTAAATTAAAAAAGAAAACAATCATATATGATTCTTGTAGAATCATATATGATTCTTCATAAATCATATATGATTCTAATGAAAATACTATATTTCAGCATCTGTGACAACACCAAGGCCAACTTTATACGCACATGAAGAAACTCCCCGGGGATCTGTAACTTGGGAACCAGTTGTTGATGATATTTATATACATGTTGAGGGGAAAAAGTATAATACGATAGAGGAATGTGTTGAAATGTATAACAAATATGCTGAAGTAGCAGGATTTGAAGTTAAAAAATTGGTGCAAAAAAATACAAGAAGTGGTTTGGTAAAAAATAAGTACCTTATGTGTAATAGGCAAGGGATTCCAAAAGAGATAAATATAAACACATTGGATCCTGAAAACAGTGACAAGAAAGTAAGAAATACAAGACAACGGGTTACAGGTTGTATGGTGCGAGTATTAATAACTTTGGATGGGGTTTCTGGAAAATATATAGTTCATAAATTCCATTCTAAGCACAATCATTTAATGATTCCAAAGAGTATCAGCATCTAACAAAGAAACAAAGGAAGATGACTCAAGCGGAAAAGGTGTTCGTTGTGAAATCTTCAAATATGAAACTTGGTGCGACAAAGGCACACCGTTTGTTATGTGGTATTAAAGGTGGTTATCAATATGTTCATGGCACAAGTAGTGATTTCAAGAATCATCAAAGGGATATAAATGTATGTATAGGTGAAAGTGACGCGCAAATGCTGATAAACAAAATGGAAAACCGACAGAATTATGTGCCGAACTTTACATTTCATTATATGGTTGAAAAAAGTGAGTTGGTTGCACTTTTTTGGGCGGATGAAGTTGCCAAATGCAACTATAAGGAATTTGGAGATGTAGTGTCATTTGATGCAACATACAGAACTAACAAGTAAGTAACTTTTCATATATGATTATGTGAGATTTGAAACTCTTGATTCTATTCTTGAAATTATTTTGTGAAACTGTTGATATTCAGGTACGAAATGGTGTTTGTCCCATTCATCGGGATAGATAATCATAAAAAGTGTGTAACTTTTCATATATGATTATGTGAGATTTGAAACTCTTGATTCTATTCTTGAAATTATTTTGTGAAACTGTTGATATTCAGGTACGAAATGGTGTTTGTCCCATTCATCGGGATAGATAATCATAAAAAGTGTGTGACTTTTGGTGCGGGAATGCTTCTAAGAGAAGATGCAGAAGCTTACACATGGCTACTGAAATCATTCATGAAGGCACATGGGAAACAACCAAAAATGATTGTAACGGATCAAGATGGAGTCATGAAGTTAGCAATTGAAGCTGTACTTACTAAATCCAAACACAGACTATGCATGTGGCATATCACACAAAAAATTCCAGCAAAGGTATTTTACTGAATCCAAACACAGACTACGCATAGAATCATATATGATTCTCATAGAATCATATATGATTCTCATAGAATCATATATGATTCTCATAGAATCATATATGATTCTCATAGAATCATATATGATTCTATGAGAATCATATATGATTCTTGAAGAATCAAATGAATAACATAATTTTTTTTTCTTACAGATTTGTAAAGAAATCTATGATTAAACTGATTTCAGAAAGCGTTTGAACAAGATTATGTGGAATATGTTCATTGAACCATTGAAGTTTGAAGAAAAATGGGCAAAATTGATTGAAGATTTTGAATTGCAAGACCACAAATGGACGAAGAAGATGTTTGGACTTCGAGAAATTTAGATACCAGCGTATTTTATTGACACACCACTGTTTGGATTAATGAGAACTACTTCAAGGTCTGAGAGTGAAAACGCATTCTTCAAAAATTTCAAAAATCACGGATCAACATTGGTTCATTTCATGATGTGCTTCGAATCTGCAATGGAGAGGCAAAGGTATCGGTAAGAACAAATGGACTTTAACACATATGACTCAGCTCCAAAACTTTCTACATAATTAAGTATGGAACGCCATGCATCTAAAGTATATACAAGAACAATATTTCTGCTTGTTCAAAAGGAATTAAAGGAAGCTTGTTGGAATTGCACAATAGAAGAGTTTAGAATGGAAGAGGGATGTGAGATGCTTAGGATTAGAGATAGAAATGCGACTGCTTATAGGACACTTTATAAAGAAAAAGGAGAAGAACAAGTGCAGGAATGTGAAAAAGTAGTAGAATACAAGGTAAATTTACTTGCATATTATTAAATGGTTTTTAGCTGTTATCGTTGTATACAGACAATCACATGTAATTCTCAAGAACATCATATGTGATTCTCAGGAAAATCATATGTGATACTCATTGAAAATCATATGTGATTCTGATATATGATTCAAAAGAATCATATATGGTTCAAAAGAATCATATATGATTCACATCAGAATCATATATGATTCTAAACATTAGTAGTTAATGAATAATATAGGTTCTAATATTCTTCCCTTTCTTTTCTGTAATAAGGTTATACGTTCTCTTGAAGACGGGTCAGTGGAATATACTTGTAGGCATTTTCTTCGATTTGGATTTTATGTAGACATGCATTCTGTGCTTTGAAGAACCGTGATGTTCAAATGATCCCAGGAAAGTACATTTTGAGGCGTTGGAGGAGGGGCATAATACCACCTGCATTGAGAAGAATGACAAATAGGTATGGTGAAAAGAATATACCAGTTGAGAAATTAACAAATGAGGCTACTTTCGTGGTAGACGAGTGTCTATATTTGTTGGGTAAAGATGAAGGAAAGTTAGGAAAGTTTGTGGAACAATTGAAATCAATCAATAAAGGAATTGAGGATGAAGCGCCTAAACCTCTTTCACGGAAAAAAGAAATTGAGAATGTGCTTGAGGATGTATATGAAGTTAAGAAACCTGACAAAAACAAGTGGTCAACAATCCATCCATAGCTAAAACCAAAGGTTGGTCTAAAGAAGAACGTAGAAAGAGTGCAAGAGAAATAGCACTTGAAGAAAAATCTAAGCGGAAAAGGAAATGTGGATTCTGTGGTGAGAATACTAACAAGCACACCAAGTCGACATGTCCACAAAATCCAAAGTATATTGCAAAACTTGCGAGAGTTTCTGCTGCACAAAAGGGTGGAACTGATGCAGGTGTACAACAAACAAGAAATGTCGCAATTGAAAAAGCGACTAACGCTTCTTGAATAACAATTTCTTTAAATTTGTTTATTATTATTGTACTGTTGGAAAATTTTGTTTATTGCACTTTACATCTTATATGAAACACTTTAAATTTGGTTCAGGTTTTGAGAATTTGAGACAAGGACAACTTTGGTCCAGAATCATATATGATTCGATTCTGGAGAATCATATATGATTCTGGGGAATCATATATGATTCTAGAGAATCATATATGATAATCATATATGATTCTCCAGAATCATATATGATTCAAAATAAAAGATACACCAAAATACCATCAGAAAATTTAAAACATCAAAATATCATCAGTTTACCATTTCATATACTACGCATTAGAACTTGTTCAATATTACCATCAGTTTTCAAAATATATTACCATGAGATTTTACCAAAATACACCAGTTTCCAATACAAGTCGCCCGAGAATTTGAGATTTGGGTCAGGTTTTGAGAATTTGAGACAAAGACAATTAAACACATCTTTTCTGTTAACAACTTTGTTTTTTAGAATCATATATGATTCTGGAGAATATATGTTATTCAAAATAAGAGATGCACCTAAATACCATCAGAAAATTTAAAACATCAAAATAGCATCAGTTTACCATTTCATATACTACCATCAGTTTTCAATACTACCATCAGTTTTCAAAATATACAAATAGCATCAGTTTTCATATCCTACCATCAGTTTTCAATACTAAATACATCAGTTAACGACTTCAGAGGGACCTATCTATTTATCAGCATCAGTTAACGACATCAGTTTTCAATCACTTAATGAGATCTATTTATCAACATCAATCTTAAGAACATTTTCATTATGAACATCTTTTCCTGGATCACGATCAGCCCTGTTCCTAATTGCCTTCATAATAATCGAGATCCTTGCTTGTTCATCTATCTCGGACTGGAACTTGAAAGCCAAATCATACATCTTTTGCGAATGCAAATTCAACTTATGCAAGAGAATCTTGGTAGCAATTTTGAACCTCATTCGCCTCAACAACGACACCTGCTTCTCTGATTCTGAACACAAACCAACATCCCATTTTAAGGCAGTTTCACCAACATAGGACTCCATATGGATCATTGAAAAACTCCACAGTCAACATGGTTGTTTTTAGTCTTCCATTTTAGCTGAAGAACCCGTGGTCTAACATTTACAATGTTATCAGTTTTTGGATGTTGATGTTGTAGCAGAAACCTGGAAAAAAAGTCTGTCTACAAAAAAGAAAAACAAAAAATACGTTAATAAATGTAGTATCTGTCTGAATTTTGTAAAATCATATACTATGATTCTACCAAAATCATATATGATTTTAGCAAAATCATATATGATTCTAGTAAAATCATATATGATTGTAGTAGAAACAAAAAATAATCAGAAAATAATATATCATTTTAGAAGATCACAAGCATAATCATAAGAACATTATTCATGAGCTCTGTCTAATAAAATACTTACCAAAATTTCACACGCACCCTTGTACTTTGAGATATACGTCTGTGGAGAATTATCAAGGATGATCATTGATGTCACACTCTTCTTAATGTTAAAAACAACAACATAAAAATAATTGGAGGCTTGAATTGGGAAGAACGCCTATAAAAACAAAAAAAAGGAAACTTAAAAAACCAATTAAGACTTCCAAAAATTATATATGTAAATGAAATGAGAAATTACCAATTCAATTTCTGCAAGAAACTTAGAGGCATTGACATTTTTAAAATGAGCCGTAATCTCCGCTGAAAATACATCCCACTGCTCATTTTTACCAATAGTACCTTCAACCATAGCATCTGTCTGTATTAAACAAGAAGTGTAAAAATAAACACACTTAATAATAAAAGTAAACATATTATCAATAAAAATTAAAACACTTACAATACAACCAGTTGGAAAAAAATGCCTTTTGGGTACTAGATCCTTTTTAACAGATTCTTCATAATTCAATATAGCTCCCCAACAATCAACGACATTGTTATCTATCTACAAACCTGGTGCCAAAGTTTCCATATTCACTCGTACAGCTGATACCTCATGGTCACCAAAACGAGTTTGAAAAACTGTTTCCCTAAATAAAATTAGAAAAACATAACAAAAAAGTGAATTAGAATAAGTACATATCATTATAGCAAACTTTCTTAAAGCAAATTTAAATTACATATTATATGATTCTGAGTGAATCATATATGATTCTGTGTGAATCATATATGATTCTGTGTGAATCATATATGATTCTAAGAAAAATCCTATACATCAGAAAATCACTAAACCACTTATCTCACTCATTATATCAAGCATTATACATCAGACAATCATTATATCAATCCCAATCAACTTATCTCACTCACAAATATCACATATCTTCTTCCTTAAATTGACCTATAGACAAACAAAATAAAAATAAACTTACATCTTATCGCCCTGCATTGCAAACAAACTATTCCCCAACTCAAACTCAATCCTCTGAACCATAGCAATAACTTTCGTCGGCTTATTCTCATATGGAGATGACAGATAAGAAGATGGCTTAACAATTCTTTTCTTTGGAGATGAACGAGTAACCACTCGTTCAGGAGTCTGAGGACAATCAATGTTAAGCGGCTGTATAACCCGAGGCCAGTTTAGGAATTCCTCTTGAATCAAAACAAATTTTTAGTTACATAGATTAATAAAAAGAAAAGTATTTAAAAAAACTGGCCGATACATACATCATAGTATGCATCGTAAATGCAGTCAATCACTTCTTCAATCCAGTCAATGTTATCTTGGAGCCACTGCGTAAAACTATCTTCACTCAATATTGGTTCTTCTTCGTCACTCAACTTTGGCTCAATTCAGCATCTTTCGTGGCACCATCATCTTTCGATGCAACATCAACATTCCCAGAAACCACCTTATCTACCCCAACATTCTTAGAAACCACCTTACCTACCCTGACATCTTTCTTAGCAGCATCAACATCTTTCTTGCCACGATCATTGCTACCATCATCTTGTCGATCTTCTAGCTCAAAATGATCAATATGAACATCTTCAAGAGCTACAGTTTCCTTGAAAAGAGCTCCATATTTGTTGTATAATTCAAGCACATCTTCGTCGTTTGGGAACTCAATATTAGCATTTTTCAAAAGATTTTCAAGTTCAACCTTCTGACGAGATATGCTTGAAAGCTTCTCATTAATCATTCTGCAAAAACTCTGCAAAATAATAATAATAATAATAATAATAATAATAATAATAATAATAATAATAATAATAATAATAATAATAATAATAATAAATAAATAAATAAATAAATAAAATCATATATGATACACATAGAATCATATATGATTCACATAGAATCATATATGATTCAATTTAGCTAAAAGACATGAAAGGATTTAAGAAAACTCAAAAGCTACTTTTAAAAGTTAAAATTTGAACAACTAGTGCAAATCCTATGTAACTACTTTTAAAACTACTTATAAGCTATGGAAAGTAATAAAATAAGAAGACAAGCAAATAAAAACAGTAAATAAGCAATTTAAACAGCAAATAAGCAAAAAGTAACAAGCAGTTTGACTTTTTGTCTTTTTGTAGAATATGATTCCTGATGAATCATACATGATTCAGAAGGAATCATACATGATTTTAATTAATTCAGTACAAACAAAAAATTCAAAAGATCTTATACAGAAAATAGTCGAACCTGTTTGTCGGTAGGAGGCACACGGGAACTACAAGCCTGGCTCACTTTGACACTACCACCAAAAAAACCTTTCGTACCTTGTACTTCAGATTCACTCCACTCCCCATGCAATTCCATTGTACCTATTTCCTCTCGTTCAATCTCAAGCTTCTGACGTTGATTCATCAAACTTGAGCTCCAATTTTGGATAGCAGGACGGTAACGAATAATGGGAAAACCCTCAAATTTTGAGGAATCAAAGTACATGAGTTGTTAATAGTAAATAACACACAATGAGATCATAAAAAGTATTCACAAAATCTATAAACAAAAAAAGGAAAAACTTGCAATCAAGAAGCACAATGCGCCATTGTAGAAGCCTGAAGACGTTTTAGGTATTTCACTGTATTTAAGACAGTGGTAAATATAATCACACCAATCAATGTTTGGAATGATTGTTTCTTCACTAATACGCCTAAAAACAGTCAAATCTATAAGCGCCTTCATTGTATGAGCTTTGGCCATAACATTGGCAACTAGAGTAAGGAAGTTGAGTTTAAACATAAAGTCAACTTGCATTGCGTTGATCAACTTTCCAGCAACATCACTAGCTCTGATTTCTTTATACTTCTTTGGATAAAATTAGTTAAGCCACAGCTTCACAAAAGGGTCATCCAAAGATCTCTCAGGTAACTCAAAAAACTTTATTCCGCCAAGAGGAACTCCTAAAATCTCATGGATTTTCTCAGGAGTCACGAGAATCTTCCCCTTCTCCAACACAAGCTTGTAAGTTTGTTTATCAAATTTTGCCACCACAAACCCTGCCATACGAGAAGGCACTGACTCTATATTAACCCCGTGTAGTGAAAAAAACCCAATATCCTCCAAGAAAGATTTCATATCAACTCTTGCATTACGGATAGTAGAAAACAAGCTGGCAGGTACTGTCCTAGAAAGGAGAGCAGGAAATTTTCTCAGATACTCTTCCTTCTTAATTTGTGCGGCGGAAAGTGGGTTCTTCTTTTTTTCAATTGGTTCTGACTTAAGCTTCTTTGAATCCTTCTCTTCTATCTTAACTACACACTCCTTCTTCGGCTTCAAAACCTTCTTAGAATTGAAGACCTTCTCTTGTGACTTTACTGCACGCTCCTTCGGCTTCAAAACATTCTCAGACTTAACTTCAACAATAGCCTTCATCAAAGATTTCTTAGGCTTTGAGACCTTTTCTTCTTCAACGAAGAATCTGAGTCAGAAACACGCTTTCGTTTATTAGTTGTTGCAACACGCTTCTATTTTTTAGCGCTCTTTTCTTTTGAATCGCTGTCAGACTCAGAAATGACTTTCTTAACCTTTGTTTTCTTTAATACAACCTTTGATTTATAATTTGTAATTGCCTCCTCTTCACTTCCTTCACCTTCACTACTTTCATCATCGTTTTCACTTCCCTTATCATCATCACCCTCTTCACCAGAATCACTATCCTTAACATCTTCACCATCTTCACCAGAATCACTATCCTTAACATCTTCACCCTCTTCAGACTCACCTCCTTCAGACTCGTCCTTAGACTCACTTTCCTTATCTTCTTCA
This sequence comes from Artemisia argyi, assembly GCA_030686995.1. NCBI lineage: Eukaryota > Viridiplantae > Streptophyta > Magnoliopsida > Asterales > Asteraceae > Artemisia > Artemisia argyi. Next base: position 221,555,716 of record CM060709.1, on the reverse strand, counting down.
ACCTCATCAGACTCATCTTCTTCAGACTCGTCCTTAGACTCACTTTTCTTATCAGACTCATCTTCTTCAGAGTCGTCCTTAGACTCACTTTTCTTATCAGGGGGAGGTTGAGTTTTTTGTTTTAAAGGAGGAGGTTGAGTTTTTTGTTTTACAGGAGGAGGTTGAGGTTGAGGTTTGACAACTTTTAACTTTGGTTTATCAGAAGTCGTAGCCTTCTTAGATGATTCATTTGTTATCTTATCTTTAGGCTTACGTGCATAAGTTTTTGATCGACCTGCATAAAAATTTTAAATGTTAATAACCATAAAATAATCTAATACAATCATATATGATTTTGTCAGAATCATATATGATTCTCATTGAATCATATATGATTAAAAGAAAATCATATATGATTCCATCAGAATCATATATGATTCTATCAGAATCATATATGATTTTCTTTTAATCATATATGATTCTACGAGAGTCATATATGATTCTGACAAAATACACTTATAAAGAAAATACATCATATACATCAATTAAATAAGCATTTGACAATAAGCAGTTGATAAGCAGAATGTACAAAAAGCTCTAAACAGTCCACACAACTTACTTAAGCTAAAATTAACTTAAATCAACAGGAAAATTAATTAGAATAAGCCAGGAAGTACTTGTGCAGGTTGAATGCAAAGACAGAAAGTGCAGCTCTGGACCTACTTGACAGCTTAATTAAAAGTACTTAATAAGCTCATTAGTGGGAGGTAAAGGGGGCAAAATGAAGCTAGAACTATAGAGAACCTAAAAATTTGAAAAGCCCTAATTCTAATGCTCAATTGATGCCCTAAAGAGACCCTAATTCAGATGCTGTTCACACAGATTCACCATAACTTTGACTTTTTTATTTGCTACTAAAGTTGACTAACTTGAATTTATAATGATTAATTCTAACCCTAAATGATATGTTAAGCTTAATTGTAACTAAATTACCCTAAATACAACCTAATCCTATCAGTATGCAAGAATCAAAAGTGCTTAGTACAATAAATGAAAACAATTGAGAGATGTTTATTGAATTTCGACTATTAGCTATAGAACCAACAAATTTTATGCCTAATTGAGCTTACATCGACCTAATGCAGTGTATTAATGCAGCAAACATTCCAAATAAACAACAAGAACCAACAAGAACAATCAGATCCAAATACCCCAAATAAACATTCCAAATAAACAGTATTTCACAGAGTTTAACGACTAGTTTAACTTGTGTAACATATAATTGCCTCATTGAACCTATCATTATGTAACATTGATTGCTCTGGATAACTCACTTTTTTCAAAACATTGGTTGCACAGTACGACCCCAACGCCTAATATTAAAAGTATTTCTACTCAAATGCACACTTCTCACGTGTATGCTAGTCCCTATCTAATTACATCTCAGTAAGTCACTCAACACTCAACGCACGACAGTCACTCAACACTCAACGCACTTGCAGCACACGACAGTCACTCAACACACGACAGTCACTCAACACTCAACGCACGATAGTCACTCAACACACGGCAGTCACTCAACACTCAACGCACTTGCAGCACAACCGTAATCCTTTCATCAAACTAAAAAACTATATTACTATCAATCAAATATACCTAACAACAAACTCATTCAAATCACGCTATAATAATTCCTAATTTAAACCTAATCATCAATAAACACACATCGATCAATTAGCAACAACAACAATAACAAAAACTCTACAAACCTAATCTAATCAGCATAAGATTCAAAATTAGGTCAAAATAGCTTAATAATACAATAAAATCATCAACAATAGATAAAAATCTACAAAATAAGCAAAAAAATAAACAAAACGTAAATAATAAACAAAACGTAAATAATAAACAAAATAAGCAATTTTACCCTTCGATTGATCAACTAACTTCATTATATCAACAACTACGGCATTTAACGGTGGTTTAACGGCAGCGATGGCAGTTAATGGTTATTGAGAGAGATTGAGATTGAAAATTAGGGTTTGAATGGGGTGGGTGAGAGACAGAGTAATGTAACCATTTGTTTGAATGAGAGGGTTTGAGACTTGAGAGAAGCATATATACTAATGCGTGATTTGTCTGTTCTGCCCTTTTGGTTATTACTAAAAAATAAAATAAAGGAATTAATCTAACGGTTGGGAGGGTTTTAAATGGATGGATGAGATGGATAGATGGGATCTATGGTAAATGGGAGATCTACATGGAACTTTTGGCTTGAATATAAAGAGTTGAAGAAGTTAAATACTTGACCACTAGGTCACTTTGGTGGTAATTCATTTTGATTAACAACCCCCATAACCCCCATTAACTTCAAAGTTTTGTGTGACTATCTTGATTAGCAACGACCAAAGATCAAATAAGAAAAATCTGTAAAATAAGAATGATAAGAAATAACTATAACTACACATCTTTTATATAATATGAGAACTCATTTTAGGCCAAATCGAGGGATTCAATTAACCAATAAGAGAGCTTGATTTTGAAATCAAGCCCTCTCATTGGCCAATTAAAATGTTGACCCCTAAAAAATAGGTTAGTGTAAAGTGAATTTTCGTGTATTGTTGAAAAAACACATGTGTCAAAAATGTAAAAAAAAAAAACCTTTAAAAAGGGCGGAGGGACTTTTTTTGCAATATCAGAAACAAAGCCTAAACAAAGCCCAAGTTAATCAGAAATGTAAAGAACTCCACCTCTCAAAACATAAACATCGAACTTCCATTCACCCTCTCTAAAAACCCTACTAACCCTCCCAAAAAACCCTAATATGTTTTTTTTTTCTTTCTCATTCACGTTTGTAGAATAAAATTATTTTATATTTATAGTAAAATCATCAAATCTATTTGATCATAATACAATTCTTTAATTTTGCAGGTCACAAATACATCTGATCATGACTTGATTGAACTTAAAGGTACACACTTTTTGCTAATTGTTGCAAACATCTTAATGAGTTTTTTAATATTTGCGATGTAACTCTTTAGATTGAATCACTGAAAACCCTAACTGGATTTTTTGCTTTTTTTTCATCTTTGATTTGCATTTTTTTTGGGTTGATTTGTTTTATGATAACTAATAATGTTTGTATGAATCTAGATCAAATGTTCAGGTTGTTTGATATAAAGGTATGTATTTTATTTATTTATTTTTGTTTTTGTTTTTGTTTTATTGTTTCTGATCAAAATTAGTGTTTCAGAACATCACATAAAAGACGACCTTTTTGTCACATGTTTCTGAGAACGTTTTGATGTTAGGGATTCAAACATCTTGGTAAGTAATTTATGCAAATAATTTTTTTTAGTTGTTAATATGATGGATTTGTGGGTTTTATCTTCCACAGGTGGTTTTCGTATGAAGTATTCATCAAGTATGTTTTTGGTTCTTAATCATATGCATGTTCCTAAAATCTTAATTGATCTTATAATTTTGCTATTACATGATATTAGTGATTTTGACCATATTATATGTTATTCGTCCCTATTCACCTTAATGTCGCAGATATATTTTTATCCAAAACTTTTTTAGGGTTTGCAGTGCCCTAAACTAAAACAAAAAAACAACTCAAAGTTGTCTATTGCAGGAGGAATTTTCAATTGAAAACGGTCTCAATGGCTGATTAAATGGTAATTACGTGTTTATGATTTATACTAATATTGTACCTCTACTACATAGATATTATATTGATCTTGCAAAGCGATTTTATAAAAAAATATTATGGAGCTAATGTTTCTATGCAGATAACGAGAATCAAGTACACTCAATTCAAAGGGTTTTTTGCATTGTGATATAAAGCACGATAGTTTTCTCATGGTCTTGGTCGAAAAGCAAATCAGGCGACATTATGAACCTTTTTCTGCCATAATGTCATAACCATATATACTTTTCAAGTGTGTTTAATGTGTTTGAATTTTACTATATTCATGAGGTACATATTCTTGATTTTGGTCTTGCTAAAGTATATACAACCTTTTATCTATATTTTTATGTGGCAAACGTACTTGCTGATGATTACCAAGATTTTCAGGTTTGTGCTTCTTACAGCATGTACTGCATATAGCCTCTTTACGGTGACAAGAAAAAGAATAACAGAAGTGCGTATCTCTTAAACTTATGTGGACATGTATCATGTCAGTTGTCACCATATTTTACTACTTTTCTATATGCAGGATAGTCCAAAGTTATGTAATTATTGGTGAATTGGAGTATGTTTCTATTGATAACAAGTCAAATTAGTAAAAAATATATATAAAGAAACATGGCAGACATTATTAATTATCAAATTATTGTTTTTTCTAGAAACGTTACCTCTGATATTGAGATAAGTTTCGCTTGAATGTGTTGCTGATATAGGATGGATGAATCCAAAGTGAAGAAAGCTTTTGAGACTCTAATATATAAATGTTCCACCAGATCCTGACGAGGATAAATAAAGGAAGATCCGATTGGGTAATCCTGCTTTTAAGATATCACTAAATATGCTTAATACAACTCAATTTCTAAAGGATGTTTTTTAATTAGCTGATTTTCTGTAACTGAGATCCACTAGCACATTTGGAAAGCTTTCTTATATATTTTACCTTTTAACTACTACCATAAGCATACATCAAGTTGAACCTCTTGAAGGATGGATAACCCGTAGCAAATTATCCATTCAACTGCAATGGGTCACCGAGCCAATAAGATCTTCAAAGCTGATGCTGCAGACAAAGGCACGACTGCAAAACATCAGTAACATTGGAAATATATCCAGGTGATCAACTTATTTGTCGACGATGAACCATATAGGGTAGTATTCTATTATTCTAAAGTTGTACTTAATATGTTAACATGGTTTTACAGGCACAAGCTATTACAGAAACTCCAACAGCAGTTGCACGTAAGCTTTATACGGGGACACTAGAAGAATAGAAGTGAGGGTACTTGGCAACAATAGTTGCAACTAAATGGGTCATTATATTTTGTCAAAAAGGCTTGGGGCTGGTTGGTCTGAAACAGGTAATGTATAAATATTTTTGGGGCGGTTTAGCATTTGAAATACACATCTGGTCAATTTTAACAGTTTCCTTTTAAGCCATTCTTGACTCGTTTGACCTTTTTAAAGTTATAACATAAGGTTATTTGTGGTGTTCAGTTAAGATTAGTTTTATAAATTATCAGTCTATATCATGACTATATAGATCTTTTTTCTTTACGATAATTGAAATTCATGAAACTGACCCATCTTAAATCATCAATACACAGTTGATGAATTTGCAGATAGAATTTTGTTTGATTGATGGATAGATATTGGTAGTTTGGTACAACGAATTGCATCCTTGCAAGAAAACATCATTTTTGAGTGGCCTAAAGGTTAGCACAGTCCTCAATGTGGTCTACTCTATGAAAATTTATACACTTGCTAATCTTTTTGAGATTATGTGGATGTACAAGTGTGTTTTATGTAAAATACAACTACCAGTTACCAACCTGATTATATTCAAAGCAGATAAGCTCTTAAAATAAGTAATCCTAAACACCTTAAAAAGTGGTGCTATGATAAGAATTCTTCATTGACATAAAGTGCAAAAAAAAACATATTAACTACTGAGATTCTATGGACGTGTGGACCATTAATTGAACTATAGGTGGCGAAATGGGCACACAAAAGTACTCAGTTGAAGTGTTGCTCTTCCAATATCCTCACAAAAGGGTATGGGTTAGTGGTTCTGTAATTCTGTTTAACGTTTATAGGAGCATGCACAATAAGTTTTCCAAAATAAGGACGATGACTGCAAGGTAACATCTTTTCTTTGTTCTGTTAACCATATACATGATAATCAGTTTATGTTAACAGCAGTTTGTGATTTAGGCTTATGAAGGTTTACATATATTTTATATAACGAAAACAAAAAGAAAAAAACCAATTCTAAATGAAGTTACGGTAGAAGAAGTCTTTTGTTTCCCTTATGATTAGGTGGGGCAACTCTTTTCAAAATTTGACATAATTTTCATTTTACATACTTTCATATATCTTACAGATATAGGTGACTCAGCCGGTGGTTTGTATCTTACTGAAAAAAAACAAGGAACCAATGTGTGGAAAACTAGAAAAGGGGTTGAATAGTTTACCGGTTTTAACTTAATTATCTTTTCAAACTTTCCATGTAATCAAAGATCTACTCTAAAAGACAATATGTAATATGCAAGAATAAAGAAAGAAATGATCAAACCACAACACGATAGTTTATTGTGGTTCGGCTACAAGGACTCTTTTTCATTGCCCTACTCCACCCCCCGAGTATCCAACTCGAGAGTTTCTTTCACTAATCAACAAGCTCCTTTCACCAGCGGAGAAAACCTTACACGTCACTTACACAAGATTACCGACACAAAGCTAGATGTCGAGTTCTTTTACAAGGGTACAACCACTCCCGTCACATTATGTATTTTAAGGCCTAAAATACTAACCAATCACTATCGAAAGTACACAATGAATGAATGTATGAACCTCACAAGGTTACACAAAACTAAGCTAAGAAGACTTGCAACGTTATGTTGCGGCTTGTAGCCTTTGCTATGAACTTGTGATCTTCTTTGCTACAAAAGATCTCACAAATGAAATGTTAATGTGTTAGATGAATGTAATGAGAATGTATGTGTAAATTATAATGAGAAGTGATGAAAGATTTCTTGCAAATGGCTTGGTATTTATAGCCAACCAAATCTGTAGACTGGCGGATCTGGCGGAACTTCCGCCCTTGTACCCCCAGGGTTCCACCAGTTCTGACAATCAAAGACCACAAGAAATCTTTCCATATCTAGCAATGTCAAATCAATATTATACAAGTCCACACTCAATAGTTTGAGTGAGAGACCTTCTATAATGTGTAAGAGATCTTATGAAAGGTCACATCCTAGATTTAGTAACCTTTCCCTAATTGCACATGATGCATGCCATGATGTCATGTTACATTTTCTTTATTTAGAAATATGAAAATGTTATATTTAATATGAAATGTAAATGTAGCAAATAAAGTCTAGTTATGCAAGACTAAAACTAAAATCATGTTTTACTAGAAACTAAAGTTTATACTTTGTCGTTAACAAAACTTAGCAAAGATCCTAAAATATAAATAACATTTTTAGGCGATATTTGTATTAACAATCTCCCCCTTTTTGTTGATGACAAAACATAAACTTTTTTTTTAAGTAAATCACTAATTCTAGTGTTAAGTCTATGAAAGTTTGTATTTAAACTTGTTTTTACTTAATTGAAGAAAATCATTTTAAGTTTATAAGTTTAAATATATTTCTCCCCCTTTTTGTCAAAACAAAAAGAAGAGTAGCAAAGCGGAATAATGCAAATGCTCCCCCTTTGACAATACTCCCCCTAAATAGAGTGCCAAGTTAGGAAACATGGATTTTGAACCTACAACAAAAGAAGTTAGTTGGCGATGATGACACACAATAAATCATGTAGCCACACCACAATATGAGAATATAAGCAATCATATCACAATCACAACTCATATATGATCAACCAACAATGCAAACAAAATAGTAGAAAATATGTCATTCCTAGTAAAATTTGACTTTGTAAAAGTCAAAGACAAGAAATGAAAAATTCCATCCTACTTCTAAAAAAACAAAATAGAAAAATAACTAAGAAATAAAATTCCTACTTCTATAAATGGAAGTCTCCCAACAAATTCTTAAATGGGTCAAAGCCTCCATTATACGCTCTAGGAGTCGTTTGGGTGGGAGAGAGCATCCAAACATTGAAGAATATGTTGTAGAGCAAAGCGGGTTTCATCTTGGACTTGGTGGAGCATGATTTTTATGCTCTCACTTATTTTAGCCGCCCGCTCACAATGTGAGCAACCATGGCGGGGATTGGATAGGATGGGATCATTTGATGATGGTTGTGGTGGTGGAATGGTGGCGGTTTCTTGAGTGGAGGCTGGGTTTGTAATGGAGGCAAGCAAGGTGGTTTGAAACTCCATGGCTTGATGGAGATGATTGTCCACCATGCTTTTGAAGGAATAGAGGTTGTCAAGGCGGTCGTTGATCTCCTCGTGGGAGTTTGGAAGTTTGTTCCATAACGACGCTTCAATTTCCTCATAAGACGGAAAGAGAGACTCAAAGTGTTGGGACTTGGATTGTGATTGTGGTTGTGACACTTGAGGTTGTGGTGGTTGGTTTTGTTCAAAGTAGGCTTCTTCATAGAGAGGTCCATGGATCTCTTTGTAGATAGGGTGAAACAACAATGCTTTAGGTTGTGATGGTGGTTGTTCTTGTGGTGGTGGTTCTTGTTCAAATGGTACATTTGGCTCAAAGAATGCCCGGGTGTATTCATGTGCCATACTTTTGTTAGAGCCAAACAAAGGCAAGGGTGGTGGATTTTGTGATCTAGGTGGAAGATCCTCTAGGTCCTCTAGAAAAGGATTTGGTGATGTTGGTGGAGTTCCAAATAGTTCCATTAGTTCAAGTTTTGGTGATTTGGGTGGTGATGGAGACTTGGATGGTTGAGTTGGAGCCAGTGGTGGACTTGGATAAATGGGTGTCTTGGTTGGTGGTGGAGTGGTGATAACATGATTAAACTTTGGTGATGGTGTGAGAGTTGCAAGATTTAGGAAGTTTTCATCTTTTATAGGTGAGGAGATGATTAGTGGCGATTCATCCGAAGATGAGGAGCTAAGATTGATGGTGGTGTGGCAACAAAAGGGTTTTACACTTATGCGTGCGGTTCTCCTAATGGGTCGAGATGGTGGAGAGGTGATTGTTGACTTTGTCATTGTCAAAATGGTGGTTTAGAAGATTAGATTCAGAGATTGAAATGGTGATGGTGTGATTTGAAAGTGTTATAAGATGGTCAAATTTATATAGTTGAAGAAATGTGGAAAGGAGTGTTTGAATTTGATGTTCTACCATACAAAAATTGAGGTTTCTAATGATTTGGAAGTGTTATGAAGGTTGTCAAATCATTGGAGGTCAATCCAATGAAAATGGTGGAGTAAGAAGACCAAGATATGCACAAAATGCTTAGTGTTCTTGTCATAGTGATTTGGATCAGGTGTCCCATGGATACTAAGGTACCTTTTGGAGGGTTCCTTGCTTTATGAGCAAGGGTTCCTTGGGTTAGTTAGGATTAAATTTGATTTTTGGCGGGAAATGGGTTTCTATTGGTTTTTATGTCTAAGAATGATCTTAATACAATTAACAACTAAGAAGGAATGAGTTTCAAACAAAAAAAGGATGTTTTGGTTATGTGTGGAAGTTAAAATTTGAGAAATTCAAAAAATTTCTGCAGGTGATTAGCGGAACCCAACGAAAACAAGGGCGGAACCCTGTTTTGGGTTCCGACTGTTCCGTTGGGCCAAACTGGGTTTACCCAGAAAATGGATTGGCGGAACCCAGATTTTGGTTCCACCAGTTCCGCCAAAGTACAAAAATGAGATAGAACAGGTTTTTCGGTGTCGAGACGAAATCCAAAATTTCCAAAAACTCTTGTGATGGATCTAAACACATGCCTTGTGTTAGAATGATACTTTGAATGATACTAACAAGTACGCGGAATATACTTAGTAATACTTAGAAGATTTGTTTATGAGTTTGTTTGTGAGTGAGAATAGTTGTATATGAACACAGAATGTAAACCAAACGTTAAGCTCTAATATTATTAAGAATAATAATACCAGTGATCTAGCTTATCACTAGGGTTACACCTTGAAGCTCTCTAATTGATACGTGTATAAACCTAAACCTAGGACCTCCTTTTATAGGACACAAGGAGTCATTTAAAAGATAAGTATTAACTGAGAATAATAGAATATACACAAGATATTTTCTATACTTATTTAAATACACGTTTCCTAACAATTATACTGCATCAGTGGTAATATTATGTACTAGCAGTGGTAATGAGTTTCCACTGCTAGTGCATTCTTCAGCAGTGGATTCTTCCATGCTTAACAGTGGTAACTGTAAGTGTAATTCCCAACAATCCTCCTTTAAACTTATGATTTCTATGCAAATCAACAAGTTTCTAGGTTGATGGGGATTGATGAGTGTGTAAATACTCATCATTTTTACCTATTTTGAGCTGCCAAAACATCTAAAAAACACTCAAAAATGCATCATAATACTGAAAATATCCCATGAATGTGTTTTATATGTTTTAAATGCAAAATAATAAAAAACAGATGAAAAAATAAACAAAGTTTGCATAATTGGCAGTTTCAGTCCCTTATCTTTCAACAGTTGTCAAAACTAGTCCCTGGCTATTCTAAAAACTTGAAAAAAGACACCAAAGGTCTTTTTAAATCACAAAATTACATATTTAGTCCTTTGGTACAAAGTTTCACAAAATTTCAAGTTTAGTCCCTCAACTTTGAAAATTGACAAAAGTGGTCCCTAGGATATTGAAACTTTGAGAAAAACAATTTTTGTCCTTGTACTTCTCATCTTTGGCCGGAATGGTCCTTGGGAGAAAAGTTTGGTGTAATTACATGTTTGGTCCCTGAAGTTTCAAAGTTTGGCAGAAATAGTCCCTAGTGGTGTAAAAGTGAAAAATCAACATAAGGTCCTTGTACTATTAAATTTTGGCAAGATTTCACCCTTGTGACAACTTTGGAATAATTACATGATTTGATCCCTGGAAATCAGATTTTACATAATAGGTCCTTGGGCTTAAAGTCATTACAAACCAAATGGATCCATGATATTATCATAAACCAAATCCCAAAATCCTAAACCATGATCCAATCCAGCAAACCATCAGGCCCAACTCTTCCTAAGGCCCAACCCCACCCCGTTTAATTTAATATACTCCCTCGGTCAACAAAACCAGTCAAACCAAATCCACCCTTCCATTTCCCTCCCCTGCAATACCACTCACCAATACCACCCTTATCCCCTGCAACTTCTCCAACTTGTCCACCACTCTCACCCATCACCTCCACAACCCCTACCCTACCCTGCAACCCTAGCCTTTCCCCCCTTATCACTCCACAGACCCCCAATTGGCATAATCTAATTTTTCGGCCAAATCCACCCAATGGCCAAGAAGATAGTGATCCTGTGGCTGTTTTTATTGCTGGGAAATGCTCCTGTGGGTCCCAAAAACCCTAGAAGCCTAATATAAAGAAGAAAGAAGCTGAGAAGCAGAGAGCTAGTTATTTAAGTTAGTTTAATTAGTAATAATTAGTAGGTAAAATTATGTAACCCTTTCCTTTGTATCTTTTCTGTTTTAATCTTAATTTACAATTGTAATCTCAAATTTCTAGTTTAATTGAAGTTTCTTTCAAGTTATTTACAATTCGTATTTCTAATCAAATTTCTAGTTTCTTAGTATTTCATTTAAATGCTACTTGTTTTGTCTTAGAAGGTTCTTTAAATATTGTTAAGGTTATTTGAAATCAAAGAAAAGCAAAATTCAGAAAAAAAAAAGAAAAAAAAAATACAAAGAAAATTAAAAAATAAATAAATAAAAAAATCATGGAAGAAGAAGGAGTTGGAGTGGCAGCAATGGAAGTGAATTGTGTTTAGAGCTCATGGGAGCATAGGAAGCTGTATTTGGTTCTGGTTCTTACTCAATTCCTGGCTTGGACTTCTTGTAAGACCATTTTGATAATAATTTTTAGCATTTTACTTGTCTTAGCTTATTAGTTATAATCTAGGCTTAATCTGTGTTTAATTATGTTGGTTTGAAGTTAGTTTAAGTTTACTATTAGTTTTCTTGAATTAGATTGGTGAATTGCTTTGTAAAACTCATAATTGTCATCATTAAAAGGGTGTTTTGTTTAAGTAGGTATGCATGATATAGTGGTTAATTTACCTGTTCATTTGCATTGGTATCCTACTTAGGTCACATTAGAGGTATGTAAGTCATAAAGTGTGTATGTTTATTAGCAATAGTCAAAGATCACCTGTCATCTCAATTTAACTTAACAGTGTTAAGATTTAGGTTGCATAATCCTAGATTTAGATACATAAGTGTTGTAAGTAGCTTAATCCAATTATATTTTAGCTTAAAACAGCATCTTTACTAATCTAGTGTCATTAGAAGTTCATGAAAGTCAAAAGTGGTTCAAATCTAAAAAGTTAAAACTTTCATATTGTGCAGAAAATCTCAAAAATCCCAAGAATTGTTTTGATTTTTCTGTTAGGATCTAGGGTTTGTGCTTTTTACATGTTGTAGTGCTCCACCTCATCTTTGGTATCTCATCTTCATTAAATTTTTGTGAATATTTCTGTGGGCCCCACAAGCCCTCAAAATATCCCCACCAGGGCTATTTTTCCGAAATTCCAGCCATTTAGTTTTTGATTTTTCATTTCTTCGTTATAAGTTCGTTTGACCTGAAATTTGGTTTGTAGCTTATTATTTTTCTTATTTACTTATTGGTATTTTTATTTTAATTTTTAGATTTTTTATACAGGGGTAAATCACCCTTTTTAGGGCTGTAAAACTTGAAATCAGCAAATACGATAAAGGGGTGTTTGGATGATGTTTGTTCTATGTAGTATAGTTGTTTTGTTGATGTTCTTTCTGCATTACTAGGTTACAATAGGATAGGGTAAGCTAAAACAAGCATAAAATTCAGTTCTTATATGCAGAAAAGTCAAAATGCATTGTAAACCCTCATATCTATCTAACTGTTAAAATTTGTATTAGCATAATCAATCATATAGCTTTGCATCCTGTTCCATTAGCTTATTTTCATTTAATTTTATCTTATAACACTAATATCAGTAAATTGGAAGGATTAGAAGTTCAATTTGGTCAACTGAGTGCAAAATTACAAAAGTCAAAACTTACCCCTTTGACAGAAAATCCAAAACTTGAGGGAATTGTTTTGATATTTGTACTTGGTATTAGGCCCTAAAACTTTTACATGATGAAGCCCCCCACCTTAGCTTTAGAAATCCAGAGTTATTACATTTTTTGTGATTTTTTGTGTGGTCCCCACAAGCCAAGAAACACAGCTGCAGGGGGCATCACCTCCCCTGCTGCAGCAGCTACTTCTCCATTGTCACCACTTTGGTGGGCCCCACAGCCTCCCCCTTGGCTCTTTAGACTCACAAGCTGGCCCTCTACACATTTCAAGCTTTTGTTGAAGCTTAAGCTCCCTGGGACCCACCTAGAATCACCCCTTAACTCTGTCCCATTTCTGTGTTGAAAACAAGTTTTGAAGTGCTTATTGCTTATTCAGTGGTACCCTTTAGTTGTTTTAGCTTCATTCCTGTCCAAGTAAGTTAGTTGAACCAGATTCCACCCTTGTGGACCTCACATAAGCTAATTTGAGCTTATTTTCTTGTTTGGTCAACCAAAGTCAACTATGCAAGCTTTTAAGCTTGCATTTGGCTTATTTTTAAGTTCTGAAAACGTTTTCTTCATAAAAGTTTCATGTTTTAAGTATTTTAAGAGTTTTGTAAAAGAAAAATCCAGAAAAACTAGCTTTAAAATAAGTGATAGTTTCTATTTAATTTTGTTTATCTTTTTAATTTTCCTTTTTAGATTTTTATTAAGTACTTGGCATTTTTATATTTTTCTTAATTTCCTTTTATGTTAAAGTAATTTTAGTAATTTTCTCAGATTTATATATTATCATTTGGTAATTATTAGATTTAATATTAGGTTTATTAATAATTAATTAATAATTAAGGATTATATATCATAATTAGTTTTATAAAGTAACACCTAGTTTTTATATTTTTACTAGCTTTTATAAGTTATAAAATAATTTTAGGAATTTTTCTAAAATTTTTACTGTTCATATTCTAGTTTTAATAATTTTAATTAGTTTAATTAGGTAATTAATATTTAATTAGTAATTAATTAATATAAAATCCACAAAAAGATAAAAAGACATATTTTTAATTTTAAAATTTGTTTTTAGTTATTTTATAATTTTTGAAATTTAATTTTCATTTTTCTAGTGTTAAAATAATATTATATTGTATTTAAGTTATTTAAATTTTAATAATTAGTATTAAATAGTATTTAATTAATATTAAATAATTAAATAGTGTAAAAATTCATTTTCTTTTTCTAAAAATTTTATTTTACCCTTAGGATTGTAAAAAAGTCATTTTCACCCCGTGGGGGTTTTCAGATTTCAGTTCTCACTTTTTATTTTGTACGTTCGCGTAAATTTAAATTGAACGTACACGTTTTTAGGTTTAAAATGTTTCTGGTTTTTCTACTTTTACAATCTTGTTAATTTAGCTTATTTAAGCTATTTCATTGTATATCTCAGTAGTGTAATCAATCTCAAACCCCTTTTTCTGTCCAAATTCACCCGATCACAAACCCATTTGTTTACCATCACACCTCGTCGGGACATAACGACCCGGGGAAACCCTGTACTCCACGGAGATTGATTCTAGGCTGTTTGACTTTGTTGACCATTACCTGGTCAATTTAGTTGACCGCTTTAGGCTCAATCAAAATTTGGCGCCGCTGCCGGGGAGGTCGTGCGCGTATTCTAAACGGTTTTGCAGATTAGTGAATCTGAATATACACTCGTTGTATATTTACCATCCTTTGTTCATATTTTCTTATTATAAAAACAAAACTGTTCCCGAAAACATTTTAAAATCAGTTTTCAACGAACACAAAAACACAAAAAGATTTTCTTTCTTATAAAATGTTTATCAAAAATTCCAAAAATATTCATCTTTACCCTCCTACCCTTTTGATTCTTCATTCCTTACCCTCCCAAACCTTTTGATTCTTTCTATGTCTCATCAACACCTTCTGATTTGTCAATGGTGTGGTAATCCTCATAATGGTGGTAATTGCCCCAGTTGTGGCATGGTGGAGTCAGGAAACGGGTCTGTCTATAGCCACGATCCCTATTCCTACCATGACACGACTGCTTTATTCCATCAGCTACCACACCATGAGACTCAACAGTTTTACTGTTGTGAGTACTGTGGTGGTTCACACTAATTGTCAATCGGGAAACACGCTTGTCTATGAGCAGTTTCCTGATAATAATTATGACTCCAGCACCTATGACTCACAGCCACATCAGTTCAACTGTTGTGAGTACGGTGGAGGTCCACACTTTAGCTCTGATTGACAAACAAGGAATCCATTTCCTTGTAACAATTATGACTCTTTGTATCAAGACCAACCTCCACAGTATCAAATAATCAAAGCAACTCCTCAAATCCAGCAAGACTTTTTAGAGGTTCTTGAGAAACTTAAAGAACTTAAGGAGGAGTTAGCTAATATTTCACTTCGTTATGCTCCAAATTCTTCTTGTGCATATTGTGGGGGGCCTCATGATGATTTTCAATGTCAACCTTCCGGTTTTGACACATCCACACCCCCACAATTTCCACTCATTCCAAATTCTCGTGGGAAAACTATGGCAGAATCACTTGCTGAAGAACGAGAATCTGGAAAAAGCATGAAAGAATTATTGGCTGAGCAACGAGCAGCTAAAATACGTGCCAATATTCGCAATACTGCTCTATTTGATGACTATGATGACAGTGATGATGATGAAGATAACATTGTTATTATTCAAAAAGATTCATCGAGTACATCAGTTGATATCCCACCAATCCAAAAATCGCAGGGAGAAAAGAATGCTAAGGAATTACTAGCAGAAGATCAAATGGAACTCGTACAATCCATGAATGCTAGTCCTTCTCAACTCCCTCAGTCTGTTGTTATCACACCCGAAGTTCCCACTCACTCTCTAAACATGGGGGACGAGCATCTTAGCACTATTCCTGAAAAGGAATCGGACGAATTCATAAAGTCTAGTGTTGAGAACCTTGTCCCAATCCCAAGAGAGTCACAGGAAACTTCTGATCATATGTGTGATTTACCTTCCCCTCTTAAGTGTCCAAAAGATCAATTTGAGATTTTCTCCGATTGTAGCGAAGATTGTGCATCTTATGGAGACATCGAGTATGTTGAGGCATCAATTCCACATTCTGATGCTGATCATCTTCTTGAGGAGTTCACCAATATCAATTCACTTCCAACAAGAAGTGATGATGGTCTCCTTAACTCCGAAGCCGAAATTGAAAGTCTCTTAAATCATGATCTGTCACTCAGTTCTTATCCCAGCAGTCCAATAGAGAATGATAATCACTTTGTTCCCGAATCATTCAAAACAACTCTCACCAATCCTCTTTTTGAATTCGATTCTGAATTCACTTTGATTTCTGATAATCCACTCTTTGATATTCAGAATGAGGATTGTGATGAGTCCACAATGGAACAAGAGTTCACAGATTCACACCATGTGAATAATTCTCTTCATGAGGAGTTCTCCGGTGAACTCACTCATATCATGACTCCTCCGGAGTATGATAACCCAGGGGGAGATGCACTCAATCATGAGGATTTGCAAATTCCCACCCTCCCGCCCGGGATGTTTTCAAACCCAACGAGCTTAACCCTTGAAATCCAAATTCAGGTTAATGAGCCTGCTCTCAAGGAAGAAGATCTTATCATGATTTTCATCAGGGTTTTCTTCCTTTTCTTCACCTATAGGGTGAGTTCTCCTGTTCTTCACTCCTTCGGGAATGAAAACATTATCTTTGACCCCGACATCACCGCTTATAGTTTATACTATTTTAAGCTAGGGTCTGTATATCTCATCGGTGTGGAACTTTCACGTGCTTCAAATGTTTGTTCAAACATCTTGAATGAAAGTCCGATGGAGATTGTTTCTTCCACATCATGCTTCCCCAAGAACAAATGAATTCGGGGTCGAGTCAAGCTAGCGACTCGCTAAACAAAAACAGTAGCATGCTTATAGGGTTTTCACCCTAAGTGTGGGGGAGTTACCCCTGCTGTGGTTACAAATAAAGTGAAAAAACTGGTGTTTCCACATTTAGCTTGTAATGTTGCCCTTTTACGTTCAAAGAGTTGGCATAATAGCCGGGACTTTGAATATTGAGGACAATATTCAATTCTAAGTGTGTGTGTGGGGGGGGGGGGGATTCTAGCGAATTTTATCACATTTTACCTTCTAGTACCCCCGTTTTTGGCCAAAAATTTTAAAATTTTTTCACTTGAGCTTCAAAATTTTTTGTGGTTATCAATCCGACATGTCTAACCGACAAAAGGATTGGCTAATCCAGGAGCAAACGGCTCTTGGTAAAGATATATCAAATCCGTTGATGGCTTGCAATTTGCCCAAAATTGTATGGTATCTCAACTCGGCATATCCTAAAAAGTGAAAGAGTTGGCTAGCCCGCAAGATTATGGCTTGTGGTAAAGGCAGTGGAAAACCATAATTGGTAATCAGCTCACCAAGATGTTGACTTTGTCCACCAAGAGTTGGCTAGTCCAGAAGCAAACGGCTTCTGGTAAAGACAAATCAAATCCGTTGACAGATGGTGGTTTGCTCAAAATCACATGGTTATCAGGTGGACCATAGTTCTTAGTTGAACTGAAACATTTGGCTACTCCAGAAGTAATGGCTTTTGGTAAAGAGATTAAAATCCATTAAGTTTTCAAAACAGTTTATTGCTAGGGACTAGCAATATTTTAGTGTGGGGGATTGATTAGTGTGTAAATACTCATCATTTTTACCTATTCTGAGCTGCCAAATCATCTAAAAAACACTCAAAAATGCATCATAATACTGAAAATATCCCAAGAATATGTTTTATATGTTTCAGATGCAAAATAATCAAAAACAGATGAAAAAATGAACAAAGTTTGCATAATTGGCAGTTTCAGTCCCTTATCTTTCAAAAGTTGTCAAAACTAGTCCCTGGCTATTCTAAAAACTTGAAAAAGGACACCAAAGGTCCTTTTAAATCACAAAATTACATATTTAGTCCTTTGGTACAAAGTTTCACAAAATTGCAAGTTTAGTCCCTCAACTTTGAAAATTGACAAAAATGGTCCCTGGGATATTGAAACTTTGAGAAAAACAATTTTTGTCCTTGTACTTCTCATCTTTGGCAGGAAAGGTCCTTGGGAGAAAAGTTTGGTGTAATTACATGTTTGGTCCCTGAAGTTTCAAAGTTTGGCAGAAATAGTCCCTAGAGGTGTAAAAGTGAAAAATCAACATAAGGTCCTTGTACTATTAAATTTTGGCAAGATTTCACCCTTGTGACAACTTTGGAATAATTACATGCTTTGATCCCTGGAAATCAGATTTTACATAATAGGTCCTTGGGCTTAAAGTCATTACAAATCAAATGGATCCATGATATTATCATAAACCAAATCCCAAAATCCTAAACCATGATCCAATCCAGCAAACCACCAGGCCCAACTCTTCCTAAGGCCCAACCCCACCCCGTTTTATTTAATATACTCCCTCGGTCAACAAAACCAGTCAAACCAAATCCACCCTTCCCTTTCGCTCCCCTGCAATACCACTCACCAATACCACCCTTATCCCTTGCAACTTCCCCAACTTGTCCACCACTCTCACCCATCACCTCCACCACCCCTACCCTACCCTGCAACCCTAGCCTTTCCCCCCTTATCACTCCACAGACCCCCAATTGGCATAATCTAATTTTTCGGCCAAATCCACCCAATGGCCAAGATTGAAAGATAGTGATCCTGTGGCTGTTTTTATTGTTGGGAAATGCTCTTGTGGGTCCCAAAAACCCTAGAAGCCTAATATAAAGAAGAAAGAATCTGAGAAGCAGAGAGCTAGTTAGTTAAGTTAGTTTAATTAGTAATAATTAGTAGGTAAAATTATGTAACCCTTTCCTTTGTATCTTTTCTGTTTTAATCTTAATTTACAATTGTAATCTCAAATTTCCAGTTTAATTGAAGTTTCTTTCAAGTTATTTACAATTCGTATTTCTAATCAAATTTCTAGTTTCTTAGTATTTCATTTAAATGCTACTTGTTTTGTCTTAGAAGGTTCTTTAAATATTGTTAAGGTTATTTGAAATCAAAGAAAAGCAAAATTCAAAAAAAAAAGAAAAAACAAAGAAATACAAAGAAAAAAAAATACAAAAATCATGGAAGAAGAAGGAATTGGAGTGGCAGCAATGGAAGTGAATTGTGTTTAGAGCTCATGGGAGCATAGGAAGCTGTATTTGGTTCTGGTTCTTACTCAATTCCTGGCTTGGACTTCTTGTAAGACCATTTTGATAATAATTTTTAGCATTTTACTTGTCTTAGCTTATTAGTTATAATCTAGGCTTAATCTGTGTTTAATTATGTTGGTTTGAAGTTAGTTTAAGTTTACTATTAGTTTTCTTGAATTAGATTGGTGAATTGCTTTGTAAAACTCATAACTGTCATCATTAAAAGGGTGTTTGGTTTAAGTAGGTATTGCATGATATAGTGGTTAATTTACCCGTTCATTTGCATTGCTAGCCTACTTAGGTCACATTAGAGGTATGTAAGTCATAAAGTGTGTATGTTTATTAGCAATAGTCAAAGATCACCTGTCATCTCAATTTAACTTAACAGTGTTAAGATTTAGGTTGCATAATCCTAGATTTAGATACATAAGTGTTGTAAGTAGCTTAATCCAATTATATTTTAGCTTAAAACAGCATCTTTACTAATCTAGTGTCATTAGAAGTTCATGAAAGTCAAAAGTGGTTCAAATCTAAAAAGTCAAAACTTTCATATTGTGCAGAAAATCTCAAAAATCCCAAGAATTGTTTTGATTTTTCTGTTAGGATCTAGGGTTTGTGCTTTTTACATGTTGTAGTGCTCCACCTCATCTTTGGTATCCCATCTTCATTACATTTTTGTGAATTTTTCTGTGGGCCCCACAAGCCCTCAAAGTAGCCCCACCAGGGCTGTTTTTCCGAAATTCCAGCCATTTAGTTTTTGAGTTTTCATTTCTTCGTTATATGTCCGTTTGACCTGAAATTTAGTTTGTAGCTTATTCTTTTGCTTATTTACTTATTTGTGTTTTTATTTTAATTTTTAGATTTTTTTATAGGGGTAAATCACCCTTTTTAGGGCTGCAAAACTTGAAATCAGCAAATATAATAAAGGGGTGTTTGGATGATGTTTGTTCTGTGTAGTATAGTTGTTTTGTTGATGTTCTTTCTGCATTACTAGGTTACAATAGGATAGGGTAAGCTAAAACAAGCATAAAATTCAGTTCTTATATGCAGAAAAGTCAAAATGCATTGTAAACCCTCATATCTATCTAACTGTTAAAATTTGTATTAGCATAATCAATCATATAGCTTTGCATCCTGTTCCATTAGCTTATTTTCATTTCATTTTAACTTATAACACCAATCTCAGTAAATTGGAAGGATTAGAAGTTCAATTTGGTCAACTACGTGCAAAATTACAAAAGTCAAAACTTACCCCTTTGACAGAAAATCCAAAACTTGAGGGAATTGTTTTGATTTTTGTACTTGGTATTAGGCCCTAAAACTTTTACATGATGAAGCCCCGCACCTTAGCTTTAGAAATCCAGAGTTAGAACATTTTTGTGATTTTTTGTGTGGTCCCCACAAGCCAAAAAACACAGCTGCAGGGGGCGTCACCTCCCCTGCTGCAGCAGCTACTTCTCCACTATCACCACTTTGGTGGGCCCCACATGCCACCTCAGTGGGCCCCACACCGTCCCCCTTGGCTCTTTAGACTCACAAGCTGGCCCTTTACACATTTCAAGCTTTTGTTGAAGCTTAAGCTCCCTGGGACCCACCTAGAATCACCCCTTAACTCTGTCCTATTTCTGTGTTGAAAACAAGTTTTGAAGTGCTTATTTGAGTGCTTATTGCTTATTCAGTGGTACCCTTTAGTTGTTTTAGCTTCATTCCTGTCCAAGTAACTTAGTTGAACCACATTCCACCCTTGTGGACCCCACATAAGCTAATTTGAGCTTATTTTATTGTTTGGTCAACCAAAGTCAACTATGCAAGCTTTTAAGCTTGCATTTGGCTTATTTTTAAGTTCTGAAAATGTTGTCTTCATAAAAGTTTCATGTTTTAAGTATTTTAAGAGTTTTGTAAAAGAAAAATCTTGAAAAACCAACTTTAAAATAAGTGATAGTTTCTATTTAATTTTATTTATCTTTTTAATTTTCCTTTTTAGATTTTTATTAAGTACTTGGCATTTTTATATTTTTCTTAATTTCCTTTTATGTTAAAGTAATTTTAGTAATTTTCTCAGATTTTTATATTATCATTTGGTAATTATTAGATTTAATATTAAGTTTATTAATAATTAATTAATAATTAAGGATTATATAGCATAATTAGTTTTTATAAAGTAACACCTAGTTTATATATTTTTCCTAGCTTTTATAAGTTATAAAATAATTTTAGGAATTTTTCTAGAATTTTTACTGTTCATATTCTAGTTTTAATAATTTTAATTAGTTTAATTAGGCAATTAATATTTAATTAGTAATTAATTAATATAAAATCCCCAAAAAGACAAAAAGACATATTTTTAATTTTAAAATTTGTTTTTAGTTATTTATAATTTTAGAAATTTAATTTTCATTTTTCTAGTGTTAAAATAACATTATATTGTATTTAAGTTATTAAATTTTAATAATTAGTATTAAATAGTATTTAATTAATATTAAATAATTAAATAGTGTAAAAATTCATTTTCTTTTATCCTTAGGATTGTAAAAAAGTCATTTTCACCCCCTGGGGGTTTTCAGATTTCAGTTTTCACTTTTTATTTTGTACGTTCGCGTAAATTTAAATTGAACGTACACGTTTTTAGGTTTAAAACGTTTCTGTTTTTTCTACTTTTACAATCTTGTTAATATAGCTTATTTAAGCTGTTACCCTCACTATTTTATTAAGATAACGTCACACAAGTGAAATGGACTAGATATGTAGCTAGTAGTAACTTCAGGGACTATTAGTGGTCATTAGGCAAACTTATTATGTAATGAGCCTATAAATACCCCTCATGACTCTCCATGAGGGGTGTGGGAAATTGTGTAATTGTTCTTTTATTATTAATATATTCTATTTTCTTCACCTTCTCTCTCTAGAAAAGATGAATATCATGTCAAGTGGACCAATTTTTGGCATAATTATTTGGATTTTACAGTTGGTATTTTGGTGTCATAATTTTCACGGGGATACATCGTTCACGGCTAGAATTGCTATGTTTAACAAAAATGACTACGGGGTTATTGTACGGTATTATTGATTTGACTTTGAAGTGACATTTCAAAAAGTGTACTTATTTATCTCAAAGTCTAGGGGTGGTTGGATGCACAATTTTGGAAGATAACTTGTCTGCGCAAATTAAAAATTCAGTCTTGACAATCTAGTTATTACTGATGTAAGGAGTTACATTGTAGTGCTCACAGTATAGTTATCACTTAAAGGAGTTACGTTGTAGTACTCAGTGTCACACAAAGTAGTGGATTGTTCAAGTGGCGAATATTTCGTGCAACCTCATACTTAAAGGAGTTACATTGTAGTGCTCAGTATAGGTATTAAGTCACATCTATCGTACAAGCATTAAGTCACAAGATGGGATGATTACTTCTTTTTCAAGCTGGTCATATCGGGCAGTCTCCATATGTGGTCATTACTGGTAGCCGGTGAATTACAAGGAGGTTCGTTTAAAGGTTGATCTGAGAGAAATGTATTGAGAGTATATTTTCGCGACATATACTCACAAATTATGCTTTCATGGTCTATCTATATTGCATCAGAAGTGTAAAGTATGGGTAATTATGGCATGTACACAAAATAGTATGATGATTTCGATAAATCGCAACCATCAGGAGGGAGAAGAACATGCCAAAAGAAGTAGTGTTTCATCTCTAGTATGTTGGTTGTTCGAGGGAATTTTGCTTACACTGGAACCTAAGAAGTACTAATGATGTGTACATCGGAGCGTATTACCAACCTTCTGTGCAATGTTATGTGAGTTATATTGTCAAGATGCTCCCTGAACGACAACCATGTGCCTACACTTTTGAATCTACTTTATCCGCTGCGTGATGAAAAGAGAGTTATCGGTTCAGGAGGGAGCAGGTAAAAGAAATAAAGGCTCACTAGTTAGGAGGGAGTAATAACCTAACTAGACCGTTACTGTTGAAGTTCAGAGCTACAAGGATCTGTGCCGTCAGTGCCAAATATCAAATGCCGAGATCGTCGGATGAAAAGAACTTCAAGTCTGCCTCAGTATCTAGACTACAGAGACTCTGCGCTTCAACAACGTCAACATAGTTTACTATTGTTGTAATTTTACATTGTTAATGTATTTATAGGTCTCATTGTAACCATTCACGTGTGACGATATCTTGGAGGGAGATTGCTAGCCTCGCTATTTTATTAAGATAACGTCACACAAGTGAAATGGACTAGATATGTAGCTAGTAGTAACTTCAGGGACTATTAGTGGTTATTAGGCAAACTTATTATGTAATGAGTCTATAAATACCCCTCATGACTCTCCATGAGGGGTGTGGAAAATTGTGTAATTATTCTTTCATTATTAATATATTCCATTTTCTTCACCATCTCTCTACTTTCTCTCTCTAGAAAGATGAATACTTTCATCTTCTTTGATCAACCAAGACCTCCCGAACCACATAAATCATCTATACTTTCGGTCCTACAATTGGCATCAGAGGCATGGTGTGATTGATTTATGTGGATTCGTCCTTTTTTAAAACTGTTTTACTCATACTTTTTGAATTTGGGATTTTTTTTTCCCTTTATCTTTGGTGGTGGCAGTTTTATACAATCTTTTTTGTATCCAACATATGGTCAAAAAGTATATTGCTTAACTGTTTCTTGTGCCTTTCTTGTCTCAAGATATGAGCTTTTTGTGCAAGCTCATCTTTTAATACTTTTTGTTCCATATGCGTGAATATTGCGGTCATTAAAGTGGTTAATATTGGTCTACATACATGGTCTCAAAACTGCCAGAAACTCATCGGAATCTACAGAAAGTCACCGGAATCTGGTCGGAATTTCTTGTATAAGAAATTTTCGATATGTACTATTTTTCGAGAATACATTTTCGAAATGTACTAGTTTTCAAGAATATGTTTTCGAAATGTACTATTTTTTCGAGAATATATATTTTCGCAAATTGTTTTACGTTTTCGAAAACTTAGTCATTTTCTCGATAAAAACTATTCTCGATAAGTGTCAAAGTTTCGAAAATCTTTCAAGAGGCAAAGTTTCGAAAATGAAAGGTGAAAATTTTTGAAAAGTGACTGAAAAGACCACGACCTAACCAAAAATACCAAGAATACCAAGACTCACAATGACCTCAGGTTTACACCATCTTCAGTCCAACAAGAATAAAGATTTAATCAAAATGAAAAGAAGATTAACATAGCTGGTCCTCGTTTAAAACCATGACATACTAAACTGAAACCAAAAATCCAATAACACCAAATCCTACATCTAGACACAACCCAACATTCATCAAACACAAACAAAGATTTGGACTGAAAAAAAAAGAAAAATAACATGATCTCAGCTAATCAATTCGTGGGCTTCAAAGTAACATCAAACCATTCAAGGTCTAAACCACGAAATGAAAACCACATCACAGATCTCTTTCAAAAGCTTAGCTTTCTTTTTTATAACCGAATGTATAAAAGTAGAGACATAAACAACCTTGTTTCATCTCTTGTTTTATTCGGTTACATGAAAAATGAAACACAAAAACACATATTCCTACCCGTGAACTCTTTGAGAGACCATGAAGCTTAAACGAGATTAAACAAGCCAGGTATATGGTGCTCGACCAGCAGAAATAAAGTTGATCAAAGATGTTCTGTGTTGCGATTAATGTGATGTTCTTTAAGGTGTGCAAGTCTTGGTGAGATAAGGAGTTAGTCATGGTGGGTTGATTGATTTCTAAATCTGCAAAATGATGAGAGAGAAGAGTTATTTAGGAGGCAGATGAAAAGTGTGTTTAGGGTTGTGTGACTGATAATAATATGTTACTTATTAGGGTGCGTTTAGGTTAGATATTGGATTGGACCACGCTTTATCACTGTTGTGGTATTGATCCGGATTGGGCTATGATGTGATTGGGCTGTGTGGTGCTTCGATTTGGATTGGGCTATACGTTGGAAATCATAAACATGGATTGGGCTGTCAACTGTTTGAGGTTTCGGATTATATTGAAAACAAATGATATCCAAAACTTGTTTCAGATACATTTTGTTTAAATTATTGTAATACAAAAGAGTGGTATTTTGGTATTGAAAATTTTCACGGGAATACATATTGCACGGCTAAAGTTTTTATTGCTTATCAAATGTGACCACGGGGATGATTCTTTATTATTTATTTGGGTTTGAAGTAACGTTTGACGGGCGTGTGCACTTATTTCGTCTTCTTTCTTTCTTCCCTTCCGCGAAGATGACTTGTTTGGGCATATATTAATGTTGACAAAGACTTGAATATCTAGTTACTTTTGTGATTCTTTCTTTCTATACTCACAAAGTAGCTATCACTTTAAGGAGTTACGTTGTAGTGCTCAGTGTCTCACATAGGTGAGGATATGTCAAGAGGGATTGTGCTTATCACACTTCTTTAGGGGTTTAAGGTACACCGTTCTTAGTCACAGGATAGTACAAGCTTAAGTCACAAGTCTAAGGGATTTTACTTTACTCTCAAGTTCGTCGTATCGGGTTATCTTCACACGTGGTTACTATAGATAGCCGTTGTTTTTGATACTGGGGGTTGGTAAAGAGTTAGACAATTTCAAATGGTATTGTTAGTAGATTGGGTCTATCGACATCTTCTCACGGGCTGATATGATTAATGACAAAGTGCTTCCAGTTAATGATTTACGTACACATTATTATGCTGATTCCGATAAATCGTAACCATCAGGGGAGAGAAATGTGTACATCGAAGACGCACAACAAGTTCACGTGATCGGGTTTAATGATTTATGAAATGAGTTGTGTCGGAGATTGGTTGATTCTATATCCTTATCCTTTCAACCTTTTTCTACGTACTTCTACCTTATCCACCTTCACCAATTTTGGGCAACAAATTCAAGATGATCAGTGCTTCAACTTGTTACTTTGGTGTTATCATTTCATGTGTACGTTAAGCGCTCATTTGCTTTATGCAAGATAACTGGGATGCATTTGGTGAGATGAAGATGTTGATATTTTATTCCCCCGATTGGACAATCTTGAAGAAGGTCGAGTCTACAGTCTGTTAAACATTTTCCGCTGTGTGTTAGAAGACAAAAGATGGGTTGCATTTAATTATCAAAAGACTTCTTCAAATTCAGGGCATTCATCAGAAAGGTTGTCAGTTTGGGGGAGAGCACTAATTAGGGGAGAGTGAAAAGTCATACTTAATCCCTAATTAGATTTGCTCACATTGTTCTTCTGCAAGTAAAGAGATGGCAGCTGAGAAGATTCCGGAAGCTGAATGAAGCAATGAAGTTTGAAGACCACTCTCGGAGCTGCTGCACTTATGTTTTGTATTTAATTTTACTTGTAGGGAACGTTGTAAGCAATTCCCATATGACATCACTTTGGGAAGAGATTGTTAGCCTTAAAGTAAAGTCATATTCGGGAATTGCAATAGTATTTATTTTCGAGGACTAGTCTTGCCATTAGAGTATAGATTAGTTTGTATTCTTGTATAAATACACCTCCTAGTCACAACTAGGAGGGTGGATGTCTCTCTTGTATTCATAGGTGTGTGTGTGTTTCTTCCTCCTTCTCTCTAAAATACACACACACCTTCCCCTTTCTTAATCTAATAATATCATGTTTACTCTTTACTCTGAGCTTCCCCGACCCCCCGAACCACATGAATCACTAATATTTTCGGTCCTACATAAGCTATTTCATTGTATATCTCAGTAGTGTAATCAATCTCAAACCCCTTTTTCTGTCCAAATTCACCCGATCACAAACCCGTTTGTTTACCATCACACCTCATTGGGACATAACGACCCGGGGAAACCCTGTACTCCACGGAGATTGATTCTAGGCTATTTGACTTTGTTGACCATTACCTGGTCAATTTAGTTGACCGCTTTAGGCTTAATCAGGGATTCTTCCAAACACTTATCTTCTTTTTCTCAACTCTTTATCAGCTCTTACACTTTGATCATATATTCTTTGTAGCAGATCTTCTATGACTTGATTTATTTCCTAGCATCTCAACTTCACAGATATCATCACAGTAAGAATACCTGCTCTTAATGGATAATCTTTCTCAGCTAGCATAAACACATCAACTCCAGGTTGTGTAGACACATGATGCACAGAACTTGAGTCATAAAACGTCCATAATGTGGTTAAGTTGTCTGTTTCAAATCTCCAATATCTATCAGATGCATCAGGCTCATAAAGTCTTCTGTATTGAACCCACAATTCTTTAGCTTTGACATCAACAAGCTCATCTTTATTGAACTGATCTTGGATTATTCTCCACAAAGTATCCAAGTTTTCCATGTCACAAGATCTGAAAAGGTTTTCAAAATCTCTGCAGATACTTGTTATGCCTCCAATTCTGATAATCTTCCATGCATCTCCAAAGTCATCAGAGTACATCTCCCAACCTATAACTGGATGCTTTGATTGCAAAGGTTCTACATTCAATACATCAGTTTCAATAGAGATCATACTTGAGAATTGCTCTTCAGTCAACTTGTCATCTTCTTCTTTAGCTTGAGATGACTCCTGAGCCTTAGACCTCTTAACATCTTTGGGTTCAATATCCACACGTGATATTTTGTATCTCATAGCTTCTTCTTCTGAATGAATAGGAAGAAAATCTTTGTCTCTTCTATATTCTTGATAATACAATCTTTGGATTTCTTCATAAGATTTTCCTTTAAGCTGATTCATTTTCCATCCTCCAACATGACACAAGTACTTCTTCATTCCATAATTGACTTGAGCCTGAGATGGCTGTCTTTGTCTTTTCTGAGTCTTCTTAATTGTATCCAGCATAGAATCAAATGCTTGATTATTCTTCATATTGATGAAATCAGCTAGTTGAGCTGATCTTTCTTCAGCTGTTAAGCTTTCATCAGCAACAAGCTGAATAGCTTTCTTCTTGATAACTAGATCTGAAACAATCATTTGCCCAATTTCTTCATTAGTAAATTGATGAGCACCTTCTTCGGTGTTTGGAATGGGAACAATATCTTCTTCAGGTTCCATATCTTTTTGAATCCTTTGTTATTCCATGAACCTTACTACATCCTCTTCTTCACTCTTTCTTGCCAATTCATAATCCATATCAATCTGAGCTTGTTCACTTTTGGAAATCTTTCTTGGTTGCTTAGTTGATTCTTCAAAAATATGAACTTCCCCTTTTCTTGCCTTCTTCTTTCAAATTCAGCATCAGCAGTGTCCACTGCTTCTTCTCGAGTTTCCGTTGCTTCATTTTTCTCTACTTGTTCATCACCCTGATCATCAAGTTCTAACTCTTGTTCAAAATCCAACCTCCTCCCCTTAAATGTAGCATCAGTTTTCCTCCCCTGTTTGGAAGAATCACCCATATCATCTTCTGATGCTTCTGAATCATCATCTTGAGTAGAAGATGGGGATGAGATTACAATCTTAGCAGATCTTTGCCTCTTTAACCCCTGCACTTCTTCCTTCAAAGTCTGAATTTTAGCTCTCAAACTGTTAAGTTCTGTGGCATGTTGCTTCTTTGTCTGTGCCAAATCCTTCTCCAAAGATTGAACCTGTTTGAGTAGCTTGGTACAAAGTTCCATCAATTCAATTGGTTGCTCACTGCCCTCAACACTTCCAACTGTGTTACCTGTTGGGAGAGGTGAATCATAGGGCCTTGGTTCAGACTCTTGTCTAGTTGGACTAGATTGAAGCCTGGAACCACCACTGCTTGTTCCTAGACCAAAGGTTCAGAATCATGCAATGTTATGATGGGAGGAGGTGGCTGTTTTTGCCTCCTCTCATATGTGTGAGTAACTTGTGGGGTGTAATGGATAGATGGGACAGTAATAGTGGGTACGTGTTGGGGTACAACTGGGATTGCTACACCTTCACCCTGTACCTGTGTAATCTTTGCAAGCATTTCAGGAAAAAGTGGTTTAAATTCCCCATTCCATCCATCTGAAGCCTTATTCATATTTTGAAAAACTTTTGGCTTAAGACAGGGGGTTTTATAAACTCTTTTGTGGGGTTGCAGTGGAAATTCATTTAGCACTGCTTGCACAAACCTTGGATACATAAAAAATTTATAAGGACTATTTACATTGCCTTTCATACTGTTAAAAATTAGCTTTGAAAAATTGAAAGTCCTATCTGTGGCTAAGCAAACCAAAGGATAAGCCATTGTTGAACAGAATTGTTCATAAGAAGTTTTCATAGGACTTAGGTAATGCAAAAGAGTATGAATTAAAAATCTCTAATGGGGACAAAAACATCCTTTTCGGAAAGTAACCTTTTTGTCAGATGTATCATACCCCATTGATGAGAGATGTTTATGAATATCTGGATTGGGCAATGTGATGATACCATTTAGATCATCCAATTGGAGAATTCTCCTCAAGGATGATTCAGTAACATCAATAGTTACCCCATCCACCGTGGCTCTAAGAGTATCCACAGTTTCATGTGTGTCTCCTTGTTCAATGGTTATGGACTCTACAGAGTTCCAAAACTATTTGATTTGAGAGACATAGATTGTGGGATTTAAAGTTAAAGCATACCTAATATGAGTGGTATTGAGAAAGTCTACAATCTGATGAAAAACAAGGCCACTCTTTTCGTTTGACGTCTGCAAGTAGGCCACTTGGTTGTGCTCATCTGCAAGGATTAATCTTTCCATAGTTTTTGTTAGAAAAGTATAATTCTGTGAGTATGAATTGAATGGTGAACACGCCGATTGAGAGAAAAAGAATTTATACTATTAGGGTTTGAGAATTATGCGCAAGAGAGATTATCTTTAGAAAAGATTTATCTTCAAGAAAAAAATAACTTAAAATAAGTAAGTGGATAATCCTCCAAAAATTCACCCTATTAATGTGGATAAAACGGTTACTCTCAACGGCTAGTAAAAATATTGTTACCGACACAACAGTTGTAACGGCTAGTTCATCAGTGGTAAAAATTACACTGGCAGTGGTAACTGTGAACTAGCAGTGGGAACTTTTCACAAAAATTTTCCAAGAGCAGTGGTAAAAGTAAAACATATAGAAATTTAACTGCTCTTTTCATAGTTTTTAGCAAACTATCAGCTATCAACGGATTTGATATGTCTTTACCATGAGCCGTTTGCTATGGACTAGCCAAGTCTTCATCACATGGAATATGGTGAGTTGATGACCATATAGTTTTTGGTATTTGATGAGGCGAAAAGTGTACCGCTTTTAAAGGGTCATTTAAGCCCGAATTCGAGATTATTTGATCAATTATTGCCCTAAATCGTTCCTTTTGTCATTTTAGGTACTTTTGGAGAGAAATCTGGAAAAGGAAGCATTTTGGACGTTTTTGGAGCATAAAAGTGAAGAAAACGGCAAAGTCTCAAATTCCTTGTTGGGAACAGTACCTGACGACGTCAAGGGATTACTAGTGACGGCGTCAAGAGTGGCAAAAGATGTGGAAGTGGAAAATACACGTGATGATCCAGAAAGTTTTTAGGCTTATTGGCTTGACGGCGTTACCTAGGCCGTTAGGGTCCAAATACACGTGACGGCCCAGAGCTCATTCCTACATGACGGCGTCAGAAGTGGATCTAGGCAATACGAATTTCATCATGGCGGCGAGTTGACAGCGTCAGAGGTTAATACATGATGCCGTCAGGATGCATAGTCTATATATATTTTTCCAATTTTTCATTGTAATGTGTGGAACTTTGTGTGGGATATTAGGGCATAAACCCTAGACGAATTTTACAGCTTTTTCAAGGGTTTCAACCCCTTGATTCTCCCATGTTCAATTGAAGATAAGTACTTATTCAAATCATTCAATATGTCTATGTGTTGTGTGATTATATCTTACGCTTGTCTTCTCTTTAACATGCTAGACTAGGTTTTTATTGTGTTTGCTTAGATGTAGTGAAACCTAGATGTTGATTATGGGTTGATTGTTTGTTTATAATTGTTACGGATGATTGTATTTGATGTTTGGCTTAAGAAAACTGGCAGACTTCCATTGGTAACTTGCTTGAACGTCTTAAGAAACATGATCGGAGGTGTACTACGATTTTTGGTTGTACTTAATGCGTAAGAGAATTCTAATGATCCCATGTTAGGAGCTTCTAACGGCTCGACATAGGAGTGAAGTAGGATCTTATAGAGTTAGGGAATATTGTACACAGCCCAATGACTAGTATTAAGGAATATAACACGTCATCCATGCAAATGTAACAAGCTAATCAACGTGTAAAAGATATCTAGGGAGTAATGAAATCTAAGAAAACACAACTTTTCTCATTATTGTTTCCACCACATTAGTTAATTAGTTTAATTTTCATTTATTTTATTTTATTTTGATTGCATCTTAGTTAATTGGGTTAGTTGGCTAGCAACTAATTCCGCCCACTCCTTCAAAACCCGAGATTTTACTTGCTTTCATAAAATATAAAAAAATTCAAAAAGAATCATCCCTCACCTCTAGACCTAGTTTAGTAGGCTTTCTAATCCTAGCGACACTATTCCTGAGTTGAACGATCAATCCCCCGGTACTTGTCACTATACTATACTACAATGATCAGGTACACTGCCTGGTGGGGGTTGTAAGCTTCTCAAGATCCTTTGAGTGGTTAAACCTGTTGCGAGGGCGCAATTCCCACGTATCAAGTTTTTGGCGCCGCTGCCGGGGAATAGTTATTCTCTTGGTTAGGATTTATTTTTATTAGGTCTACTTGCTAGATTCCTTTCTAGTAAGGTTTTATTTTTATTTTTAGGTTTTCTTTAGTCTATCTCATTTCTTCGTTTCTTTGTTCGTAACCATCACCATCCGCCATCATGGCAAATGAAGATCTCTCTAACCTTAGAATCACTAGGAGTCGTAGTTCCGTAAGAAATCTCGTTTTGCCATATGCAGAACCTGAAAGGGAAATGCATAGGCTAAAGCAATCTCTCCCAACACCTGGACCATCTAGCATAGCCAGCAACTTTGATGAGGCCATTTCTGAAGAAGATTCAGATAATCACCTCACGGCATCTAGCCCCCAATCCAACAACGATATGAGCACCCCCGAAACTCCCACCCCTAAGCACCTTAAGGACTACTCCTCCCCGAATCCTCGTGGCTTCTCAAATGCCATTGTTTTCCCAAACGAACGCACCGATGGGGTCTTGCGTGCAAACGATGTCTGGCTTGTCCAAAGTGTATGCAAGTTTCGCGGGCTACATACCGATGACCCAATTCAACATGTCAGGGATTTCTTAAAGATAGTGGACACCCTCCATACGGATGGGGCCACTAGAAACACGTCCCGATTACTATTCTTCCCTTTCACTCTTTATGAAAAAGCCAAGGAGTTGTATGATAGACTTCCCTCCGAGTCTATTTTTACATGGGAGCAACTTATATCCAAGTTTTATGAGAAGTTCTTCCCAGCAGGGAAAACCTTAGCATTTAGGGATAGGATCCTCCGTTTCCGAAAGGGAAAGGACGAACCCATCCATAAATCATGGATTAGATTCAAGGATCTAATAAGATAAGTCCCCCATCATGGCATCGAACTTTGGCTTCTGGTCCAAATCTTCTACGACAATGTCTCTCCAAACGACCAGAACGGAATCAATAATTCAAGAAAAGGGAAACTAGCTAATCTAAGCGCCGAGGAAGGGTGGGATAGGATTGAGGAATAGGCCCAAGACCAGGACGATACTTGGGATGAACCCGATTCGACTATGAGCATATCCAAAATCACACAAACACCCTCGGATCGGCTGAGGAAAATTCACGAAAGGGTGGTATACCTTGCAGGGTCGCGAACAACTAAACAACTTTCAAATCCTTACTTGATCTGAAACTATTGTGGGGGCCTACACGAAGTAGAGGAATGCGGAGGAGAAACCACAACCGAACATGCGTGTTTGTCGGGACATGACATCTACGCTGACCCCTCCCTTTTGGCTTTTTACCAATACGATGATTATACCCTTTGGGGGAATCTGGTGAAAAGAAAAGAAGGAGAGGAAGGCCCTGAATTCAAAATCAGGAGCACTTTTGAGGATGACCTTGGGCACTTTACTCAGGAAAAATGCTTACATTTGAAAGGTCTTGACGAGCTCATCGCTGAGCAACAGAATAACATGGATTAATGGTTCAACAAGCTTAATGCCACCCTTGATGGCCATAACAGGCCCCCAGTGGGCCAAAAAGATCCCCTGCTCGCGGTTACTACTTGAGCTGGAACAATAACCAAGGACCCTCCTTATCCGAGCCAACATCCTGTCGCCGTTGAGCCAAATGATCCCCCCGAGGAGGAAGGTAATGTGAGCAAAGAGGCTCCTGAACAACCCCCTCTGATGACCTCATCTCCACCAACTCCACCTAACTAACCTGTGAGAATCCCATTTCCATCCCGCCTAAAAAATCAGAGGATTGAAAACGATAATAAGATATTCTTGTCATATCTAAAAGATTCAGTGGTCACCATACCTCTCCTAGATGCTTGCTACCACATGCCCAAGTATAGCTCATACTTCAAAAGATTGCTTGCCAACCGAAAGAAACTCGAGGGTCTTGTGACTTTGGGAGAAGAATGTTCGGTGGTGACCCAACGAGGGCTACGAAAAAAGGTAGACGACCCAGGCAACTTCACCTTGCCCTATTCCATAGGATCTCTGTCGATAAAGAATGCTCTTGCCGATTTAGGGGCAAGCATCAACCTCATGCCCCACTCCATGTTCCTTAAACTAGGATATTCTGGACTAAAACCTACCCGTATGAACATCCAACTAGCCGATAGATCGGTCAAATATCCCTTGGGGATATGCGAGAATGTGCTAGTTAAGGTAGGGAAGTTCAAATTTCCGGTTGACTTCGTGATCTTGGAGATGGAGGAGGATGACCTTGTGCCCATCATCTTAGGGAGACCCTTTCTTGCCACCGCTCGTGCAGTTATCGATGTTCACGACGGCAAGTTAACCTTACGAGTAGGGACCGATAGCTTGACCTTTGATATTAAAGACATTATGAATCTATCTCTCGAAGTAGCTTACCGGCTCTATTTCATCGGAGAGGTCGATGAATTAACTGATGTCATTGACAACTGTGTTGATGAACAAATCGAAGAAGGCTGGTTACGTGATGAGAGTTTTGCTCCCCATAATGGAGAAGGAGAAGACGGAAAGCGCTAGCGCAGTCTCCTTCTACCCCAAACAAGAGACCACTGAACTGCTCGAACTTTGTAAACCCGAAAACAAGCTAAAGCCCTCCATTATCGAACCACCCAAGCTAGAGCTTAAAGAACTCCCAAACCACCTGGAATATGCTTTCCTCCAGGGAGAGGATCAACTGCCAGTGATCATAAATTCTTCCCTTGAACTTGGGCAAAAGGATAGACTCTTAGGAGTTTTAAAGAAATATAAAGGAGTCCTTGCATGGAGTGTAGCCGACATTAAGGGGATTGACTCAACCTTTTGCACGTATAAGATTCTTATGGAAGAAGACTATAAACCAGCCGTGCAACCCCAGAGGCGGGTGAATCCCAACATTATGGAGGTGGTGAAAAAGGAAGTTTTGAAACTCTTGGATGCATGGCTGATATACCCGATTTCGGATAGCCCGTGGGTTAGTCCGGTACAGGTTGTACCAAAGAAAGGAAGAATGACTGTGGTGAAAAATGACAACGGTGAGATGGTACCCCAGAGAACGGTTACTGGTTGCCGGGTATGCATCGATTATAGAAAGCTCAATGATGCCACCAGAAAGGATCACTTTCCCCTCCCGTTCATTGACCAAATATTGGAAAGATTATCCGGGCACGACTATTACTACTTCTTGGATGGATTCTTAGGATATTTCCAAATCCCCATAGCCCCTGAGGACCAAGAAAAAACCACATTTACTTGCCCTTATGGAACATTCGCCTATAAGAGGATGCCTTTTGGGCTGTGTAACGCTCCCGCCACTTTTCAGCGATGCATGACCACAATCTTTCACGAGTTAATGGAAGACAACATGGAAGTGTTCATGGATTATTTCTCAGTCTTCGGGGACTCTTTCGACCACTGTCTCGCTAACCTCAAAAAAATGCTCAAACGTTGTGAGGAAACCAACTTGGTCCTAAATTCAGAGAAATGCCATTTTATGGTAAAAGAAGGGATTATGCTAGGGCATAAGGTCTCAGGAAATGGGATTGAGGTGGACCAATCAAAGGTTGAAGCTAATCTAAACTAGCTTATCCCACTATTGTTAAGGCAATACGTTGTTTCTTGGGTCATGCCGGGTTCTACAGGAAGTTCATTAAGGACTTTTCTAAAATAGCTTGACCAATGACTCAATTGCTTGTAAAGGATGCCCCTTTCGAATTCTCTCAAGAATGCAAGGATGCATTCAATCTCCTAAAAAAGGAACTCATGCAAGCCCCAATCATGGTTACACCCAACTGGGAATTACCTTTCGAGATCATGTGTGACGCTAGTGACTATGCTGTTTGAGCAGTATTAGGCCAAAGGTTTAACAAACAATTCCAACTAATATACTACGCTAGCAAAACTATGAATCCCGCTCAAGAGAATTATTCTACCACCGAAAAAGAACTATTAGCTGTGGTGTTCACTGATTGTACAATAATTGGCACTACCAGGCCTTCGATGGTGATCAAAGGAAATGAGGGGTGTTGTGATTACGCCAAGCTTGGATATAACCTGAAATAAGAAATACTAAAATACTACGTTAAGTGATTGCGCAGGGGTTGGTCCCTGCGAACCATCTCCGGCGTGTGAATAAGTGATCGATAAGAGAGTTTAAGTGTAAATGTAGTAAAGTAAGGTGAGAGAAATTGCATACTAGATTTGTCATCATCCAGGACTATTTATAGGTGAAGAAAACGGTCCTGGAGAGTGGTCACACGTTTGAGAGAGATCATGGGGGCGTCCCTTAATTTGTGGTAACCGCTAGGGGTTTAGTGTCCCACTCCTCCTGGTTTAGCGGGGGAGCTAAAGAGAAAGAGGAGACATGGGTAAGACTTGGTCTCACCAATATTTGGACTTGGCATCATTCTGTCCTTAAAACTTATCGAGAGATACCCCGAAGGGCTTAATCCTTCGATTGGCGAATTCCCACTTGGTAACTAGATCATTGATGATTAGTTTTACGCCAAAGAAAGTTTAAGGAGGCTAGCCAGAGCCTTCGATTATGTAGGTTGTGATCAGACTCAAAGGGGGATCCTTCGAGCTAATCGGAGGGTACATCATCAAGCCCCCAGTTGAAAGTTAGATATGCGCACAAGAATATGTGGCTTTCAACTCTATCATAGTTCAATGCATTCACCATATCCTCGAAAATTGGATAAGATGAATTTTTGAAATACAAAGATGCATTAAATGCGCATGCTTATGACTTATCCGTTGAACAAAAGAATATAACGGCATGATTATCGGTAAGCTCAAGCATCTTTCAAAATTTAAAGTGTTGAGTAGATATAATTATGTGTAATATAAATACTGGTGCACCTCAAATTCTAAATCACAACTTTTTCCTCTGCAACTTTCGCAAAGCTGTAACCTGTTTATCTGCAACAATCAAAAGGTAAACTCTTCCCCCATCTTTTAATTAGGCCCTTTAGGTATTACCAGGTAGGCATGAGCATGGATGCTAAACGTATTATAAGAAAACAAAAATGTACTCTCTCCAGAGAAGCCCTAGCCCTCTTTCTAGATGATTACCCAATACCTAAACAACACAAAGTTATTCTCCCAAAAAATAATCAGAGCATCTATGATGCCCCAAAAGGGTATGTGGGCCTATATACTTATGCCTTTACCTGGTCAAATCTAAGAATACCCCTGCACCCATTGTTTCTAGAGTTGCTACAATATTATGAGGTGCATATTTCAAGGTTTAATCCGTTTGGACTAGCCAAACTTACCACCTACATAGTAATGTGTAAGGCATATGGGTATGAGCCCACACTAAATGAGCTTCGAGGCTTCCTTAACCTGTGTCCCGGGGGAGATTGGTTGACACTGTCAAAGAGGAATGATGAAGATGTGCCCGTGCTAATCACCAAACCCTTCACAAATATAACAAATTGGAAAGGGAAATTCTTTTATGTACAAGATACAATCATACCTCCGGGGTATCCAGCACTCTTGAATGAAGCATTCCGTTTCGACCGTAAGAAATTCAATGATCAACTTCCCCTCAATGTTCGAGAAGACCCAATTTATCAACATCTTGCCAGATACCGCATTAATGCACAAACCTTTCCAGAACCCATCCTCTTTATGGCTGGTCTTGTGGACCATTGGGAAGGATCTCCTTTGTCGCCACAAATCCATTGTGATGGCCAGAGTATGTATATGTAATTTATCATAAATGAATAACATATGTGATTATATTTATGTATCTGTTTATATTGCAGTAATGGCATTCAGGAACTTTGTCGTATCTGATGGTGCAAAGGAAGCTAGCTTCATTCCCAGGGAACCTAGAGAATTCAGCTACGGGGTGGGTTCCCTTTCAACCTCAGTTAACAATAATGATGTGGATGCCATGGTGCTGGAGCCAGCAACAATAATTGAAGAAGTGATTCCCCTTAACGCTGAGGAGCTGCCTTTGGAAATCGATGCCTTACCTGACGTGGAGATCCTTTCCTCCGATGATGTCCCCAGGACGTATGCCGGTACCTCTGGTATAGCTGACAGGGTTCGTGAAAGGAAAGGAACTGAAATGAAGGCTTCAAAGCCTCCAATCAAGAGGAAACTTGACATACCCACTCTCTTTTCCAGAGCTTCTAAGAAGAAGAACTCCCAAGATAAGACTGCTGCTACCATACCCTCCGAAGATTCGGTGATGAAGACATTCATGGTAAGAGCTTATTACGACCTATATACTACCACAAAATTAATTGAAAGCTTCAAAATAGATCCTAATTCGACAATGTGCACGTTTATCGAACATGAAGGAACTCCCTAACTCTCAAGCTTGTCACCGATTGGTTGAAGGTGTTATTCCAGGCCGATGGAAAGGAGCCCTTGACAATATGTCAATAGAGCAGCTGTGTGATCTTCACGACAAAAGCTACACAAGACAAGCTATTCTAGATAATCATCTTAACAGCCGAACAAGAGAATTGATACGGACTGTTAAAAATGCTAAAGAAGAGTTGAATGTAGTTCTGGCTCGAGGAGAAGATAGGGAGCAGTTGATCACTGAGCTGAAGTCAAAGTGTGACAGGGCTACAAAAGATATTAAGAAGAATCCAATTATGCAAGATCTTCGATCCAACGCCATAAAGCTTGCCACTCGACTAAAGGAAACCCAAGCTGAGTGTGGTAGGCTCAAAATGGAAGAGGCCAAAGCGATTGGGATAAAAGAGAGAGTATCTGTGCTTGAGTCGAAGTGTGCAAGTCTTAAATCTGAAAAGAACAGACTCATGGAGCAAAAAACCAAAATTGCAACAGGAGACAAATGCTTTAAACCTTCGATGTGAAAGTCTCCAGAAAGATAGGGTAGATGTGGTGGCCAAGGTTATTCCTTACATTGCTATGGAGTTGTATCATAGTGATGAAGTCGGACAAGTGGTGGCCAACTTGGTGAATGCTACCCTATTCCATGGTAAATGCACTACTCTGGAAGAAATTGCTAAGACTATAGAGCCTGTGATCTTGTCGAAGGTTCCTTACTATCGCCCTTCGCATGAACAGGAATATGATACTGCCAGTAATGCGTATGTTTCAGCAAACTTTCCTTTTCTTTCTAAGGTGACCAAAGATCCAATGGTTTCTGTTGAAAAACTGCTATCAAAGAAGCCCTATAGGATTCAGCCATCTTTTCCAAGTAGGAGGGCCTCTGGTGTGAAGGTTCCCTCTCATTACGAAAATCCCTCCTCATCAAAGAATACATAAATACTGCCTTGTTGGCAATGGTTTATCCCGAGGGTGGTTTGTACCCTCCGAACATGTTTTCTCCTTGCTACTTTGATTTTTAGGATGTTTGCTTATTTGTTATCTACTTGCCATAGGATGTTCTTTTCATTTATCCTTTTATTATATGATTCTCTTCTCTCAACGTTATTTAATAACGTTAATATACAACCTAAGGTTACTGTAGATGAGTATCCTTATTGTGTGTACTTTGAACCAAGATTTTTAAGCAATCGTCTAATTTAACTGCTGACAGAGGGTTGCGACCCACTCCATCTTTATCCTTATAGTCATAGGGCTTCAAATGCCCATAGACATTTTAGGAAAGTCAATGTGAATTATAGTGGATGTCATGTACAAGACATAAATATCATCCTTCGAACATTGAGACTTGTAGTACTTGGCTGAATAAATCTTTGTTGTAAAAAACGAAACAAGAGATTTAAGGGAAATATGTTGTATCATTAAGTGGGTAGGGAGGATTACATCATTTTATGAAATGAATACTAAGACGCCTACCATTAATGTTTCTTTCCCCGAATGAGAAGAGTTCAATACATAAATTTGAAATAAACAAATTTTCTTAAAGGTTGTAAGTTTTATATGTAAAACTTACGAAGGTTGGTGCCATTCCATGTCCTGTCAACTTCTTCCCCAAAGATTGTTGCCAACTAATAGGCTCCGTTACCATAGGCTTCAGCTACTACGTAAGGCCCCTCCCATTTTGGTCCCAACTTACCTTGGTATTCGGCTTTGCTTGCGCTATTAAGTCTAAGGACATATTCACCTGGTTTGAAGCTCGAGGGCCGAACCCTGCTGTTGTAATATTTTTCTAACTTTTGCTTGTACGTAGCTTCTCTGATGGAGGCTATTTCTCTTCGTTCTTCGAGTAAATCTAGATTCTCTCGAAGCTTTTCCTCATTTTATGAGGGTTCGAAGTTCATAATGCGCTCCGTTTCTACGCTTATCTCTGATGGGATGACAGCTTCTGTGCCATAAGTAAAGCTAAAAGGTGTTTCCCCGTGACTCGACTTGGAATGTGTCCTATGAGCCCAGAGAACTTGGGGCAATTCATCCACCCACCGTTGGTGACTTTGTCCTAGCCTTCTTTCGATTCCATTGATAATGTCTCTGTTGGTAACTTCTACTTGGCCATTACCTTGAGGGTGGTACACGGATGTGAACGTTTGCTTGAATTTTAAACCATTGCAAAAAGTAGGAAATACCCCTTTGGCAAATTGCTTCCCATTGTCAGAGATGATGATATGAGGGACTCCGAAATGGCAAACGATGTGTTCTCATACGAATTTCTCCATGTGTCTTCCCATCACAGATGCCAAAGGCTTGGCTTCAACCCATTTGGTGAAGTAGTCGATAGCTACGACCAAAAACTTCACTCCTCCTGGTGCTACTTGCAGAGGTCCTACTATGTCAATTCCCCATTGGGAAAAAGGCCACGCAGATGTGACAGAGGTCATATCTTGTTTAGGTAGTCTTGGGACCTTCGAGTGGATCTGACACGCCTCGCATTTATGTATTATTTCCATTGCATCCCTGTGCATTGATGGCCAGTAGTACCCCAGCTTCATAATTTTAGAGACGACGGAGCGGGGTCCGGCGTGCAGACTGCACGATCCTTTATGAACTTCATTGATTATGTTTGCAGCCTGCTTAGGTCTGACACAACGAAGCCATGGGGATAAGAAGGATCGTATGTAGAGGTAATCTCCTATTATCTTGTCTTGAGGAGCTTTGACTCTGACTTTTCTTGCTAGCTTTGGATCTTCCGGTAGAATGCCGCTTATTAAGTACTCCCTTATCGGAGTCATCCAATTGGTTTCTTCCTCGGATATTATATCGGATACTTCCTTCCTTTGGATAGATCTTTCAGCTAACACCTCAACCAGAACTTCTTTTATTAAGTGAGCGAAGGCCATTGAGGCTAACTTGCTTAACGCATATGCCTTCTTGTTTGGTTTCTTCAGACGTACTCAATGGTGTAGGATTCAAATCCCTGTAGGATTTCTTTTGCTTTATCCAGGTATCGTTTGATAGTGGACTGCCTTGCCCGGCAACGGCGCCAAAAACTTGATGTGCGTTTTATTAGTACAAGTTTTAAAATTTATAAACACGAATTATCCGATTATTATTTAGCACATACGAGCAAGTATACTCGTCCGGTGTAATAAAGGTGGGTAAGTCGAGATCGTCCCAAGGGATTTGGTTGTTTTAGTAATAAGAAAAACGTTTGTTAAATAGGGGTTGTCAATCCAAATTTATGTAAAATATTAATATAAAAGAAACTCAATAAAAACTAAACATATACTTGTGTATAATTCCTTGATTGGTAATTAGGAGTATTATGACAATTTAAGTATAAAGTTTCATGTAAAACTTGTTATGATGCACAACTAAAAATGAGTAGTAATACAATATATGATGTATGTCATGTTTTAACTACCACTAAGAATTCTATCACCTAAATGACTCCTTTCGGACATATCAAATGAGTATGACAATTCTATAATCACATGGTTGTTTTGAAAATCAATTATTTTCTTATGAATTCCTACGAATCCTTTCGGTCCTTTTTCGTGACGAAATCTTCTCAAATCCATTTTAACAAGTAAATAAGATGGTTGTCAAGCATCCTATTCCATACTAATTTGTGCACTAATGTTTTGGAATAAAAACAAGTTGAAATTCCTTTCGGACCTATTTTTCAAAAGATTGTTTTTACCGACAAATTAAGCAAGAAAAGATGTTATTTCAACAAACTCATAAAATAGATATGTTTTCATGCATCACCCTTTTAATGAAAAGAATACTCCATAACCAATCACATCATATACACAAGTATATCACAAATTACTCCATAGCAATCATATTAAAACACAAGTAAATAAGAAAACTTTCATAAAACTTAAAGTAACAATTGTTCATTATAAGTATCAAGGTGTACCTAGTCTTGAGAATTACAATGAATAAACTTGTGGAACTTTAGCAACCACACTCCTCCAATTGCTCACTAACGTAAGTAAACAACTCCACACTCGAACCAATGCTTGAGACTCTAACTCAATACGTTTTGGACGTTTTTACAACACTTAGTAAACTTCAGGCAATATAAGATAAACTAA
Organism: Artemisia argyi; assembly: GCA_030686995.1. Classification (NCBI taxonomy): domain Eukaryota; kingdom Viridiplantae; phylum Streptophyta; class Magnoliopsida; order Asterales; family Asteraceae; genus Artemisia; species Artemisia argyi. The sequence goes on along the minus strand of CM060709.1, from coordinate 221,513,623 downwards.
CAAGATTTGGTGTAATACTAAGTTAGATATTTGGTGGTACAAGTAATTTTAGACCCTAAGTAGTCATTATATAGCATAATGACACTTATCTTCCAAGTAAAAACGTCCATCTAAAGTTAATAAGCAGAAATGATCAGCCACACATGATTATGGGGAGTAAATACATCCATAAATGCAAACTTGTAACTTCAGTCATCTCCATCCGATTGGTTTCTCACCATCCGATCGGATGGTCATTCTTTTTGGCACATTCCAGCCGAATCGGATGCGAGTTGCATCCAATCGGTTGGAATCTGTCTGAACATTCTTTCTTTGTCTTTTTACGTTGCATGCATTATTTTTCTTCGTGGCATGACTTTATCCATTAGAACTTGATATTTCCTTGATAATTACGTGTAGAAATCTTGTCTTTATCAAATCTTTTTGTCCATGCGACGTTTCTTTCATCCATGATCTTCTTGAAACTCTCCAAAAATGCATGACCACTTCATTTCTTCATCTTTTAATCATTTTTACCTGCTTTTGGCTATATTTGCATGCATAAACACTTTTTCACGATTAAGTAACAAATATATACAAATATGACCAATTTCCACACATAAAACAAACAATAACGCGACTAAAAACATGTTAATTTTGAGCGTTATCAAATCCCCCACACTTGAGCTTTGCTCGCCCTCGAGCAAGTCTTAATCAAAAGAAAATTGAATTCAATGGCAATAGTGCAACTATCTTATTTGAACTCAATCAAGTAAATAAAGAGCTTGATAACAATTCTAAGCACCTCACGAAGATAATTTGAAATTCACTCATCACTCAATATGTGTAATGATTAGTAGAACACTCATTGCACAGTCATGATTTATGTTTCTTACCATAGGCTTGTACCGTATGGAGGGTATGGCTCGGGAAATGGTGAATAACCAGGATAAGGGTAGGGGTATGGTCCAGGATATGGATAATATGGTAAAGGGTATGGTGGAACATTTGGTGGATTGTAGGGAGGTACCTCATAATTGGCATCTTGTGCCAAATGTTAGATCATAGGCATGGAATAATCATAGTTGTAATTATTCCTCATTAGCATTGAATATTTCCAAACTTCCCTACACTCAATAGCATTTAACTCTCGGTTCCAATCACCCCATCCTGAATCAAAACCACTTTGAGTATTCCCCAGAAAACTTCCCATTTGAGGTTGTGATGGCGCTTCCGCATAAGCTTCGGATTGTGCCCCCACACTTGGTTCGGTCCAAGGTCCCAAAGTCTTGTTATTCCTATCCAATGCTTTTCCAAAACTAAAAGCATCCCATATCTAACTCTCCAACCTCACTCTACACTTCCTCATTGTAGAATCCAAGAATCACCTTCTGGAGGACGAGGTTGATCAAAATATGCCATTATTCTAGAGAGAGAAAGTAGAGAGAAGGTGAGGTGAAACAAAGATATTTTTATTATGATAAATTATGTTGCACACCCACACCTCTCAAGTAAATCCTCGAGAGGTATTTATAGGCCTTACAAAAGACAACTTTTACAAGATTACATTAGTAGTCCCTGCACTTTATGCATTCTAGTTGTCTACTCCAATTCACGTAAATATCGCTCAACTTCATTTCTAACAATCTCCCTCCAGCTGGAGATATACGTGAATTGGTTACAGTGATTCCTAACAAGTAAAATAAAACAATCAAAGTAAGCGCAGCAATGCTGAGGAAGACTTCATAGCTCTTTTCTTCATAAATATTCCCAGCAATCTTTGTTTACTTGTAGACGAATCACTTGCTAATCTAATTGGGTTATTACTCCCTCCTAATTAGTAAACTATTTTCTTTTACATGCTCCCTCCCAAATGGACAACCCGTTTGATATAACCTTGATGCTTGTCGAAGAAGTATCTTTGAATTCTGCCCATATAATCTTCAGTCTCATGCACAACGGAAAATGAATCTTAGACTGATAATATGTAACTTCTTCACAGGTTTGTTTGGGGAGCATCATATCATCATCTTCAACTCACTTAGAATACTTCCAGTTCTTCAATAAAAGCCCAGATGTACACATTTCTCCCTCCTGGATGATGACGATCTCTCGGAATCATCATAAATATGTGTACATAAACATATCAACTGGAAGCAACATACAAATCAATACCCCATGAGTGAAATGGCAATAACTATTCTCTCTACAATTCAACTCAGATCAACCTCTTTTCACTTCCATTGGCTAATAGTAAGTGACCACGTGTGGAGACAACCCGATATGACAAACTTGAGTGTGAAGTAAAATTCTCCAGGCTTGTGACTTACGCTTGTACTATCCTGATTAAGAACCTATACTGATCACAACAACGTTACTCCTTACAATATAGGTAGTGGCATATACCCAACCATCCATCCTTTATTGTATATCCGTCTCTTGAACAATCCACAACCTTGTGTGACACTGAGCACTACAACGTAACTCCTTAAAGTGATAGCTATTGTGAGCATTAAGAACCAACTTATGCGTTTATAGATCTCACACATAGCTAGATGTCCAAGTCTTAATCACTATCCCATGAATGCTCAAACAAGGATCTTCAAAAGTCTTCATCCAACCAACCCCTAGACATTGAGATACTAAGTGCACGAACCCGTGAAACGTCACTTCAAGCTCAAATAAGTAATAAACAAATTATCCCCGTAGTCACCTTTGATAACGTTCAAAATTTAGCCATTGATCTTTGGTGAATCTTGATCAGGATCTTTTAAGCAATTCGTGGTGTGTTTTTGGTGAAGCTTGACATTCAATCTCGTTGATTCGTAGTGATTTCGGATTTTCCCTCCAAAAATATAATTGGAAAATTTTCTCCCTCAAAATTTGGAAATCACTAAGAAATACAATGCAAAGGTTACCAGAAAAATTTGAGTTTTGAAAATTTTTACGCAAAATTTCACCGAAAAAATTTGAATTTTAGCCTAAAAATTTGAATTTCGGGCCAAAATTTTCAACGTTATACCAAAATTAAAATCTCGCGTAAAAATTGAACGTTTAGTCTCCTCTCAAAAATAAATTTTACTCAAATTTTCCCGCCAAACACGATAAACCCATCAAACACGATAAAGCCCCTAACTCGATAATCTCCTAACGCGGTAACCTTCAAACTCGATAAGCTCCTAACTTGGTAACCTTCCCTGTAACACCCCCAAAATACCGCAGCGGAAGACTGTGTCATAGGGGTGCTACTTCATAATACAAAGTACCAGTTATAGAAAACGAACTCTAAATGAGACGTTTTGAAAAGTTACCATTCGATTAATAAATTCCGAGTTACAAACTTGAGATTCCAAAGTATGATACATAAATGTATACAAAGTTTTGAATGGTAAATGATAAAAGCGTAAGTCTTCAGAATATGCAGCTTGACTCTAAGTTCCACGCACTAGCTATCGCCTTACTAACCTGAGATAAACATGCTAAAGTGTCAACACAATGGTTGGTGAGTTCATAGAGTTTGTCTTAAAACAGTTGAAAAAGCCTTAAAGAATGATCACACAGCAAAGGCATCGTGAATCCACTCAGTTACAAGTCCCGCCATAAGAGACTTGTAACCTGTGTGTTCACAACCCACTGCTACAATATAGTATAATAAAGACATGTATAAGTTCGTCAAAACAATTAAGCAATTAGTAGTGAGTCTCTAGTTCATCTCCGAAGACCTCACTTTTATGATGTATCCAACATTCGCAAATGTTAGGATGTATCAAAGACAACTGGGAGCCACTTCCCAAAGAAAACTGGGAGCCACTTCCCAAAGATATAAGTTTACTGGGAGCCACTTCCCAAAGATATAAGTTTACTGGGAGCCACTTCCCAAAGATAAAAGACAGTCATGTATGTATGAAATCAAGTATAATGCCATCAAGTATAAGACAATCAAGTATAAAACAATCAAGTATAAATGTTTTGAGTATTTGTACAAGTAAGCAAGTAGTTGAGCATGTATCCCCCCCAAGAGTTAAAACAAGTACGAAAAGAGTAGGGGCTATGACTCACCTTAAGCTTATGTAATGAGAAATGAAAGTGGTAGTCGAATCGCGAAAGTCTCTAAGAGCAGCCTATAATAGAACGTTGCGACTTAGGTTTGGAGTAACGTCTAAGTATACGAAGAATTGCCAATATATGTCTTGCATAATGTTCATGATGTAGTACTTTAGTATAATGTGTAAGTCTTTGAATATAAATGGCTATGAAACATGTATAGGTTGTAAATCTCTTACTACCGTTCGGGCCGAGATAATTCAGAAGTCATGGAGTAAACGTTCGAGGAGCCAGGACACTTTAACTCGTAAATCCACAACTCGTCTCGACGGCTTACTCAATGAACTCCTCACATGAGGCTCCCTACTATTGTAGTATTTGATAACATATATATAAGTTTTGATCTTTAAAAGTTATATGGTCTTTAGCCGTGGCTTTGCCGTGACCTTGGTCATTGTTACCATGGTCTTGAGACTCAACCTTGGCTTTAGCCATGGTTGTGGTCTTGGCTTTAGGTCATTAGACCTCTTGGTCTCATCTAATTATAACAATTATATAGTTACTTTGGTCTAAAAATGAGCTGTTAAGAATTTGAAGAAAATTTATCACTCAGAAAGCGTTTTCAGGGCTCGAGCTTCTTTGTTCTTGAACGAAAACGTCGTTCCGGACAACTTTCGTGTTTTAACTTTTTGATGAATCGGACCAGAAGTGGGACTTTCAAAATCATAATTTGATCAGAATGCTATTTAGGCAGATTTGCCGTTTTGGTTTCGCTAACTTCAAATGGTCATAACTTTTGACTCGTGTACTCATTTTGGGTGATTCAAATTGCTATGTTTTCCTTGTTAAGTCCTCTTTAACAGTAAGTAAGTGTCAAATATCAAAGTTATACTATTGTGGTCGTGGTTTTTCATAAAAATCACTAGTTTGCTTGTTTGCTTGTCATAAGTTAACATATGTATACCAATACTCGTTTTATCCATTTTTAAACATCATGAACACAATACAAAGACCATATATAGCATGAATGAAACATAATAAGCATGAATATGATATTGAGCAAGAAAGTGCATAAGGTTTTCTTACAACTTTTGGCTTTCACTTAAGAAAGGAAGTCAAGTATAGAACTAGGACACTAAACCTAATCTTGTAAACCCTTCACCATAACTCTTGTAACCATTGATAGACTTGATATAGACCTTGTGAAAACCCATTAACTTCAGCCCCTAATCACCTTGTGTAGCTCCTAATTCAACCATGGAATCACCAAACAAACTTAAGAACTAGGTAGAGAATACTAAGGCCTTGAACTTTGTAGTGTAACTTGTATATTGAAGATCAAAGGATCATGGTGCTATGATAAAAGGTTGTGGCGTTTTTGGTGATGAAGAAAGGAAGCAAATGAGCTTGTATTTATACTATGAATGAGGAGGTTAGGAAGCTTGCTAGGAAAGTGCTATAACTTGGTGACAAAGTTGTAATTAAGTAAGATCTAATGGCTAAAGTCAAGATTTAACCACACATGGTGACTCCCCCCCCTCCTAAGTTGTTTTTCCAAGGATAAGGGTGACTAGATGAGTAGTCATGGTCTTTGGATGATAATATCCTAAGTATGTAGCTAGTTTTGACTCCGTAAATCGCTAACCGTAAGTTTTTAAGTCACGAAACGTAAAACCGAGTATCCTAAAAATATGAAACTTGAAAGTATGGTCAAACATGTCAATATACTCCATAATAAAATATAAAATGAGTGGTAGGTTCTATCGGGTGCTAAAACCCTGCTAAAAACTGGAAACACGGGTCTAAAACGCGTAATTCGCGTAAAACGCTGAACTGAAAAACGTAAAATTCCGAAACTTTTGGAATTGTCCTAAAATGAGAGAAAATCATATTTCTATTGTTTATAATGTTTTATGGACATATCGGGATGCTAGAATGATGTTTAAACCTAAAAGTAAATCTCGGACACGGCTTTGTGATTTTTGCAGAAATGATCCGACGAGCGTCAAACTCTCGGTTTATCGTTAAAATAGTTTAACTTACGTGAATATGAAATACAAATTTCTGAGATGAATAGTAAAAGTGAATAGTAAAAAGTGAATAGTAAAAGTGAATAGTAAAATTTTCGGGAATAAAAGTTAACCTGAAATTGCGAATTGTTACAGTCTCTACCCCTTAAGGAGAACTTCGTCCCGAAGTTCAGTTGATGTTAACTACTTACGGTGTGTCTAAAAGAATTCGGGATTTCAGGATCTCTAAAATAGTGGTGTTCACTCTGATTCGTCTAAGGTTCTGGTTAAGGAGTTGTATCGGCTACAATTATGCCCACTTATTTATAACTCATTACTTACATAAAGAAGCGTCCAAATTTATGTAAGTAAGGTCTCATAAACTTATGGTTCGGTGATTTACAATTTCTTTATTTAACTGAAGAGGCGTCCCAATCCATTTAAATAAGGAGATTCTAAATCATCCTACTTAAGAATTTCCGACACAAAATCCGCCTTCTGAGGCAGATGGTAAGATAATCCAGTCATCAAATCCCTAAAGCTAAGTAATAATATTATTTAACTCAAATCTTGTGTCTCATCAAACAAGAACTGTCACAAGATCAAGTTAACTAATTAGTTATTACTGAGCTCCATGTTTTTAATGACTCGACGAATCTCTGGGGCTCCTTATAATACTAAAGTCACATCATCTAACAGCGTGGAACTAAGCAAACGTCTAACCAAAAAGCACATGTGTATGTATTGTGTGTAAGGCAAATAAAGAGGAAGGTCCCAACGTATATAGCAGTTATAGTCTAGGCACTAAATGCAACCTAGTTCTCTATAACCAAGGCTCTGGTACCAATCTGTAACACCCCCAAAATACCGCAGCGGAAGACTGTGTCATAGGGGTGCTACTTCATAATACAAAGTACCAGTTATAGAAACCGAACTCTAAATGAGACGTTTTGAAAAGTTACCATTCGATTAATAAATTCCGAGTTACAAACTTGAGATTCCAAAGTATGATACATAAATGTATACAAAGTTTTGAATGGTAAATGATAAAAGCGTAAGTCTTCAGAATATGCAGCTTGACTCTAAGTTCCACGCACTAGCTATCGCCTTACTAACCTGAGATAAACATGCTAAAGTGTCAACACAATGGTTGGTGAGTTCATAGAGTTTGTCTTAAAACAGTTGTAAAAGCCTTAAAGAATGATCACACAGCAAAGGCATCGTGAATCCACTCAGTTACAAGTCCCGCCATAAGAGACTTGTAACCTGTGTGTTCACAACCCACTGCTACAATATAGTATAATAAAGACATGTATAAGTTCGTCAAAACAATTAAGCAATTAGTAGTGAGTCTCTAGTTCATCTCCGAAGACCTCACTTTTATGATGTATCCAACATTCGCAAATGTTAGGATGTATCAAAGACAACTGGGAGCCACTTCCCAAAGAAAACTGGGAGCCACTTCCCAAAGATATAAGTTTACTGGGAGCCACTTCCCAAAGATATAAGTTTACTGGGAGCCACTTCCCAAAGATAAAAGACAGTCATGTATGTATGAAATCAAGTATAATGCCATCAAGTATAAGACAATCAAGTATAAAACAATCAAGTATAAATGTTTTGAGTATTTGTACAAGTAAGCAAGTAGTTGAGCATGTATCCCCCCCAAGAGTTAAAACAAGTACGAAAAGAGTAGGGGCTATGACTCACCTTAAGCTTATGTAATGAGAAATGAAAGTGGTAGTCGAATCGCGAAAGTCTCTAAGAGCAGCCTATAATAGAACGTTGCGACTTAGGTTTGGAGTAACGTCTAAGTATACGAAGAATTGCCAATATATGTCTTGCATAATGTTCATGATGTAGTACTTTAGTATAATGTGTAAGTCTTTGAATATAAATGGCTATGAAACATGTATAGGTTGTAAATCTCTTACTACCGTTCGGGCCGAGATAATTCAGAAGTCATGGAGTAAACGTTCGAGGAGCCAGGACACTTTAACTCGTAAATCCACAACTCGTCTCGACGGCTTACTCAATGAACTCCTCACATGAGGCTCCCTACTATTGTAGTATTTGATAACATATATATAAGTTTTGATCTTTAAAAGTTATATGGTCTTTAGCCGTGGCTTTGCCGTGACCTTGGTCATTGTTACCATGGTCTTGAGACTCAACCTTGGCTTTAGCCATGGTTGTGGTCTTGGCTTTAGGTCATTAGACCTCTTGGTCTCATCTAATTATAACAATTATATAGTTACTTTGGTCTAAAAATGAGCTGTTAAGAATTTGAAGAAAATTTATCACTCAGAAAGCGTTTTCAGGGCTCGAGCTTCTTTGTTCTTGAACGAAAACGTCGTTCCGGACAACTTTCGTGTTTTAACTTTTTGATGAATCGGACCAGAAGTGGGACTTTCAAAATCATAATTTGATCAGAATGCTATTTAGGCAGATTTGCCGTTTTGGTTTCGCTAACTTCAAATGGTCATAACTTTTGACTCGTGTACTCATTTTGGGTGATTCAAATTGCTATGTTTTCCTTGTTAAGTCCTCTTTAACAGTAAGTAAGTGTCAAATATCAAAGTTATACTATTGTGGTCGTGGTTTTTCATAAAAATCACTAGTTTGCTTGTTTGCTTGTCATAAGTTAACATATGTATACCAATACTCGTTTTATCCATTTTTAAACATCATGAACACAATACAAAGACCATATATAGCATGAATGAAACATAATAAGCATGAATATGATATTGAGCAAGAAAGTGCATAAGGTTTTCTTACAACTTTTGGCTTTCACTTAAGAAAGGAAGTCAAGTATAGAACTAGGACACTAAACCTAATCTTGTAAACCCTTCACCATAACTCTTGTAACCATTGATAGACTTGATATAGACCTTGTGAAAACCCATTAACTTCAGCCCCTAATCACCTTGTGTAGCTCCTAATTCAACCATGGAATCACCAAACAAACTTAAGAACTAGGTAGAGAATACTAAGGCCTTGAACTTTGTAGTGTAACTTGTATATTGAAGATCAAAGGATCATGGTGCTATGATAAAAGGTTGTGGCGTTTTTGGTGATGAAGAAAGGAAGCAAATGAGCTTGTATTTATACTATGAATGAGGAGGTTAGGAAGCTTGCTAGGAAAGTGCTATAACTTGGTGACAAAGTTGTAATTAAGTAAGATCTAATGGCTAAAGTCAAGATTTAACCACACATGGTGACTCCCCCCCCTCCTAAGTCATTTTTCCAAGGATAAGGGTGACTAGATGAGTAGTCATGGTCTTTGGATGATAATATCCTAAGTATGTAGCTAGTTTTGACTCCGTAAATCGCTAACCGTAAGTTTTTAAGTCACGAAACGTAAAACCGGGTATCCTAAAAATATGAAACTTGAAAGTATGGTCAAACATGTCAATATACTCCATAATAAAATATAAAATGAGTGGTAGGTTCTATCGGGTGCTAAAACCCTGCTAAAAACTGGAAACACGGGTCTAAAACGCGTAATTCGCGTAAAACGCTGAACTGAAAAACGTAAAATTCCGAAACTTTTGGAATTGTCCTAAAATGAGAGAAAATCATATTTCTATTGTTTATAATGTTTTATGGACATATCGGGATGCTAGAATGACGTTTAAACCTAAAAGTAAATCTCGGACACGGCTTTGTGATTTTTGCAGAAATGATCCGACGAGCGTCAAACTCTCGGTTTATCGTTGAAATAGTTTAACTTACGTGAATATGAAATAAAAATTTCTGAGATGAATAGTAAAAGTGAATAGTAAAAAGTGAATAGTAAAAGTGAATAGTAAAATTTTCGGGAATAAAAGTTAACCTGAAATTGCGAATTGTTACATTCCCTAACTCGGTAACCTTCAAACTCGATAAGCTCCTAACTCGGTAATACCCCTAACTCGATAATACCTCAAACTCGATAAATGCTCCTTACTCCCTAACTCGGTAACCATGTCAAAGTCGGTACTCATTTCAAACTCGGTAAGATCTTGAAATTCGATAAGATGAGTATAACTCGATAAGATCTTTTGTAACTCGATAAACTCAGAAAAAATTTGGCAGAGTTTCGTCTAGGTATAAGCCACAAAAAAACCTTACTCGATGAACGATAAGGTAAAAGGCTAACTCGCCAAACTTGAGTTCAAACTCGGTAAGTCTTAAGTATCCTAACTCAATAAGACTCAACCCAAACTCAGTAAAAACCTAACTCAAACTCGAAAGAATGGCGATGAACAGTACTAGATCCGCTTATTTCACCCAAAAACACGATTTTTTCACCCAAAAATACCACGATTCGCCCCCGGTTAGCTCTGATGCCAATTGTAGAATCCAAGAATCACCTTCTGGAGGACGAGGTTGATCAAAATATGCCATTATTCTAGAGAGAGAAAGTAGAGAGAAGGTGAGGTGAAACAAAGATGTTTTTATTATGATAAATTATGTTGCACACCCACACCTCTCAAGTGAAGCCTTGAGAGGTATTTATAGGCCTTACAAAAGACAACTTTTACAACATTATATTAGTAGTCCCTGCACTTTATGCATTCTAGTTGTCTACTCCAATTCACGTAAATATCGCTCAGCTTCATTTCTAACACTCAACTCATTATCATTAAAGTACCCAAGATTTTTAGCCAACGTGGTCACATAATGACCTCCACAAACATCACTTTGTTTCTTAATCCCCGGTGCTCTCTATAGTGACTCTTCCCAAACCAACCAGTCAACCGGGTGCAGTTGATAGGCCCACCTGGGAGAGAAAAGTCAAGTGTTTATAATCCGTGGAAGTACAGGTAAATCCCCGGGTCGTTAAGTCCCAACGAGATTGAAATTGTATTTTGAACGTTTATGGGAATAAGTGGCACTGAGGACAGTAACCAAGATGATTGGGGAATGATTATACTACTGATTGCTTGGTATTTGAACAATTTGGATTAATATAAACAATAACAGAGATACAGATATAATCACAAAAGCACAAATTGGGAAATCAGATTACAGACAGAGAAAAGTGGTTTTAACAAATTACAAACTACTGGGAGTGCAAGTGAAACTTTTTAAAACTTAAAATAAAAAGAAAATTTAAAATGAAAATGAAATTATTTAAATGATTATTTTAATATTTAAATACTATTTAATTAATTTAAACTATTAAACCTAATTTAAATTAAACTAAAAATGATAAAGATTACAAATTAACCTAAAAATTTGCAAAACTAATTTCTAAACCTTAAAATGAACTTGAAGAAAGTATAAAAATTTAAAAGAAATATTTTTGTCTTTTTATGGATTTTCTATTAATTAAAAACTAATTATATTAATTACACTAATTAAACTATTTTAAATTACTAATAATACTTAAATGACTTAGAAAATTATAGAAATATTTTATAAAACTAATTAACCATCACAGGAATCCTAAAAAAATTATAAAAAAGTTTCTAAAAATTATATTTAGACTATTTTACTAATTATTTACTTATTAATTAATTTAAATCTAATTTAACTAATTTAAATAATAAAATTGGAAAATGAACAGTAGAATTTAAAAATCTATTTTCTAAAAGTCTTAACTAATTTATAAAACCTAGGAAAATTATAAAAACCTACTGCTGTTAATTAAATTTTAAGAAAACTATTTAATTACTAATATTACCTAATTAATTATTTAAATTATTTTTAATTTTAATAATTAGTAAACTGATAAAGAAAAATCTAAGAAAATTATTACAAGTTCTTAAATGTGACAGGAAATTAAGAAAATTATGAAAATGATGAAGTGCTTATAAATAAGCTGAAATGAAAAATTAAAAAGATAAAATCTATTAAATAGAAGCTATCACTAATTTTATATTTGGTTTTTGTTGGTTTTTCTTTTTGACAGATAAAAATAAGTTGAAAATAAGAAACTTTTACAAAACAACTTATACAAAAGCTTAAAAATAAGCTGTGTGCACCCCCAAGTGCTTAACAGTGGAGTTTTAAAGCCTATTAGGACTTGTGAACTTTTGAAAAAGCTAGGAAATGACCAATTAAGCACACACAGATGATTATAAACTTGAAATAAGCCAAACTGAACAGATAAGCACTCTGGATAAGCTATAATGATCAAATAAGCACTTATCACTCAACAAGGCCAAAACAGGCCAAATACATGAACTTTTGACCTCTGTGGGGTCCACAGAAGTGAAGGGGGGGTCCAAATTAAGTCCTGAACCTTGAAGGTGGATTGTTTAGCTTTGAAATAAGCCAATAAGCTAGGCTTATGGCTTATTATTGAGGTCTGTGTAAGGCTTGGAAGTTGGGGGCTCACACTGAGTTCTCAGTGTTGACTCAGAGAATGGCCAAACTTGACGAGGGTTGCAGCCCTATCAAATAAGCTCACAATGGTGAAATAAGCTCAGAAACTTAAAGCTGGGCTAATGGGGTTTCTAAAAAGCTGAAAAGCTAGGGGTGGGTCCCACTGGGTGAGTCATTAAGCCACTCGGAAATTAGGCCAAAACCTGTGCACAGGGCATAAGCTTGCCCTGCAGGTCAAAAGAGGCTTTTGCACAAGCTTGTAGAAAAATCTAAAAAATAAGCTGACTATGGGTTTTTGAAGACTAAGTGATAGACTTTAACTTCTGAAAAGGACAAAGTCTCAAAGTAAACACAAAAATCACAAAAATTCCTCCAAAATTTGGATTTCTGAAACAAAGGCAATTTTTGACTTTTTGAGTTTTTGCAAAAGGTTGACTTAAATGAACTTTGATCTTGGTTTTCTGATTGAAATTGATTATTTAAGCTAATATAAGACTAAATTAAGCTAAACCACTCATAAGTGAATGGATTTGGGGCATATGCCACACTTAATCCAACACAGAGGGATAATTAGACCTAGTTATGTGAGATTTTGACTTTTTATTGAAACAAGACCTGGTTTTATGGTTACTCTGAGCTCTTATGGACCTAAGTGACTTGTGTTAATCAGAAACAACAACAACTAAACACCACAACACCTTGGATCACACTGATCCAAACACTACTTAAAGTTTGTCTGTTTTGTGATTTACAAAGCAAATGGATGTTAGGGCTAATGAACCTGAACCACAATAGCTTTTTATGATATATTAAGCACAAATGATCACTTAACCACAGGCAACAACAACAAATGACATAGATTAACAGATGTATTAATTTGATAGTGAAATTGAGAATTTAAAGCAACTATGATTCCCAACAAACAAGGTACTGATTTTATGCTAGATTATCACTATTTAATACTAAATAAACTCAGAAAAGCTAATTAAGCAATTGAATAAGAAAAGCTATAGTAGAAACACAGAAATGGATTTAAGATCTTACAATATGCAATCCTGCTTATCACCATGAACCAAGGACCATGAAACCAATCCTAACACTCCCCATAGAGTACTAACCCACAGTCATCCAGGATTCACTGTGCTCCAATTGATATAATCATACAACCTGCAAACGTTGACTTTTGTTGACTCTTTGTGATTTTGAATTTTCTTGTTACTAAACTGAGTTTTTATGTTACTAATAGCTTTAATAAGCTATCTAGGAGCTTATGTGAACCTAAGAATCCCTATACTCTATTAATAACAACAACACAGTTACTTAAGAAATTTGAAATAAAAATAAAATTGCACAAACTGAGCTATAAATTAAAACTTGGAATTGATTACTGAGAAAGTTGATGTTACACTTAAATTAACTAATGCAATGCTTAAAAGCTATAAGATTACACTGAAATACTAAATTACAATTACTACGACTATATTTTTAACTAAAAATGGGACTACTCTCTTTCCTTGCATCTCTTCCCTTTTATAGCTGAGCATTAAGGCTTGGGAGAGTCTTCTGATCATATCCCACCTCATCTTGACCATTAAAAAGCTCTGAATTGATCCTGACCCTCAATTGTGTTTTTGGCGGGAAATGCCGTTTTGGCATTTTCTCTGTATTGCGTGTGTGGGGAGGAGGAGCATTAAATGGGGAGGTGATATTAGGTGCAGAGGGGTGTGGGGAGGTGATGATGAGATTTTAGCAAGTGGTGGTGGTGGGAAACGATGGTTTTGCAGAGGATGGGGTGGTATTGGGGGGAAAGGGTGGTTTGGTCAAACGGGGTTTGACTGGGGGGATTATTTAGAATGGTTCTTGGGTGGGTTTGCGCTTAGGTGTGGGCTTGGGGTAAAGGGTTGGGCTGGGTATGTTTATTGTTTGGATTGGATTAGGTGTTGGTGTGTTTATTATATTAAGGGTCCAGTTTGTATTAAGTGTAATAAAGCCTAAAGACCTTTTATGTAATTTTAGATTTTGGAGGGACTCAACATGTAAGCTTTCCAAACTTTCCTCCAAGGACCAAACCTGCCAATTAACAATAACACAAGGACCAAAGTTGTATTTTTCCAGTATTTAAACCCCGGGGACCATTTATGTAATTTTCTGAAAATTGAAGGGTTTAAGTTGTAATTTCCCAAAAGTTATCAAAAGGGTTCAAATTGTAACTTATGAATAGTACAAGGGTATTATTTGATAAAATACACTTTTAAAATACCCAAGGACTAAATTTGCCATTTTGTGAAACTTGAGGGGTAAAAGTTGCCATTTTGTGTAAACTTTTATCCAGGGATCATTAGTGAACATTTTTAGTTTCCTAAGGACTTAAGTTGACTTTTCTTTCATTTTAAACCTTCAGGGACTAGTTTTGACAACTTTTAAATGTTGAGGGACTGAAACTGCCAATTATGTAAACTTTATTCATTTTTCATCTGTTTTTGATTATTTTGCATATGAAACATATAAAACACATTCCTGGGATATTTTCAGTATTATGATGCATATTTGAGTGTTTTTAGATGTTTTGGCAGCTCAGATTAGGTAAAAATGATGAGTATTTACACACTCATCAATCCCCCACACTAAAACATTGCTAGTCCCTAGCAATCTTTTGAGAAAAACTTAATGGATTTGAAACTCTTTACCAAAAGCCATCACTTCTGGAGTAGCCAGGTGTATCGATTCAAGTAAGAACTATGGTCCACCTGATAACCATGTGATTTTGAGCAAACCACCAGCTGTCAACGGATTTGATTTGTCTTTACCAAAAGCCGTTTGCTTCTGGACTAGCCAACTCTTGATGGAATAGTCAACATCTTGGTGAGCTGATTACCAATTATGGTTTTTCCACGGCCTTTACCACAAGCCATAATCTTGTGGGCTAGCCAACTCATTCACGTTTTGGGATATGGCGAGTTGATTTACCATACAATTTTGGGCAAATTGCAAGCCATCAACGGATTTGAGATATCTTTACCAAGAGCCGTTTGCTCCTGGATTAGCCAATCCTTTTGTCGTTTAGACATGGTGGACTGATTACCACAAAAATTTTGAAATAAAGTGAAAATTTTTTGAAAATTTTGGGCCAAAAATGGGGGGTACTAGAGGATATAATATGATAAAATTCACTAGAATTTCCCCCCCACACTTAGAATTCAATATTGTCCTCAATATTCAAAGTCCCAGCTATTATGCCGACTCTTTGAACATAAAAAGATAATATTATAAGCGAACTGTGGAAATATCGTTTTTTATTTTTCACTTTATTCATATTTACATACAATCACATTTTTTTTTGTGGATATATACATTTCAAATAGCTGCAGGGGATGGCCACTCCCCCACACTAGGGTGTTAGAAAGTAGAAAGAAGTCAGAGAAATGGGTGAAAACCCATGTTGTTGCTACTGTTTTTGTTCATCGAGTCGCTAGCTTGACTCGATCCCTGAATTCATTGGTTCGTGGGGAAAGTTTGGAGATCTGGGACTACCGTTTGTGGTACATCCCCTCCAAAGTAGTGCTTTAACCGATGGCCATTCAATTTAAAGTTAGAACCGTCAGGTTGAGATAATTCAACAGTTCCGTATGGAAATACTTTTGTGACAGTGAATGGCCCAGACCAACGGGTTTTAAGCTTTCCTGAGAATATCTTCAATCGTGAATTGAAGAGAAGGACTCTGTCACCGATGTTGAAAACACGGTTTTTTATTTTAGAGTCGTGAATCTTCTTGGTTTTTTCCTTGTAAATCAAAGAATTCTCATAAGCTTGATCACGAAGTTCATTTAATTCATTTAGTTGAACCTTGCGGTGATCACCCACTGTGTGAAGGTCGAAATTTGCATGTTTCAAGGCCCAGTAGGCCTTATGTTCTAATTCGATCGGAAGATGACATGCCTTTCCGTACACTAGCTTATATGGAGTACACCTGATGGGTATTTTGTAAGCAGTGCGGAAAGCCCATAATGCATCACCCAGCTTATCCGACCAAGAGGCACGGTTTTCTTCAACCGTCCTCTCCAGAATTCTCTTAATACCCCGATTCGAGACCTCCACCTGCCCACTTGTTTGTGGGTGGTATGCAGTTGAAAAACGGTGAGTTACACCATATTTCAACATCACTTTTGCAAATTGTTCATTGCAGAAGTGTGTGCCACGATCACTGATAATGGCACGAGGAGTCTCGAACCTGGCAAAGAGAGACTTCAGAAATTTAACGACTACTCGGGCATCATTGTTGGGTAAGGCTTTTGCCTCAACCCATTTTGACAGATAGTCGACAGCCACGAGTATGTATTTATTCCCTCGTGAAGACGGGAATGGCCCCATAAAATCAATGCCCCACATATCAAATATTTCACAGACTTGGATGGCGTTTTGTGGCATCTCATTCTTTTTGGAAATATTCCCGTGACGCTGGCAAGCCTCACAGGTTTTGATAAGTTCATGGGCGTCTTTGTAGATTGTGGGCCAAAAGAATCCCGAATCAAACACCTTTTTGGCGGTGTAGTTTGGGTTATGATGTCCCCCCGTGGGTCCATCATGACAAGCTTTAAGAATTTCCATGGCTTCTTGGCCATGGACACACCGTCGGATGACTTGATCCGCAAAGATTTTGAACAAGTAGGGGTCGTCCCAGAAGTAATGTTTCACATCTTTAAAGAATTTTCTTTTCTGTTAGGACGACATCCCTTTCACAACGAAATTTCCCGCATGGTAATTTGCAAAGTAGGCAAACCATGGGGTAGTGGCATCATCCCGGGTAGAGATTAGATTGAGAGGCTCCAGAGGAAAAGTTTCATTAATTTCTTTTCTCTCGAGAATATCCTGATGAGGATTCTCTAACCGGGACAAGTGATCAGCAGCAAGGTTCTCAGCTCCTTTTTTGTCTCGTATGTGCATATCGAATTCCTGAAGGAGCAGGACCCAACGGAGCAGTCTTGGCTTTGCGTCCTGTTTAGTGAACAGGTATTTCAAAGCCGAATGGTCCGTATACACCACGCATTTGGTTAGGATTAAGTAAGGCCTAAATTTCTCAAAGGCATATACCACAGCTAATAATTCTTTTTCTGTGGTGGTATAGTGCGTTTGAGCTTCACTCATGGTTTTACTTGCGTAGTGTATTGGCTGAAAATGTTTTGTTTTGCGTTGCCCCAGAACTGCACCAATAGCAAAATCGCTAGCATCGGACATAAGTTCGAAGGGTAAGACCCAGTCGGGGGTAACAAGGATCGGTGCCTCGGTGAGCCTTTTCTTTAAAGTAGAAAAAGCTTCGATGCCCTCGGGGGAAAAGATGAAAGGAGCTTCCTTTTCAAGAAGATGAGTCAATGGTCGGGCTATTTTGGAGAAATCCTGAATGAATCTCCGATAAAACCCGGCATGGCCAAGGAAACTTCTTATTCCTTTAACAGTGGTGGGATGAGGCAGTTTAGCAATAACATCAATTTTGGCCTTATCGACCTCAATCCCACTTTTTGAAATTTTATGGCCGAGGACAATGCCCTCCTTAACCATAAAATGGCTCTTCTCCCAGTTTAGACAAAGATTAGTGTCTTCACAACGTTAAAGCATCTTTTCTAAATGGGAGAGGCACAAGTCGAAAGAATTCCCGATGACTGAGAAGTCATCCATGAATACCTCCATGGTTTTTCCGATCATGTCATGGAAAATAGCCATCATGCATCTCTGGAAAGTGCCCGGAGCGTTGCATAACCCAAAAGGCATGCGACGATAGGCAAACGTCCCGTAAGGGCATGTGAAAGTAGTCTTCTCTTGATCCTTAGGGTCAATGGGAATCTGGAAGTAACCCGAGAAGCCATCGAGGAAGCAATAATACTCATTCGCCGCTAGTCTCTCGAGCATTTGATCCAAAAAGGGCAGAGGAAAATGGTCCTTGCGGGTGGCTTCGTTAAGCTTTCTGTAATCGATACATACTCGCCACCCTGTAACCAACCGAGTTGGTATCAACTCGTTATCCTCATTAGTGACAACCGTGATGCCACCTTTTTTTGGAACACAATGTATTGGGCTAACCCAAGGACTGTCTGATATAGGGTAAATCAATCCCGCATCGAGAAGTTTGATAACTTCTTCTTTGATAACTTCGTGGATTTTTGGATTTACCATTCTTTGATGCTGCACAGCAGGTTTAAAGCCCTCTTCCATTAGGATTTTGTGTGTACAAAAATCCGGGTTAATACCCTTTATGTCTGAGAGTTTCCAAGCAATTGCTTGCTTGTGGGACTTTAAAACCTTAAGCAGCGCGGTTTTCTCCTCATCCTTTAAGTCTTTTGCAATAATGACTGGTAACTTATCGTTACCTTCCAAGAATGCATATTCTAGATGAGGGGGCAGGTCCTTAAGTTCGACCTCGGGGAAATCATCATTTTTCTCAACATATTTGACTTCCGTGTTATGAAGTTGTGGAGGTAGAACAGGAATGGGAGAGGGATCTTTGTTCAATAATTTCTCAAGGAGAAATATATCCCTTTCCGGGTCAATCTCTTGGTTATCAATTCCTTCGGGAACTGAATCACTTTTGAGAAAGGCCTCTAATTCCTCAAGGACGAAATCACTTCCCTCAAACGGAGTGAGGGAAGGAGAAGAATTAGCGATTATGGGGTGAGAAGAGGGAGTGGGATTTCCACTCGGAGAACTGTCAGCGAATCCAAGGATTTCCTGAGCATACTCCTCGGATGCAAGGTCAATGACATCAATTCGGTTGACCGATTCAGCATCATAATTCGAGGAGTATCTCGAGGTTTGATCAAGGTTGAACGTTATCGCTTCATTGCCACCTCGTAATGTGATTTCCTCATCAAAAGCATCGATTAATGCACGGCCCGTCCTTAAGAATCCCCTCCCAAGAATGAGAGGAACTCTTGGATCTGCATCGAAATCAACAATGACAAAGTCTGCCATAAAATGGAACTTTCCTACTTTTACAAATACGTCCTCGGCAATACCGAGGGGACGTGAAATTGAACGGTCTGCAAGCTCGAGAGTCATGCATGTGGGAGTAAGTGCCTGAAGAGAAAGCTTTTTCCAAACTGAGTGGGGCATTAAGTTGATGCTTGCACCAAGATCGGCCAAGGCAAAGAATTCAACCATCCCCGGGAAAATACATGGTATTAGAAATTTCCCGGGGTCTCCTAGCTTCTCGAGAAGCTGTTTCAACAGAACTGCAGAGCAGTTTTCGTTGAGTGGAGTTCGTGCCATTTCAAAGAGTTTCTCTTTATTTCCCAGTAAGTTTTTGATTGTCGATGCAAATTTGGGCATTAATATGAGAGCATCCGCGAAACTAATATCAAAGTTTAGCTCTTGGAAAATTTGAATTTTTTTTCCATCTGATGATTAGCTTTTTCACGGAGCTTCTGATCTTGCAATCGTGAGGGATATGGAATCGATTGTTTTGGGTTGGCTTTTGGTATTTCAACAGGACCTTCGGGAGTTTCAAACACGACTCTTTTAGGGGGAGTCGGGACCGGGACAACTGGAGGAGGGATGTCAGTGGTACCTCTGTTATTAGTAGGAAGTACCGTATCCGTAGTATCCTCAGTATCACATTCCTCTACCTGGACAGGAGAGGTGGTAGAAGGAGCTGTGGGTCCTTTATAAGAAACTCCACTTCTTGTGGTGATCGCCTTTGCATCGCCCCTCGGATTAGCGATCGTGTTGCTAGGTAAAATACCTGAGCCCGAGGGTCGATCATTTAAAGACTTCTTCAATTCAGAGATTTGACTAACTAGCACTTTGTTTAATTCATCTTGGAATTTCATAAACTGTTTTAATAACTCATCAGATGATGGTCCAGTTGGAACAATGGCTTGATTTTGATTTGGAAAATTTTGAGCCCGATTGTTCTGGAAATTCCCATGTTACTGGTTGTTATTACCCTGGAAGTGGTTTTGTTGAAAATTACCCTGATGGTAATTGTTCTGACCTTGATGTCGGTTATAATTCCCTGGGTTTTGATTGTTTTGAACCTAGTGTTGACCAGAGTTGAAATTCCCTTGGTTGTTAAAACCTTGGTTCATTCGGTTCTGGTTCTGATTCTGGTTAAAGTTCTGGTTTCTGTTTTGACCATTTTGGTTCTGGGGTTGATTAAACCCTGGTGGTCCAATGTAGTTATTGGAACGATAGCTCAATAGATTTCGGTCCCCTTGCGGTTGGTAGGAATTACCTCCCGTATTGTAGGAACCTTGGGCTGCGAATACGTTCTCTTGAGTGAAGCCACCGGAGGCTGGGCACTCATGATATGGGTGTGGACCACCACATGTTTCACAACTGATAGTTTTGATCTGCGGATTGTGATTTGCCTGGTGAATTCGGAGAACCGCAGCAGACAAATCAGCAAACTTTTTGGTAAGAGCAACTATTTCATTACTTGCCGGAGTATCTGACTTACATGAGTCATTCCTCTCTGCAGAGGAGTCCCAAAAGTTGTGATGGGCAGTCATGTTTTCAATTAATCCATAACACTCTTCAGGGGTCCTTTTCATAAAGGTGCCCCCAGCAGCAGCATTGATGGTGTCACAATGACGAAGTGTCAAACCATTATAGAAAGTATCAATAATGGTGACAAGAAGCATGTTATGATTAGGACACTGATCAATAGCAAGTTTGTAGCGTTCCCATGCCTCAAATAAGGACTCGTTGGGAAGCTGTCTGAAGTTACTAATATCGTTTCTCAGCTTTGTGACCATGGATGGTGGAAAATATTTAGCCAAGAACTTAGTAACATCTCATCAAAGGTATGGATCGAATTCTTAGGAAGTCGATCGAACCAAGCAGTCGCATGATGAGTGAGAGAATAGGGGAACATGTATAAACGTAGGCCATCTTCGGTGACGCCATTTTGTTTCATGCTCTGGGTGACGGTTAAAAATTTATCGAGATGCTTGTTAGCATCGTCACCCGGAAAACCGTGGAACTGACACGAATTCTGGACCTGTTGGATCACGTTGTGTTTTAGTCCAAAATCCATGGCTCCAATTGTGAGTGGTGCAGTGGGTCCACCCCTCCCGTGCATGGTAGGTTGACATAGTTGCTCCATTGTTCGGGTGTCAGGAACTACATCCTCCTTGGGAGGGTTTGGGGGCTCGTCGTTCATTTTTAGTGTGTGTTCTTCTTCAACAGTACGTAACTCAGTTACGTTTCTATGACGATTACGTCGTGATTGTGAACAAGTGCGCATGCACTAAAAACAATTTTTTCAAAACAAGATCGAGGCAAAACCACAGTGAATTTAAATCCAATAATCACAAGTGAATGGCTTCTTTGGAAAAGGTACACCACCCACAGGGATATAATGGCAAGTTTTTATCTTAAGTTTGGGAACTTATTATGTTCACACCCCCAGTTGGTAGGTGTTCTGCCATGGTTTGCGGTGGTAAACTTTTATGTAATTATATTCACAGTAAAATGTTTTTGGCTTTTCGTGTATGGGTGAAAAAACTTGGACAATATTTTTGGAACTGATTCGTTAACCGAAATCGTTCCTTTAAGATTACTTGCAGGCTGGCGGGAGGGAATGAATGGATCTCTCTTTAGTTCGCAATTTAATGTCAGAACTTACCTTATACCAATTGTTTCAGGTTGTAATCTTAAAGTAAACGAAGTAACTTAACTTCACAGTTTGTTTTGTTGTTTATGATTTTTTGGTGTTTTTAACACTTTAGGAAAAGTGTTAATGAACTTTTTTCAGATATGATTTTGATTTTCACAAAAATTTACAAAGTGGTGATATTTGTATAGGAGGGGTTTTGAAAACCACTAAACCTAAAACGTTTTGAAATACGCAACAACCTCCCCGGCAGCGGCACCAAATTTTGACTCCTCCCAAACCAACCAGTCAACCAGGTGCAGTTGATAGGCCCACCTGGGAGAGAAAAGTCAAGTGTTTATAATCCGTGGAAGTACAGGGAAATCCCCGGGTCGTTAAGTCCTAACGAGATTGAAATTGTATTTTGAACGTTTATGGGAAGACGTGGCACTGAGGACAGTAACCAAGATGATTGGGGAATAATTATACTACTGATTGCTTGGTATTTGAACAATTTGGATTAATATAAACAATAACAGAGATACAGATATAATCACAAAAGCACAAATTTGGAAATCAGATTACATATAGAGAAAAGTGGGTTTTAACAAATTACAAACTACAGGGGGTGCAAGTGAAACTTTTAAAAACTTAAAATAAAAAGAAAATTAAAAATGAAAATGAAATTATTTAAATGATTATTTTAATATTTAAATACTATTTATTAATTAAAACTAGTAAACCTAATTTAAATTAAACTAAAAATGATAAAGATTACAAATTAACCTAAAAATTTGCAAAACTAATTTCTAAACCTTAAAATGAACTTGAAGAAAGTATAAAAATTAAAAAGAAATATTTTTGTCTTTTTATGGATTTTCTATTAATTAAAAACTAATTATATTAATTATACTAATTAAAATATTTTAAATTACTAATAATATTTTTGTCTTTTAGACTATTTTACTAATTATTTACTTATTAATTAATTTAAATCTAATTTAACTAATTTAAATAAGAAAATTGGAAAATGAACAGTAGAATTTAAACATCTATTTTCTAAAAGTCTTAACTAATTTATAAAACCTATGAAAATTATAAAAACCTAATGTTGTTAATTAAATTTTAAGAAAACTATTTAATTACCAATATTACCTAATTAATTATTTAAACTATTTTTAATTCTAATAATTAGTAAACTAATAAAGAAAAATCTAAGAAAATTATTACAAATACTTAAAGGTGACAGGAAATTAAGAAAATTATGAAAATGATGAAGTGCTTATAAATAAGCTGAAATGAAAAATTAAAAAGACAAAATCTATTAAATAGAAGCTATCACTAATTTTATATTTGGTTTTTGTTGGTTTTTCTTTTTGACAGATAAAAATATGTTGAAAATAAGAAACTTTTACAAAACAACTTTTACAAAAGCTTAAAAGTAAGCTGTGTGCACCCCCAAGTGCTTAACAGTGGAGTTTTAAAGCTTATTAGGACTTGTGAACTTTTGAAAAAGCTAGGAAATGAGCAATCAAGCACACACAGATGATTATAAACTTGAAATAAGCCAAAATGAATAGATAAGCACTCTGGATAAGCAATAATGATCAAATAAGCACTTATCACTCAACAAGGCCAAAACAGGTCAAATACATGAACTTTTGACCTCTGTGGGGTCCACAGAAGTGAAGAGGGGGGGTCCAAATTAAGTCCTGAACCTTGAAGGTGGACTGTTCAGCTTTGAAATAAGATAATAAGCTAGGCTTATGGCTTATTATTGAGGTCTGTGTAAGGCTTGGAAGTTGGGGGCTCACACTGAGTTCTCAGTGTTGACTCAGAGAATGGCCAAACTTGACGAGGGATGCAGCCCTATCAAATAAGCTCACAATGGTGAAATAAGCTCAGAAACTTAAAGATGGGCTTATGGGGTTTCTAAAAAGCTGAAAAGCTAGGGGTGGGTCCCACTGGGTGAGTCACTAAGCCACTCGGAAATTAGGCCAAAACCTGTGCACAGGGCATAAGCTTGCCCTGCAGGTCAAAAGAGGCTTTTGCACAAGCTTGTAGAAAAATCTAAAACATAAGGTGACTATGGGTTTTTGATGACTAAGTGATAGACTTTAACTTCTGAAAAGGACAAGGTCTCAAAGTAAACACAAAAATCACAAAAATTCCTCCAAAATTTGGATTTCTAAAACAAAGGCAATTTTTGACTTTTTGAGTTTTTGCAAAAGGTTGACATAAATGAACTTTGATCTTGGTTTTCTGATTGAAATTGATTATTTAAGCTAACGTAAGACTAAATTAAGCTAAACCACCCATAAGTGAATGGATTTGGGTCATATGCCACATTTAATCCAACACAAAGGGATAATTAGACCTAGTTATGTGAGATTTTGACTTTTTATTGAAACAAGACCTGGTTTTATGGTTACTCTGAGCTCTTATGGACCTAAGTGACTTGTATTAACCAGAAACAACAACAACTAAACGCCACAACACCTTGGATCACACTGATCTAAACACTACTTAAAGTTTGTCTGTTTTGTGATTTACAAAGCAAATGGATGTTAGGGTGATGAGTGTGTAAATACTCATCATTTTTACCTTTTCTGAGCTGCCAAACCATCTAAAAACACTCAATATTGTATCAAAATAGTAAAAATATCCCAGGAATGTGTTTTATGTGTTTCAAATGCAAAACAATCAAAAACAGATGAAAAACGCACAAAGTTTGCATAATTGGCAGTTTCAGTCCCTCAAGTTTCATAAATTGGCAAAACTAGTCCCTGAAGGTTTAAAATTAATAAAAAGTCAACTTTAGTCGATGGGAAGTCAAACATATTCACAAATAGTCCCTGGATGAAAGATTACACAAACTGGCAATTTTTACCCCTCAAAATCCAAAATGGGCATAAAAGGTCCCTGAACTTTCAGAACTTGACAAAACCAGTCCCTGGTGAAATATTTGTGAAAGAAAGTCAATTTGGTCCTTGGGAAATCAAAAGTTATCATAAATGGTCCCTGGGTGAAAGTTTTGAAAAGTTTACAATTTTGGTCCTTTAACTTTGGAAAATTACATAAATGGTCCCCGAGAATTGTAAAAGTGAAAAATGCAAAAATGGTTCTTGGATATTGGTGATTGGAAAAATTGGTCCTTATTACAACTTTGGAATAATTGCATGATCCGTCCCTTGAAAACAGAAATTTACAAGAATGGTCCTTGTGTTATTTCAATACAAAACCAAATCCAAAACTAAAACCAGCCGGACCCTTTATTAACAAAACCAAATCCAAACTAAGCCCACCACCCTTTTTATTTACCCATTACCCCAGCCCACTCCAAATAAGCCCACTCCAATCCCCTTTTTAGTAAACCCCGTCCCCTCAGTCAAACTTGGGTCAAACCCACCTTACCTCCAAAACCACCACCCCTGCTACACTCCTAAACCAGAATACCAAGGTGGTATTTCCCCCCCCCCCTTGCACCACTTGAGCTTGCTCCACCACCCAAGCTACTCTGACTCACCCATCACCTTCACCCCCCCTAGGGTCTGTTTCAGAATAAATTGCAAATAAAGTATTTTTCCGCCAAATTGAGTGAGAGGACAAATGACATCCATTGGCTGCTATTATTGGTGGGATTTGACCAGTGGGACCCACACAACACAACTGGATGCTATAAAGAGAAGAAGGAGCAGGGGAGAAAAATTATTAGAGTAGTTGTAGTTTTAGGTAATCGTAGGTAATGTAATTTAGCAATTCAGTTGTAATTCCCAGTATTCAAAGCTTGTATTTCACATTTCCAATGTAGTTTAACTTTCAGCAGTATCAATTTCAAGTTTACTTTGGTGAATCTCATTTTGGCATTTTTAAAGTAAAATTGACAAATTTACTTAATTAATGTTATAGGTTGTTGTTCTTGTTATTTTCAGTTCCATTAAGCTCTACTTTAAGTTTTTAAAAGTTCTCAAAGCTCACTGAGTAGTCTTACTCAGTATCCATAAATTCTCAAAAATAAAAAAAATAGATTAAAAATAAAAATCAATGTTCATGGAGGATCAAAGCTTGAAGCAAGGTTGAAATGGAGATTTTCTGGGTTGTAGTACCTCATGGGAGGTTTAGGAATTAATTTCTCGGTCCATGGTTCTGAGTTGTTGGCTGAATCCAAATTGTAAGTCTTAATTTTCATTTTAGTCATTTACTGTTCAATCTATTCTCACATGTGTTAATCTGTGTTCTTGAGTTACTTTTGCTTAATTTAGTGGTATTAAAATTTAATTTAGCTCAGTTGTTCATTAGATTTTCTTAGGCTCATATTTTTCACTTAACTGCTATAATTTAGTCTAATCAACCACAATTAGTATTTGTTGTTATTTCTGTGTTATTTTTGCTCATTTAGCTTTTAAATTGTTACTATATTCTGTTTCAAGTAAAAAATGTGTAGGGTAAAAGCTTAATATCATAGTTGTAGTATAAATTTAGATTTAAGGAGTGTTTGGCACTTGGGATTATACTGAGTTTTACATTGTTTCAGAGGTTACCTATAGGCTAGTCTTGGCACACTAGGCTCAAGTAACACCTTTTGGTCATTAAACTAAGTCCTCAAAAGCAGAAAAGTCAAAATACCACCCAAGATGCCTTGACAGTCCACTGTTGGGTCTTGGTGAATCCAAATCCACCCAAATCAGTACATAAGCTGTTACATTAGCTTAATTTAGCCTTATTTTAGTTTATTACATTAAGTTTAGTCATTAAATTAGGTCTTAAGTTCAGATAAGTCAACCTTTAAGTTTAATCCTAAAAGCCAAAATTGGCATGTTACTCAGTTTTTACAAATCTTGGGAGATTTAATTTGAATTTTGTGTTAGGTTTTAGGATCTGAGCTTGTTAGGGTATGTAGTCCCTCAGCTCAGCTACTAGTTTCCATAGCTTCTTAATTTTTGTGATTTTCTTTGTGGGCACCACAACCCTCCAAAGAGGGCTGCAGGGCAACCCACTGCTCTGTGTAGCAGTTACACAACCCACACCACCACCTATGGTGGTGGTTTGTGGCCACCACAATGGTCTCCACACCCTAGATTTAGGTTCTCCTAACCCCCCTCCTACCAGGGTACAACCTTTGACCAATTGTTTGACCCCAAGGCAGTGGACCCCACTTAGAAATAGCCCTAGTTCTTGTCCCATTTCTGAGTGAAATCTCAAAGTTGCAAAGTGCTTATTAGGATTGATTCAGCTTATTTATGTTGATTACTGGTTGTTTCTAGCTTATTTGAGTTTATATAGCTTATTTGTATCAGATTTAATCATTGTGGGCCCCATTCTTGGTCATTTGAGCTTATTTTTCACTTTGGTCAACTAAAGTCAACTGTGGAGCCAAAAAACTCCCACAGTGCTTATTTTTAAGTTGTAAAAACTTTGTTTTCACAAAAGTTGTCTTATTTTAGTGTTAAAATAGTTCAAAAAAAGAAAAATCCAAAAAAGTTACCTTAATCTTAAGTGATAGTTTCTATTTAATGTAATTTTAATTTTAATTTTCATTTTTAGATTTTTATTAAGTACTTGTCAATTTTATATTTTTATTAAATACCTTATATAGTAAAGTAATTTTAGTAAAATTTTCAGATTTTTATATTATCATTTAGTATTTATTAGATTTAATTTTATTTTTATTAATTATTAATTAATATTAAGTTTTAAATAGCATATTTAGTTTTTATAAAGTAAAACCTAGTTTTTATATTTTGCCTAGCTTCTAAATGTTATAAAATAGTTTTATAAATTTTTTTATAATTTTATAAATTAATTTAGTATTAATTGTAATTTAAATTATTTTAATTAGTTTAATTAAGTTAAATAGTTTTTAATTAATATAAAACTCATAAAAAGACAAAAATATTTATTTTTATTTTTTATACTTTCTTCAAGTTCAATTTAAGGTTTAGAAAATATTTTTGCTAATTTTTAGGTTAATTTATATCATTTGTCATTTTTAGTTAATTTAAATTAGGTTTTAATTTAGATTTTAAATAGTTTTATTAATTAAATAATATTTTAATCACTTTTATAATTTGATTTTCATTTTCACTTTTCTTTTAATTTTAAGTTTCAAAAAGTTTCAAAAGCACCCCCTGTAGTTTTTTAATTACCAAATCCCACTTTTTTCTGTTACGTGATCTTAGTTGTAAATTTGTGCATATTCTTGTATATCTTATTTCTGTGAATATTATATCTGTATACAAATACCCAAAATAACAGTAGCAATATCAATTCCACATCATCTGGGCTACTGTCCTCAGTGCCACTCACTCATAAACGATTTCAAACGATACCATTTCAATCTTGCTGGGACTTTAACGACCCGGGGACACACTATACTATCCACGAAAAATTGGAACGAGGCTGTCTTTGACTTGTTGACCTTTTTTTTTTCGGTAAAGGGGAGTAATCCTGCACCCTGGTAAATATATTAAGACCAAAACGTTTGAGTACAAATGGAATGTGGCTGAATACCACATTAACCTCAAGCAAATACAGCTTGATAGACAACTAACCTAGAGCTTCTGACATGCCAAAAGCTCATGACAACTCTAGAAACAAAATGAACATAGACCAAAATCAAAAACAAATCAAGCTAACCAGCAGCATCATCCGTGAAAGAAGAACTTCCACCATAAGCAACATTAGGGAATAAATTAGCTGATTCATCAAACATGTTATCAACACAATCATCTTCACCATCTTCATCAGTAGCTAGAACATCATAAGGGTTGGATGTAGACACTTCACCCCCCTTAGAGGAGAGACCTTTAGACTTCAACTTAGATGACGATGTAGGCACACTACTAGTAGCTACCTTTTTAGGTTCACTAGTAGTCTTCTTTGGCTCATACCTGATAGTCTGTTTGACAGAAGTACCAACAATACCAGACTGGCTTTTACCTTTTTTCTTCTTACGACTCACCTTTTGGAAACCATCATAAGCAGGAGGAACCACATTTGAAGTAGTAACAACAGGGGGAGTAGTCTCTTTTTTAGTACAATGCTCATAGATGTGCCCAAAAATCTTACATAAAGTGCACCTAGGAGGCCTCCATTCATATTCAACCCGGATAGATTCTTTAGTAAAACCATCCCCTGTAAGAGAGGGGACACCAATAGTGATAACTTCTACGAGCTCATCCATTGAACCCACTTCAATTAAACACCGAGCAAAACTGCTTCTACCCCAAGAATCCTTGCACATAGAACTTGTGTACGAATCCAACATAATAGGTTTGCCAATAAATGAAGCAATCAAGTTAATACCATCATCTTCAAAGACTTGGAGAGGCACATCATGCAGTTTAACCCATATCGGAATGCGAGTCAACTCTTCCTTACATAAGCTAGTACCAATAGACCATTTCTTGAGAATGATTGGAGATTTACGAATCATCCAAGGTCCATTTTCCAAAACAGATTCTAAACCAGCTTGAGTATCGAATTTAAAAAAGAAAAAACCTTTGTCATTCATCATGATCTTTTTCAAACCATACTTAGCCCAATTATTCTTAACATAGTAATCAACCACTGGAAACGCCATTCTATTACCAATAAAATAGCCATAAAGAGTGTGCTCTAGGCGTGCACTAACCTTTTCAACTATTCTTCGAGGAATCGACACATTAACTCCTTCACAAACAGCCTCAGCAACCAAAGAACTAGAATTAGTTGCATTAGTTGTATTAACCTCTACGTAGTCATTAGTTGTAGTAACTTTGCCACTCACATCAGAATTTGTTGCATTAGCCGTCATGCTAGGTACATAGACCTCCATTAAACCACTCATAGCCTCATACACTTGTGAACGCGTTTCACTATCCAAATTAGGCCATATCAGATATTTACCCGCTTCAATACCCTTAAGGAATAAGTCAAGATCAACGGCAGATTTAATTGAAACACCCAACACCCCTTCAATAGTATCGTGTTTACACTTGATAGACTCACGGATGTTATCAACCTGAACATGAGGAGATGTATCACAAGAATTTACAGCTATAGGCTGCGTCGCCACACCTGTAACATCCTTAGGTTTAGGCTTCTTATGTTTCCTCATGGTCACCTTTGACAAATCAATAGTAGCACTGTTATCATCAGCCATAGTGCGTGACAAAGTATTTTGCTCCTCTCCCAAATTCGACATTAAACACAACCAAAAACCCTTTAACAACCAGATCGTAAAATCAGAACCAGAAGAACACGCTTAATCAGAAAGCAAACGATTCAAACCCTAGATAACCTAGGGTTTATAAGATAAGCGTGCATAAATAATTACATGATCAGAGAATCGGTAATGATTGCAAATAAGAATGGAATTAATAACAAACCAAAACCAAGTTCAGTGAAACCCTACACCAGCGATTATAAGAAACCCTAAAAAATCTAAAAATAGATCATAAAACTAACCAGGAACACAATACGGATTAAGATAGGTTAATCAAAAGATATAAACTAAACTTAAATCGGAATTGTGATGGAGAATTATGAGGATCGATTAGAAGAAAAGCATTAAGGGTTTAGGGATCTCCATATTCGCCAGAGGGGAGAGAGGTTTTTTTTTTTTTCTTTCTTAATGATTGCAAATTTTACTTGTTGACCTTGGTCAATAATATCTGACTGTTTCGGGACCAATCAAAATTTGGCGCCACTGCCGGGTAGATTGTTGCGTGTTTTAAAAAATCGTTTTAAGTTTAGTGGTTTTCAAAACCCTCCCTGTACAAATTTCACACAAATTTGTAAAAACTTTTTGTAAAAACATTATCATATCAAAAAAGTTCATTAACACTTTTCCTAAAGTGTTAAAAACACCAAAAAAATCAAAAAACAACAAAACAAACTGTGAAGTTAAATTACTTCGTTTTCTTTAAGATTACAACCTGAAACAGTTGGTTTAAGGTAAGTTCTGACATGAATTTGCGAACTGAAGAGGAAACCTATTTACTTCCTCCCGCCAGCCTGCGAGTAATCTTAAAAGAACGATTTCGGTTAACGAATCAGTTCCAAAAATATTTCCCACGTTTTCTGCACACACACCCATAAGCCTAAAGCAGTTTTTCAAATTAATAAATACATAAAATCTTACCACCGCAAACCAAGGCTGAACACCTACCAACTGGGGGTGTGGACATAATAAGTTCCCAAACTTAAGATTAAAACTTGCCTTTGTATCCCTGTGAGTTGTGTACCTTTTTCAAAGAAGCCATTCACTTGTGATTATTGGTTTAAGTTCCCTGTGGTTTTGCCTCGATTTTGTTTTGAAAAATTGTTTTTGGTGCATGTGCACTAAACATGTTTCTCAAAAATACTAAAAATATTCACCTTTACCCTCTCACCTTTTTGATTCTCCATTTCTTACCCTCCAAAACCATTTGATTCTTTCTATGTCTAATCCACACTTTCTGATTTGCCAGTGGTGTGGCAATCCTTATAATGGTGGCAATTGCCCCGGTTGTGGCATGGTAGAGTCAGGAAATGGGTCTGTCTATAACCAGAATCCCTATTCCCACCATGACACGACTGATTCATTCCATCAGTTACCACACCATGAGACTCAACAGTTTTACTGTTGTGAGTACTGTGGTGGTTCACAATACAGTTCTGATTGTCAATCAGGAAACACGCTTGTCTATGAGCAGTTTCCTGATAACAATTATAACTCAAGCACATACAACCCACAACCTCATCAGTTTCACTGTTGTGATTACTGTGGAGGTCCACACTTTAGCTCTGATTGTCAAACAAGGAATCCATTTCCTTGTAACAATTTTGACTCTTCGTATCAAGACCAACCTCCACAGTACCAAATGATCCAAGCAACTCCTCAAATCCAGCAAGACTTTTTAGAGGTTCTTGAAAAACTTAAAGAACTTAAGGAGGAGTTAGCTAATATTTCACTCCGCCATACTCCAAGTTCTTCTTGTGCATATTGTAGGGGTCCTCATGATGATTTTCAATGTCAACCTTCCGGTTTTGACACATCCACATCCCCACAATTTTCACTCATTCCAAATTCTCGTGGGAAAACTATGGCAGAATTACTTGCTGAAGGACGAGAATCTGGAAAAAGCATGGAAGAATTATTGGCTGAGCAACGAGCAGCTAAACTACGTGCTAATATTCGCAATACTGCTCTATTTGATGAATATGATGACAGTGATGATGAAGATAACATTGTTATTATTCAAAAAGATTCATCAAGTTCATCAGTTGATATCCCAGCAGTTGAGATTCCATCTCAAACAACTGCTATCACACCCGAAGTTTTCACTCACTCTCTGAATATGGGGTATGAGCATCTTAGCACTGTTCCTCAAAAGGAACCGGACGAATTCATAAAGTCTAGTGTTGAGAACCTTGTCCCAATCCCAAGAGAGTCACAGGGAACTTCTGATCACATGTGTAACACCCCAACCCGATAAGGGTAGAAGTATTACATTACAGTGACATATCAGAACAAACACAAACATATGATTCATACATACAAAGAAATTCAGGGTTACAAATGAAAATCTGAAACTACAAGGTTACAAAACAATAAATACTATGTCTAATAAAGTGAAACTTCATCTAATCGTCTCTAGTCCAAAGCATAGTCTTCTAAGTCCAGTCACACTCTCTTCCCATAACCCAGCTTCCTACTAAAACCTGCCGCAGGAAAAGGAAATGCGGCTGAGCTTAAAAAGCCCAGTGAACAGATACATATACAAAGCAATGATAATGAAACAGAACAGAAATATAGTGCATTGGGGAAATAGAATAAGGAATAGATAAAAGAGTAATAGAATAGAAAGAAGAAAGGATAGTCATCTACCACGAGCCCAAAACTCAAAGTCATAACTCAACATCATAATCTCAAAGTCATAAGCCGTCAATTCATAATCTCACAATCAGAGGGGATACCTCTCAGGCAACCAGATAATATGAGGGGTGTCCTCATGTATCATAAATGTGGAGTAGCTAGCTCCCAGAAGGTTGTGAAAGGCGTGTATTGCACACAGCACCAGTCACCTCAAAGTCAACTCAAAGTCATAGTTAAATCCACTAAGCATACATGTCTAGGATTGCAATCCATACGCCCCTTACTCAAAGTCAATCTCAAAGTCATATACTCAAAGTCATACAAAAGGTCATATAGCAAAGGTGCATCTCAAAGTCATGTCTCAAGGTCATCTCAAAGTCATAATATCAGAAGTCATATCAATGGTTCAGAATATCCAAGGTTCATTACAAAAGGTTCATTATTAAGTTTCATAAGTTCATAAAATGTGAAAAGGGTTAAGATAAAACAGATTTAAAAACTTTAATAGTCATTTACCCATTTCATCACAAAGGGTTCCCTTTTAAAACATTCTTCATAAAAGCCAATTAATCCTTCATTTAAAAATGGTTTCGTATCAAAATCATAGAGTGTCATTTCAAAACAGTTTCCTTCCATAACATCAAGTTATATTTAAAAAAAGTTTTCATATCAGATTATCATAAAAGATGAACCAGAGATATCGGGTATACAAAGGTCAGAAGTCATAGCAACGAAATCAAGTCAGAAGCTAACATATCAAAGCTTAACAGGAATCAGAGGAAATTCACAATAGAAGGGAACATAGCAATGGCTTGGGGAATCTTAACTGAATCGTAGCTCAAAGTCATAAGAAGAATATAGGAGCCTTTACTGAAAAGGCAGAGTATCCGTACCTTATTGCAAAGCACAAATGAAACAAACACAGGAATGGAAAAGCTCAAGGACTCTCCTTCTTCACACCTAGAGGAGAAGAGGGGGAATCATAATTCATTCTTTAAATGCATATCTTTCCATTTTAAGTAACTCTCCATTTTAAGTAACTTTCCATTTTTAGTAACTTTCCATTTTAAGTAACTTTCCATTTTTAGCAGGTTTCCATAAATAGTAAGTTTCCACTTTTAGAAAGTTTCCATGTTTAGTAAGTTTCCATATTTAGTAAGTTTCCATAATTAGTAAGTTTCCATATTTAGTAGGTTTGATTAATCATCATTATTTATGGAAATAAAGTATCTTTTAGCATATTACACATTTGGTCCTTAGGGTTTCATGACTTTACCTTTTACACCCTTATATTTCCAAAATTACACTTTAAACCTTTTAATATTCAAAGTTACACTTTAAACCCTTAACTTATCCATTTTACATAATGAGTACTTATTTTATCAAGTCATTCGAATGAATCTTCAATTTTTCATAATTTACACTTTAAGTCCCTCAAGTTATAAAAGTTACATATTTAACCCTTTAATTTACAATTTCAACTTTTAATTATCTATAATTACATATCATGCCCTTAAACTATCAAAATAGCACAAAACCCCCTGAATATCTTAAATTACTCAAAACAACCTTAAGTTTCCAGAATTTACATATTTAGTCCTTCTCTTTTAATTATTTTCAAAACAAACCCTAATTAGGTTAAAAATACATTTTAATCCATTAAATTACAAAAATTACACTTAGCACCCTCACCTATAATTTTATTCGAATAGTACCTGATCCAAATTAAGTTTCAAAAATAACCTTTAAGTTTTAAAAGTTACAAAACTCACCCAAAACTTTTTACCCAAATCGTATAAGATAAAATCATAAGATTAAAAACCCTAATCATAACAAATCCATTTCCAATCATTAAGTGATCATTAAACATCATTTATAATCACAATTACAAGCCCTAGCCATAAACCCTAGCTCACACGATTTTACTCTTTTCCTTTTATTTCATTTTGCCGATTTAACATATGATCCAAAGTAATTGTTCCAAGCCTTAACAATTCGAAATAACATTTTTCCCAGGTTAATATGATCATGTAGAGTCTAAATAAAATATATTTCAAGCCTTAAAAATTCGGATTCAATTATTTAGGTTTTATGCACGTTTTTAGGGTTTAATTCACAAATAATTCATAGAGCATGCATGGTTCGACTTTAGCATTTTATTTGAGACTTATATGATGTAAGAGACGTGAGAAAAATACCAGACCAGGTCTGGAACAAATAGAATAGGCTGGACGAATTATAGCACACGCGTAGAGCCAAAACGATCCAAAAATCACCACGACTTCAAAAACGATCTTCTAACCTTGAAACCAATTTTCGTGGGTCTTAATAAGTGTAAGGAACATCAGAAAAATAAGAAACAAATTTTTTAGAGGTCGAATGAAGCACAAGCGAATTACCTTGTTTTTAGGGCTCGACAAAAGAAATCAAGACCACGATCGTACCAAGCTTCAAAAATTCGAATGGGTATTTTTCTAGGGCTCTTTGAATAATGTTTGATCACAGAAAAATGCTTGAGAGATATGGGGTTGTCGAATGGAGGCCAAAGAATTTTGTGTGTGTATATTTTGTGGATCGGTTTTAGGTTTTAAATAAAAAAAAGATATGATTTGTTTTTAAAAGAGGAATTCCGTGTATGGGGGGAAGGATAGACCCAAAATTTCTGATTTATAAGTTGGTAATTAATTTGTGGTGATTACCTTCCATATTTACATAATTTAAATCAAATTAAAACTCTTAAAATCCCATTTTATCTAATTCGGCCCATAGAGGGGTATTTTGGTAATTTTACCACTTGCATAAATGTTACATGAAGTTGTTAAAATTATTTGGATACATAACTTGTTCATTGTTTGAAGTTTGGGATTTATTTGGTACCTTAATAAGCTTTTAATTAAATTTTAATTAAGTAAGGGCAATTTGGTTATTTCACTTGCTTTCAGATTTTAGGTGTTACAACTTCTTCCCCTCTAAAAAGAAAAATTTCGTCCTCGAAATTTGAAGTCGCAAAGTTAGACGAAGTCGTAGCAAACCGCAAAAAGTCATTACGACATTCTCACGCTCGGGGAGGTTCTTCCAAAAAGATCTTCAGACAAATAGTTTCTCATGACTCGTAACTATTGTCAAAACAGTTTCAGATTTCTCAGAAAGACATATTATACTGAATTTGAATCGAAAAGATAATGTACCGAATATAACGGATGATAATCGAATTCTCCAGGAAGAGGTGTAAAAATACATAGGATTTTCATCGAATTGATTAGGCGAATCAGATGAGAATACATTGAATTTTAGCAAACATGGGGTGATTTAAGGTTTAACTCTTCAGCTTCTCAGATAGTCTCGGCTTTTAGATAACCTTCCAAAGGTATTCTCATAAACAAACAGATCTCGTTTCCTCAAAGTCCACAATCACATATTTTGCTCATAGTAGATCATAATGAACAACTTCAACGAATGCGAAACGTATACGGACAGAAAGCATATCGTTAGGTATCGTCAACGGCAGAAATTTCAAAATGGAACCTAAGATTCTTATCAGAAGTTGCAAAGATCAGCAAAACACGTGTCGAGAGTCCAAACGTATCGAATCGTATATCAAGGACAGCAGATCAAACGTATAGGTAGAATGAACCTAAAGTCTCACTAAACTCAGATGATCTTGATCAGATACCAGAAATTCTAAAGCTTCTAAGGCACTCCTCGAGATATCACATGCCCACCATAAGTGCACGTTATATGATGTAAGTATTATCACGTTGGCCAGGCGTCATAATACTGGCATCATA
This sequence comes from Artemisia argyi, assembly GCA_030686995.1. Classification (NCBI taxonomy): domain Eukaryota; kingdom Viridiplantae; phylum Streptophyta; class Magnoliopsida; order Asterales; family Asteraceae; genus Artemisia; species Artemisia argyi. The sequence goes on along the minus strand of CM060709.1, from coordinate 221,477,062 downwards.
TACATATGCCCTCATGCTGGTCATACTTTATCTCAAGTCGTGAACAACACAAACTTATCTAAATCCACCTAGTCCACCTACAGTCTCAGAGGTCACCAAAATCAAACAACATAACTAAGAGAACGAAATTACTCGAAGAGTAACGGAGATCCTAGAATGTCATTCAAAATTAAGGTACGTCATCAATAGCGTCAATCCTTTACAGCATCATCTCGTTTAAACACAATGTCCACTTCAGAATCCGTCCACTTAAATACAGATTTCAAAATTTCTTCCAAGTTGGGGTAGTCTGTTTACTCTCGTCCATCTTACCTCATGATTAAAAGAATTTAAACTCGAGTCTGGTTCCTCCGGTCTTCAGCAGCTCCTCTTGGTAGTGTGGTATCGTAACGGCAGTCTCTGACGCGATTACTGTGCATCCCTCCATCTGTAGGTCTGCTTCTGCTCTCAATTCATCTTAGTACAACTAAAATGAATAGAGAAACAAGACTGCGTGTCTTCGACAGGTCTTCTGTCATGGCTCCAGGTTTTAGGGTACATGATGTTGTTGTTGACTCCAGGTTGTGTGTCGAATGGTTCGTCTTCTTTGGTCTGGTTGTCTTGATGCCTAAACTGAAATCTTCACGTGTTGCATGATGCATGATTGAGCACTATCCTAGTTCCTCACTTCTTCTTGTATGCTTCTTCCATGGTAATGCTTGTCGCAACCATCTTCTACTACTCTTCCACCAGGTTTCAAACTCCGATAACGGTCTTCGATCTTGGTCCCTCTTGTGAAAGCTCTGTCTTCACATTATACGGGGTAGTGTGTCTACTATGCTTTCTGAGCGTCAATCAAATTTCTCTTCCAGAACAAAGGGTCATCTCACCAATAATCTCTATGTTCTTCTTTCGTTTTAGAACACAACACAATGTCATACTATGACAATTTGTCCAAAACATGCGAAAAACATGATTATTCTAGCCAACACCATTGGCATCATTCAAGCTCATAAATGTTATAACGAGTGCAAAGGCAGCTTCAGAAATCATCTCAGGAAATTTTCACATCGCCTTCTTTCTTCTTCAAAAACTGAAATACTTCACAAAGGTTACCCTTGGTTATTTAACCTCCTTCTTAGAAGTTCTTGTGGTTGCTTCTTCAGTCCTTCAAATCTAAAGTGATGCAATCAGATGCGGGGTTCAAAGGAAAAACAAATTAATCATTGATACGCGGAAACGGATAATGATTGCTGATAGTGGTACGTTTAAGTTCACGATAGTCGATACGTCATCGCATACTTCTCTTGTTCTTCTTCATAAACAAACAAGAGCATCTAAAGAGAATCACCAAGGTTAAAAATCATATTCCATCAGCTCCTTCAATCTCTCAACTTCTATGGCACCATGGTTTCTTCACTGATATCAGTTCAATGTCCACTCTACTTCCTAAGCAGGAAGGAGTACCAAAAAGTTCATCAGAGAATACCGGAAAATCTTCGTACAACAAAATTTTCCAACAGCAGAACTTTCTAAGGGTTGATAATAATGGTTTTCAGGAAAAACTTGATAATCACATGAGTTCGGGGTTGGTGTTTCCATAGTGGCAGAAATTTTAGTAGATGTAGAGAATCATCATAATGAAATAGAGTGAAACAGATTTTTAAGATCACATTTCAGATGTGGTAGTCTATGGTATCTTCACGAATAGTCATTCAGTCCAAAAGATCAAAGTCAAAGGATTTCATAGGGTGAATACAGTTGTCAAATCATACAGATAGTTCATATATCAGAGTCAAGTACATGGTTCAACAAAATTGTTGGGATGGATAAACGAACAGTTCAATGTGTGGGAATTTCGTTTAGCTTCTTAGCATAAGTAACAGGTAGGATGTGTATCATTGGTAATACGAATATCGTATAGTCGTCAATTGTGAGAGGTACAGAATCTCAGTTAACAAATCCATATAGAGATAGTATTTACATCATACCCTTCCAAAGGAAACGGTTGGCAGAACAAGGTTCATCATTCAAAGAGAGGAAACAAAACTTCTCATATTCGTGGTTCATAATTACCAAAATTCTCATAGGAGTAATAATGGATCATACAGAGTTAAGTAGTATCGGATGATACATTCATACCCAGCATAAGTAATGAATTTACAGAATGTGTCGAACACATTGTGGTTGAATGACCTACGATATGGTCGAAAAGGTGTCAAACAGCTTATCAAACAAATCGGAGGCGGAGATCAAAATCTGAAGATGAAACTTAAATGTGTAAGGTATCCAGGTAGCTTTCCGAGGTATTCCAAACTTACTCGGTTACTAAGCTTAAGTTGCAAAACTTCTAACTTCTGAAACAAAGGTCCTTATAAAGCTTATCTAAGAGCAAAGGCACGATCAGAGTTATGCGGAAGCAAATGATACTTACATAAATGTCTTAGTCTACCCATTCCTCACTGGTAATAACTTGGGTTCCTATGGGGAATCCTAATGTGAAGTTCTAAAGGTTATCTTATGAGCGCCTACAGTGGAAACTTAGGGGTCCAAACTTCACAGGTCAAGGGTAAATGTATTACGAATCGCAGCCTGGTCTCTGATACCATAATTGTAACACCCCAACCCGATAAGGGTAGAAGTATTACATTACAGTGACATATCAGAACAAACACAAACATATGATTCATACATACAAAGAAATTCAGGGTTACAAATGAAAATCTGAAACTACAAGGTTACAAAACAATAAATACTATGTCTAATAAAGTGAAACTTCATCTAATCGTCTCTAGTCCAAAGCATAGTCTTCTAAGTCCAGTCACACTCTCTTCCCATAACCCAGCTTCCTACTAAAACCTGCCGCAGGAAAAGGAAATGCGGCTGAGCTTAAAAAGCCCAGTGAACAGATACATATACAAAGCAATGATAATGAAACAGAACAGAAATATAGTGCATTGGGGAAATAGAATAAGGAATAGATAAAAGAGTAATAGAATAGAAAGAAGAAAGGATAGTCATCTACCACGAGCCCAAAACTCAAAGTCATAACTCAACATCATAATCTCAAAGTCATAAGCCGTCAATTCATAATCTCACAATCAGAGGGGATACCTCTCAGGCAACCAGATAATATGAGGGGTGTCCTCATGTATCATAAATGTGGAGTAGCTAGCTCCCAGAAGGTTGTGAAAGGCGTGTATTGCACACAGCACCAGTCACCTCAAAGTCAACTCAAAGTCATAGTTAAATCCACTAAGCATACATGTCTAGGATTGCAATCCATACGCCCCTTACTCAAAGTCAATCTCAAAGTCATATACTCAAAGTCATACAAAAGGTCATATAGCAAAGGTGCATCTCAAAGTCATGTCTCAAGGTCATCTCAAAGTCATAATATCAGAAGTCATATCAATGGTTCAGAATATCCAAGGTTCATTACAAAAGGTTCATTATTAAGTTTCATAAGTTCATAAAATGTGAAAAGGGTTAAGATAAAACAGATTTAAAAACTTTAATAGTCATTTACCCATTTCATCACAAAGGGTTCCCTTTTAAAACATTCTTCATAAAAGCCAATTAATCCTTCATTTAAAAATGGTTTCGTATCAAAATCATAGAGTGTCATTTCAAAACAGTTTCCTTCCATAACATCAAGTTATATTTAAAAAAAGTTTTCATATCAGATTATCATAAAAGATGAACCAGAGATATCGGGTATACAAAGGTCAGAAGTCATAGCAACGAAATCAAGTCAGAAGCTAACATATCAAAGCTTAACAGGAATCAGAGGAAATTCACAATAGAAGGGAACATAGCAATGGCTTGGGGAATCTTAACTGAATCGTAGCTCAAAGTCATAAGAAGAATATAGGAGCCTTTACTGAAAAGGCAGAGTATCCGTACCTTATTGCAAAGCACAAATGAAACAAACACAGGAATGGAAAAGCTCAAGGACTCTCCTTCTTCACACCTAGAGGAGAAGAGGGGGAATCATAATTCATTCTTTAAATGCATATCTTTCCATTTTAAGTAACTCTCCATTTTAAGTAACTTTCCATTTTTAGTAACTTTCCATTTTAAGTAACTTTCCATTTTTAGCAGGTTTCCATAAATAGTAAGTTTCCACTTTTAGAAAGTTTCCATGTTTAGTAAGTTTCCATATTTAGTAAGTTTCCATATTTAGTAAGTTTCCATAATTAGTAAGTTTCCATATTTAGTAGGTTTGATTAATCATCATTATTTATGGAAATAAAGTATCTTTTAGCATATTACACATTTGGTCCTTAGGGTTTCATGACTTTACCTTTTACACCCTTATATTTCCAAAATTACACTTTAAACCTTTTAATATTCAAAGTTACACTTTAAACCCTTAACTTATCCATTTTACATAATGAGTACTTATTTTATCAAGTCATTCGAATGAATCTTCAATTTTTCATAATTTACACTTTAAGTCCCTCAAGTTATAAAAGTTACATATTTAACCCTTTAATTTACAATTTCAACTTTTAATTATCTATAATTACATATCATGCCCTTAAACTATCAAAATAGCACAAAACCCCCTGAATATCTTAAATTACTCAAAACAACCTTAAGTTTCCAGAATTTACATATTTAGTCCTTCTCTTTTAATTATTTTCAAAACAAACCCTAATTAGGTTAAAAATACATTTTAATCCATTAAATTACAAAAATTACACTTAGCACCCTCACCTATAATTTTATTCGAATAGTACCTGATCCAAATTAAGTTTCAAAAATAACCTTTAAGTTTTAAAAGTTACAAAACTCACCCAAAACTTTTTACCCAAATCGTATAAGATAAAATCATAAGATTAAAAACCCTAATCATAACAAATCCATTTCCAATCATTAAGTGATCATTAAACATCATTTATAATCACAATTACAAGCCCTAGCCATAAACCCTAGCTCACACGATTTTACTCTTTTCCTTTTATTTCATTTTGCCGATTTAACATATGATCCAAAGTAATTGTTCCAAGCCTTAACAATTCGAAATAACATTTTTCCCAGGTTAATATGATCATGTAGAGTCTAAATAAAATATATTTCAAGCCTTAAAAATTCGGATTCAATTATTTAGGTTTTATGCACGTTTTTAGGGTTTAATTCACAAATAATTCATAGAGCATGCATGGTTCGACTTTAGCATTTTATTTGAGACTTATATGATGTAAGAGACGTGAGAAAAATACCAGACCAGGTCTGGAACAAATAGAATAGGCTGGACGAATTATAGCACACGCGTAGAGCCAAAACGATCCAAAAATCACCACGACTTCAAAAACGATCTTCTAACCTTGAAACCAATTTTCGTTGGTCTTAATAAGTGTAAGGAACATCAGAAAAATAAGAAACAAATTTTTTAGAGGTCGAATGAAGCACAAGCGAATTACCTTGTTTTTAGGGCTCGACAAAAGAAATCAAGACCACGATCGTACCAAGCTTCAAAAATTCGAATGGGTATTTTTCTAGGGCTCTTTGAATAATGTTTGATCACAGAAAAATGCTTGAGAGATATGGGGTTGTCGAATGGAGGCCAAAGAATTTTGTGTGTGTATATTTTGTGGATCGGTTTTAGGTTTTAAATAAAAAAAAGATATGATTTGTTTTTAAAAGAGGAATTCCGTGTATGGGGGGAAGGATAGACCCAAAATTTCTGATTTATAAGTTGGTAATTAATTTGTGGTGATTACCTTCCATATTTACATAATTTAAATCAAATTAAAACTCTTAAAATCCCATTTTATCTAATTCGGCCCATAGAGGGGTATTTTGGTAATTTTACCACTTGCATAAATGTTACATGAAGTTGTTAAAATTATTTGGATACATAACTTGTTCATTGTTTGAAGTTTGGGATTTATTTGGTACCTTAATAAGCTTTTAATTAAATTTTAATTAAGTAAGGGCAATTTGGTTATTTCACTTGCTTTCAGATTTTAGGTGTTACAACATGTGTGATTTACCTTCCCCTCTTGAGTGTCCAAAAGCTCACTTGGAGATTTTCTCCGATTGTAGCGAAGATTGTGCATCTTATGGAGAAATCGAGTATGTTGAGGCATCAATTCCTCATATTGATGCTGATCATTTTCTTGAGGAGATCACCAAAATCAATTCACTTCCAACAGGAAGTGATGATGGTCTCCTTAACTCCGAAGCCGAAATTGAAAATCTCTTAAATCATGATCTGTCACTCACTTCTGATCCCGAAAATCCAATAGAGAATATTGATCACTTTGTTCTCGAAGCATTCAATACTACTCTCACCAATCCTCTATTTGAATTCAAATCTGAATTCACTTTGATTTCCGATAATCCACTCTTTGATATTCAGAATGAGAATTGTGATGAGTCTATTCCGGAACATGAGTTCACAGATTCACATCTTGTGAATAATTCTCTTCATGAGGAGTTCTCTGGTGAACTCACTCATCATGTCATGACTCCTCCGGAGTTTGATATCCCGGGGGGAGATGTGCTCAATCATGAGAATTTGCAAATTCCCACCAATCCTCCAGGGATGTTTACGAGCTTACCCTTTGAAATCCAAACTCAGGCTACGGAGCCTGCTCTCAAGGAAGAAAATCCTATAATGATTATCATCATGGTTTTCTTCCTTTTCTTCACCTACAGGGTGACTTCTCTTGTTCTTCACTCCTTCGGGAATGAAGACACTATCTTTGATCCCGACATTTTCATTTACCGCTATCTTAAGCCGGGATTATATCTCATCGGTGTGGAACTTTCACGTGCTTCAAATGTTTATCCAAACATCTTGAATGAAAGTCCGATGGAGATTGTTTCTTCCACATCATGCTTCCCCAAGGAAAAATGAATTCGGGGTCGAGTCAAGCCAGCGACTCGGTAAACAAAAACAGTAGCATGCTTATAGGGTTTTCACCCTAAGTGTGGGGGAGTCCCCCATGCTATGGTTACAAATAAAGTGAAAATACGCTTAGCTTGTAATGTTGCCCTTTTACGTTCAAAGAGTCGGCATAATATCCGGGACTTTGAATATTGAGGACAATATTCATCCTAAGTGTGGGGGGGGGGGGGGGGGTATTCACTATTCTAGCGAATTTTATCACATTTTACTATCTTATACCGCCGTTTTTAACCAAAATTTTTCAAAAATTTTTCACTAAAGTTCAAAATTTTTTGTGGTAATCAGTCCGCCAAGTCTAACCGACAAATGGATTGGCTAGTCCAGGAGCAAACGGCTCTTGGTAAAGACTTCTCAAACCCGTTGATGGCTTGCAATTTGTCAAAAATTGTATGGTTCCTCAACTCCCCATATCCTCATAAGCAAATGAGTTGGCTAGCCCACAAGATTATGGCTTGTGGTAAAGGCCGTGGAAAATCCATAATTGGTAATCAGCTCACCAAGATGTTGACTTAGTCCATCAAGATGCTGGCTAGTCCAGAAGCAAACGGCTTTTGGAAAAGACTAATCAAATCCGTTGACAGCTGATGGTTTGCTCAAAATCACACGGTTATCAGGTGTGCCACAGTTCTCACACCTGACTACTCCAGAAGTGATGGCTTTTGGTAAAGAGTTTTTCAAATCCATCAAGTTTTTCTCAAAAGATTGCTAGGGACTAGCAATGTTGTAGTGTGGGGGATTGATGAGTGTGTAAATACTCATCATTTTTACCTTTTCTGAGCTGCCAAAACATCTAAAAACACTCAATATTGTATCAAAATAGTAAAAATATCCCAGGAATGTGTTTTATGTGTTTCAAATGCAAAACAATCAAAAACAGATGAAAAATGCACAAAGTTTGCATAATTGGCTGTTTCAGTCCCTCAAGTTTCATAAATTGGCAAAACTAGTCCCTGAAGGTTTAAAATTAATAAAAAGTCAACTTTAGTCCATGGAAAGTCAAACATGTTCACAAATAGTCCCTGGATGAAAGATTACACAAACTGGCAATTTTTACCCCTCAAAATCCAAAATGGGCATAAAAGGTCCCTGAACTTTCAGAACTTGACAAAACCAGTCCATGGTGAAATATTTGTGAAAGAAAGTCAATTTGGTCCTTGGGAAATCAAAAGTTATCATAAATGGTCCCTGGGTGAAAGTTTTGAAAAGTTTACAATTTTGGTCCTTTAACTTTGGAAAATTACATAAATGGTCCCCGAGAATTGTAAAAGTGAAAAATGCAAAAATGGTTCTTGGATATTGGTGATTGGAAAAATTGGTCCTTATTACAACTTAGGAATAATTGCATGATCAGTCCCTTAAAAACAGAAATTTACAAGAATGGTCCTTGTGTTATTTCAATACAAAACCAAATCCAAAACTAAAACCAGCCGGACCCTTTATTAACAAAACCAAATCCAAACTAAGCCCACCACCCTTTTTATTTACCCATTACCCCAGCCCACTCCAAATAAGCCCACTCCAATCCCCTTTTTAATATACCCCGTCCCCTCAGTCAAACATGGGTCAAACCCACCTTACCTCCAAAACCACCACCCCTGCTACACTCCCAAACCAGAATACCAGGGTGGTATTCCCCCCCCCCTTGCACCACTTGAGCCTGCTCCACCACCCAAGCTACTCTGACTCACCCATCACCTTCCACCCCCCTTAGGGTCTATTTCAGAATAAATTGCAAATAAAGTATTTTCCCGCCAAATTGAGTGAGAGGACAAATGACATCCATTGGCTGCTATTATTGGTGGGATTTGACCAGTGGGACCCACACAACACAACTGGATGCTATAAAGAGAAGAAGGAGCAGGGGAGAAACATTATTAGAGTAGTTGTAGTTTTAGGTAATCGTAGGTAATGTAATTTAGCAATTCAGTTGTAATTCCCAGTATTCAAAGCTTGTATTTCACATTTCCAATGTAGTTTAACTTTCAGCAATATCAATTTCAAGTTTACTTTGGTGAATCTCATTTTGGCATTTTTCAAGTAAAATTGACAAATTTACTTAATTAATGTTATAGGTTGTTGTTCTTATTATTTTCAGTTCCATTAAGCTCTACTTTAAGTTTTTAAAAGTTCTCAAAGCTCACTGAGTAGTCTTACTCAGTATCCATAAATTCTCAAAAATAAAAAAAATAGATAAATAAATAAAAATCAATGTTCATGGAGGATCAAAGCTTGAAGCAAGGTTGAAATGGAGATTTTCTGGGTTGTAGTACCTCATGGGAGGTTTAGGAATTAATTTCTTGGTCCATGGTTCTGAGTTGTTAGCTGAATCCAAATTGTAAGTCTTAATTTTCATTTTAGTCATTTACTGTTCAATCTATTCTCACATGTGTTAATCTGTGTTCTTGAGTTACTTTTGCTTAATTTAGTGGTATTAAAACTTAATTTAGCTCAGCTGTTCATTAGATTTTCTTAGGCTCATATTTTTCACTTAACTGCTATAATTTAGTCTAATCAACCACAATTAGTATTTGTTGTTATTTCTGTGTTATTTTTGCTCATTTAGCTTTTAAATTGTTACTATATTCTGTTTCAAGTAAAAAATGTGTAGGGTAAAAGCTTAATATCATAGTTGTAGTATAAATTTATATTTAAGGAGTGTTTGGCACTTGGGATTATACTGAGTTTTACTTTGTTTCAGAGGTTACCTATAGGCTAGTCTTGGTACACTAGGCTCAAGTAACACCTTTTGGTCATTAAACTAAGTCCTCAAAAGCAGAAAAGTCAAAATACCACCCAAGATCCCTTGACAGTCCACTGTTGGGTCTTGGTGAATCCAAATCCACCCAAATCAGTACATAAGCTGTTACATTAGCTTAATTTAGCCTTATTTTAGTTTATTACATTAAGTTTAGTCATTAAATTAGGTCTTAAGTTCAGATAAGTCAACCTTTAAGTTTAATCCAAAAAGTCAAAATTGGCATGTTACTCAGTTTTTACAAATCTTGGGAGATTTAATTTGAATTTTGTGTTAGGTTTTAGGATTTGAGCTTGTTAGGGTATGTAGTCCCTCAGCTCAGCTACTAGTTTCCATAGCTTCTTAATTTTTGTGATTTTCTTTGTGGGCCCCACAACCCTCCAAAGAGGGCTGCAGGGCAACCCACTGCGTTGTGGAGCAGTTACACAGCCTACACCACCACCTTTGGTGGTGGTTTGTCGCCACCACAGTGGTCCCCACACCCTAGATTTAGGTTCTCCCAACCCCCTCCTACCAGGGTACAACCTTTGACCAATTGTTTGACCCCAAGGTCAGTGGACCCCACTTAGAAATAGCCCTAGTTCTTGTCCCATTTCTAAGTGAAATCTCAAAGTTGCAAAGTGCTTATTAGGATTGATTCAGCTTATTTGTGTTGATTACTGGTTGTTTCTGGCTTATTTGAGTTTATATAGCTTATTTGTATCAGACTTAATCATTGTGGGCCCCACTCTTGGTCATTTGAGCTTATTTTTCACTTTGGTCAACTAAAGTCAACTGTGGAGCCAAAAAGCTCCCACAGTGCTTATTTTTAAGTTGTAAAAACTTTGTTTTCACAAAAATTGTCTTATTTTAGTGTTAAAATAGTTCAGAAAAAGAAAAATCCAAAAAAGTTAATTTAATCTTAAGTGATAGTTTCTATTTAATGTAATTTTAATTTTAATTTTCATTTTTAGTTTTTTATTAAGTACTTGTCAATTTTATATTTTTATTAAATACCTTATATAGTAAAGTAATTTTAGTAAAATTTTCAGATTTTTATATTATCAGTTAGTATTTATTAGATTTAATTTTAGTTTTATTAATTATTAGTTAATATTAAGTTTTAAACAACATATTTAGTTTTTATAAAGTAAAACCTAGTTTTTATATTTTTACTAGCTTCTAAATGTTATAAAATAGTTTTATAAATTTTTTTTATAATTTTCTAAGTTAATTTAGTATTAATTGTAATTTAAATTATTTTAATTAGTTTAATTAAGTTAAATAGTTTTTAATTAATATAAAACTCATAAAAAGACAAAAATATTTATTTTTATTTTTTATACTTTCTTCAAGTTCAATTTAAGGTTTAGAAAATATTTTTACTAATTTTTAGGTTAATTTATATCATTTGTCATTTTTAGTTAATTTAAATTAGGTTTTAATTTAGATTTTAAATAGTTTTATTAATTAAATAATATTTAAATAATATTTTAATCACTTTTATAATTTAATTTTCGTTTTCAATTTTCTTTTAATTTTAAGTTTCAAAAAGTTTCAAAAGCACCCCCTGTAGTTTGTTAATTACCAAATCCCACTTTTTTCTGTTACGTGATCTTAATTGTAAATTTGTGCATATTCTTGTATATCTTATTTATGTGAATATTATATCTGTATACAAATACCCAAAATAACAGTAGCAATATCAATTCCACATCATCTGGGCTACTGTCCTCAGTGCCACTCACTCATAAACGATTTCAAATGACACCATTTCAATCTCGCTGGGACTTTAACGACTCGGGGACACACTATACTATCCACGAAAAATTGGAACGAGGCTGTCTTTGACTTGTTGACCTTGGTCAATAATATCTGACTGTTTCGGGACCAATCATAGGGCTAATAAACCTGAACCACAATAGCTTTTTATGATATATTAAGCACAAATGATCACTTAACCACACGCAACAACAACAAATGACAAAGATTAACAGATGTACTAATCTGATAGTGAAATTGAGAATTTAAAGCAACTATGATTCCCAACAAACAAGGTACTGATTTTATGCTGGATTATCACTATTTAATACTAAATAAACTCAGAAAAGCTAATTAAGCAATTGAATAGGCAAAGCTACAGTCGAAACACCAAAATGGATTTAAGATCTTACAATATGCAATCCTGCTTATCACCATGAACCAAGGACCATGAAACCAATCCTAACACTCCCCATGGAGTGCTAACCCACAGCCATCCTGGATTCACTGTGCTCCAATTGCTATAATCATACAACCTGCAAATGTTGACTTTTGTTGACTTTTTGTGATTTTGAATTTTCTTGTTACTAAACTGAGTTTTTATGTTACTAATAGCTTTAATAAGTTATCTAGGAGCTTATGTGAACCTAAGAGTCCATATACTCTATTAATAACAACAACACAGTTACTTAAGAAATTTGAAATAAAAATAAAATTGCACAAACTGAGATATAAATTAAAACTTGGAATTGATTACTGAGAAAGTTGATGTTACACTTAAATTAACTAACGCAATGCTTAAAAGCTTTAAGATTACACTGAAATACTAAATTACAATTACTACGACTATATTTTTAACTAAAAATGGGACTACTCTCTTTCCTTGCATCTCTTCCATTTTATAGCTGAGCATTAGGGCTTGGGAGAGTCTTCTGATCATATCCCACCTCATCTTGACCATTAAAAAGCTCTGAATTGATCCTGACCCTCAATTGTGTTTTTGGTGGGAAATGCCGTTTTGGCATTTTCTCTGTATTGCGTGTGTGGGGAGGAGGAGCATTAAATGGGGAGGTGATATTAGGTGCAGAGGGGTGTGGGGAGGTGATTATGAGATTTTAGCAAGTGGTGGTGGTGGGAAACGGTGGTTTTGCAGAGGATGGGGTGGTATTGGGGGGAAAGGGTAGTTTGGTCAAACGGGGTTTGACTGGGGGGATTATTTAGAACGGTTCTTGGGTGGGTTTGGGCTTAGGTGTGGGCTTGGGGTAAAGGGTTGGGCTGGGTATGTTTATTGTTTGGATTGGATTAGGTGTTGGTGTGTTTATTATATTAAGGGTCCGGTTTGTATTAAGTGTAATAAAGCCCAAGGACCTTTTATGTAATTTTGGATTTTGGAGGGACTGAACATGTAAGCTTTCCAAACTTTCCTCCAAGGACCAAACCTTCCAATTAACAATAACACAAGGACCAAAGTTGTATTTTTCCAGTATTTAAACCCCGGGGACCATTTATGTAATTTTCTGAAAATTGAAGGGTTTAAGTTGTAATTTCCCAAAAGTTATCAAAAGGGTTCAAATTGTAACTTATGAATAGTACAAGGGTATTATTTGATAAAATACACTTTTAAAATACCCAAGGACTAAATTTGCCATTTTGTGAAACTTGAGGGGTAAAAGTTGCCATTTTGTGTAAAGTTTTATCCAGGGATCATTAGTGAACATTTTTGGTTTCCCAATGACTTAAGTTGACTTTTCTTTCATTTTAAACCTTCAGGGACTAGTTTTGACAACTTTTGAAAGTTGAGGGACTAAAACTGCCATTTATGCAAACTTTGTTCATTTTTCATCTGTTTTTGATTATTTTGCATCTGAAACATATAAAACACATTCCTGGGATATTTTCAGTATTATGATGCATATTTGAGTGTTTTTAGATGTTTTGGCAGCTCAGATTAGGTAAAAATGATGAGTATTTACACACTCATCACTTAGAAAGATATTCAGCAATAATCCATGCCACATTCCCATTCTTGTCTTCCTCCAACAACTTCATCACCCATAGGTCCGGTTGACTACATTTGTCTTGACTACCGCTCCTATGCAACAATCCCCAAGAAATCAACTTTTGTAAAACCTTCAACAACGGATTCCTAATCCTAGAAGAATTTCTCCTAAGATAAGTTGGATCACCAATCCTATTCCAATAAGCATCAACACCCATGTATTGATCATTAGCTCTAGCCAAACTCACAAAATGTGGTCCAAACAACCTATGATTAACCTCACTCTCCTCATACAAACCAAGGGCAACTGCAAAATTTGGCAAAGATAAAGCATGTTCGCGACCACACAATCTAAACCAAACATAAACATCCCCAAGAACATCATTTACCTTCCTGTCAAAGTAAAACGTAGAAAAGAACTCCAAACACCATTCCTTGTAAACATTCTCACGAATACTAAAAGCTCTTTCCCAAGAATAATCTTCAAACCTATCCCCATCACCAGGATACACATAAATCATAGTCATCATGCTTCTCAATTGATCCTCACATTCATATTCCGCAAGCAATTCCCAATCAATCAACCTAGGCTTAGCAATCTACCTCTCTTGAAGTTTTGAAAGACGTTCCCTATATGCATTCTTCTCATCTTTGTTTTGCACATTAGAAAACTTGACATTATCATTAGACTCCGGTTTCAAACTGAAAGTGATCCTCTTCCTCTCGTTCCTTTTCAAATACTTGTTAACAATCGGATTTCTTTGATTCCGTCCCAATCTTGCAACATTTCCCTGAAAGAAATCTCAAATTATGTTATTATAAAAGTATAAAAACTAATACCAATCAATTTAGAAACTAGAAAACACAATTTCAAAATTGTCAAAAAAAATTTCCGAGGCGTCCATCCGATCGGTTTGAGGTCCATCCAATCGGATGCAACTTTTGGCATACTCCAATCCGATCGGTTGCAACTCGCAACCGATTCGGCTGGAGTTTCTGTATACTTCATTCATCCTCAATCCATTCTAAACGTTTCCCAATCAATCCGAACTTCTTTCTAACTTGTAATCATCCATTCTTGAGTAGTTCTAACATCCAAACTCTCCTATCAACGATTCTTAACATTTCCAATCATTAACCTAATGATTCTATGAAAACCAAGAACATCATCTAGTAAAATCTTCCAATTAGTGCTCTAATCAACAATGCAATTACCTAACATCACTAATTATCAATCATGTAACTTCTGGGATTTATCAATTGCAAATAAACTAGCTCCAAATATTATACCCAATTCAATCCCAAAATTCAATCAATTGAATTCTTACTCAAAACTTAACCAATTGATCTAATTCTTTTTGCAATACATTCTCCTATCTTCTAATTACTTATCCCCAAAATATTACATCTTAATTCGAACTAATTCAAAAAATACCCAATTCGTGACCTAATTTCAATCATCCGAATTAAAACTTAATTGAACAAAATTAATGATATAACTTACTTGACTTGATGCCATTGATGATTAATTATCACTCCTGCAACTTCCAAACAACTTCTTATGGTCAAATTTCTAACCCCCATTTTTGGTGGATTGTGTGTATGTGGTTTTTCTTGAGCTTTTGAAAATTTTGGTTTATATATTCAACTCCATCCGATCAGTTGTGATACATCCGTTCGGTTTGGTATGAAATTGATTTTTCAAAGTTTTTCTACTACTAAACTCGGTACAAGTACTAGTAGTTCTTTTCTCTTCAAAAACTTTATTATCTTGTATGTATTCCAAACAAACGTTGTCTAACATCTACTTCTACTTCTAACTTAAGACTAAAAACATAACTTAACTCTAAAAAAAAAAAAAAAAAAAAAAAAAAAAGAAAAAAAAAAAAACTAGATAAAATAGATTAATAGATAAACTAGATAAATATATAGATAGATAGTCTCATTCAAACATGAAATGCATAAAACCTAAAAACATAAAATAAATGGCATGAAATTAAAAATACGAAACAAACAAACTAGCACAAGATGTGCTTTATTCTTGTGATCATTCTTCTTCATCCATAGAAATATTCATTCCTAAGAATGTCTTCTCCACGATACTTGTTTGACAACTTCCTAGTAGTCTTTTGAGTTTTGAAACTTCGTGCAAAATTCCTTCCACTAGGACATGTGATATCAAATTTGCAATGCCAATCACCATCTCCTTCTTCTCTTTTGTAAATGCTATGACCATCGAAACCTCATTCCAAGTTCTTCAATTGGACCGGTAAAGATCTAAGAAAATTATTCAATTTGTTAAACACAAAAAATATTTTTAAATGGATTAAAGAAAGCCTCCATTGCTAGAGCTCTCTCCATTTCATCTTCAATATCAAAGAAACTAGGTGTGCATGGGCCAAACTTAGGCCTACCATCTTCATCTCTTCCTACTTCAAAGCAACCAAGGTAATCCTCCTCTTGGTCCTCATCATTATCATCCCCATTACTACCCCCTCTAGGCTTTGGATAGTAAGTATTCTTAAGAACTCCATCATCAATTGTCATGGTACCTCTTCCCATATCTATTATAGCTCCACAAGTTCTTAAGAATGGTCTACCTAACAACAAAGGTAGTTCCTTATCAACCGCAACATCCAACACAAGAAAATCTGCCAAGAATGCTTGATAACCAATTTGAACTCTCACATTTCTTACTTTCCTCATTGCTTTTGCCTTAGAATTATCTGCCATAGTGAGTTTAGAATTGTTAGGTGTAGGGTCTCTTAATCCTAACTTGTGATACAATGGATAAGGCATAATACTCACACTTGAACCCGTATCGGCTAATGCATATAAAGGAGTTGTCCCATTAATTTTAATCGGCAAAACAAAATTTCCGGGATCATTCATTTTCTTTGGGAGCCCATTCTCAATTATCCTTCTCTCCTCTACTTCATCAAAACTATTATCCTCCAACTTAGACTTCGCCAACATAACTCCATCTAATTTCTTCCTATAATCCATGTAATTTCTTAACACTTCAATGACCGGTTTGTTTTCCATCAATTCACTAATTTTTGCTTCAAGATTCTCCAAGATAGTTTGTTTTTGCTCTTTGGTTAAAGGTTTGCTACTTTTTGGTGAATTTGGTGGTGTTTTGGATGATGATGATGATAATTTGTTTTTTTTTTCTTTTTGGGTGGAGGGTTGGGTTAATTTGTTCAATGGTGTTTTATTTCGGTTAGCTTTGCCCATCTTACAAATTTCATCCCTTCCTTCCTTCATCACTTCCATTCCTTCACAAACATCAACAAGCATTTCATTCACACTCTTTCCTTCTACCAAATCACTTATGTTAATTCGTAACTCCCCAAGTGCAAAATCCAATGTACACTTGGTATTCACAAGAAAATCTCTACCAAAGATAACCTCCGGTTCATCGGCATTAGTATATTCCAAAACCACAAAATCAACTTTGAAGATGTGACCATGAATATTCCCTCTAACTCCTTTCACTTCCTTTCTTCCATAACTTCCATAATCAAGCCTAACAAAACCAAGCTTATCAAGCACTTCTTCCGAAATGTAATTGTCTCCATATTCCATATTCAATTCCGCATCCCACGTTTTAACTCCTTCCACCGCACAAGGTGTAGAATACCTCATGTGTGGAGCATCATATTCCTTAGGTGGTGCTCTTGTGAAAACAACAACTTTCCTTTCCTTCTCCTTCTTTGGATAACACATTTCATGTGGCAAGTAAGAAACATTATCACCAACAACCTCTTCTCCTTCTAAATCCAACTTAGCCTTTTCCAACATGCTTTCCAACTTTTCCAAGGAATCACCGGAATCCTTGAACATATCTTCCAAGTCTTTCAAATACGCCGAAATCTGACTCAAACTCTCCATTTCAACTTAAACAATTACTAACTATAACATAACCATCACAAAAAACATCCAAATCATTAGCATGAGGGTTAGTTGTAATCAAATAACTCTTAATATGAAATAAGAACAAGTAAATTAACTAACTAAAACACTTAGAATTGACAATAAACTAGAAAATAAAAATATTAAAAATTTTACCGAGACATCCATTCGATCGGTTTGACTTCCATCCGATCGGATGGCTCAAATGACCACCTCCAACCGATCGGTTGGAACCCGCAACCGATTCGGCTGGAGTTTCCTGACACTAAAATTTTTATAAAAGACTAAGATTTAATAAAACAGTAATTATAATATTAATGACATAAAAAAACATTAAATAAGGTGTTCTTAAAATTTCTAATTCATTAACTAAAATTAAAACTACTAAAAATATTAAAATGACTCATAATGACAACTTATAACTAATAATAACTAATATTAATTATATAATCATTAAAACTAATTAACTAAAAACAGAAAAATAATAACTAATATTAATTATATAATCCTAGAAATTTTACCGAGACCACCAACCGATCGGATGGGAATCCATCCGATTCGGTTGGTTGAAAACCAACTTTTTTTTTCTACTTTTTTTACTCTAAAAACTTTAAAATTTCACAAATTACAAACAATTTTATTACTAAAAACTAAGAAAATTAATCAAATCCCTGGCAGCGGCGCCAAAAGCTTGATGTGCGTTTTATTAGTAAAAGTTTTAAAATTTATAAACACGAATTATCCGATTATTATTTAGCACATACGAGCAAGTATACTCGTCCAGTGTAATAAAGGTGGGTAAGTCGAGATCGTCCCAAGGGATTTGGTTATTTTAGTAATAAGAAAAACGTTTGTTAAATAAGGGTTATCAATCCAAATTTATGTTAAATATTAATTTAAAAGAAACTCAATAAAAACTAAACATATACTTGTGTATAATTCCTTGATTGGTAATTAGGAGTATTATGACAATTTAAGTATAAATTTGGTGTAAAACTTGTTATGATGCGCAACTAAAAATGAGTAGTAATACAATCTATGATGTATGTCATGTTTTAACTACCACTAAGAATTCTATCACCTAAATGACTCCTTTCGGACATATCAAATGAGTATGACAATTCTATAATCACATAGTTGTTTTGAAAATCAATTCTTTTCTTATGAATTCCTACGAATCCTTTCGGTCCTTTTTTGTGATGAAATCTTCTCAAATCCATTTTAACAAGTAAATAAGATGGTTGTCAAGCATCCTATTCCATACTAATTTGTGCACTAATGTTTTGGAATAAAAACAAGTTGAAATTCCTTTCGGACCTATTTTTCAAAAGATTGTTTTTACCGACAAATTAAGCAAGAAAAGATGTTATTTCAACAAACTCATAAAATAGATATGTTTTCATGCATCACCCTTTTAATGAAAAGAATACTCCATAACCAATCACATCATATACACAAGTATATCACAAATTACTCCATAGCAATCATATTAAAACACAAGTAAATAAGAAAACTTTCATAAAACTTAAAGTAACAATTGTTCATTATAAGTATCAAGGTGTACCTAGTCTTGAGAATTACAATGAATAAACTTGTGGAACTTTAGCAACCACACTCCTCCAATTGCTCACTAACGTAAGTAAACAACTCCACACTCGAACTAATGCTTGAGACTCTAACTCAACACGTTCTGGACGTTTTTACAACACTTAGTAAACTTTTAGGCAATATAAGATAAACTAACAAGATTTGGTGTAATACTAAGTTAGATATTTGGTGGTACAAGTAATTCTAGACCCTAGGTAATCATTATATAGCATAATGACACTTATCTTCCAAGTAAAAATGTCCATCTAAAGTTAATAAGCAGAAATGATCAGCCACACATGATTATGGGGAGTAAATACGTCCATAAATACAAACTTGTAACTTCAGTCATCTCCATCCGATCGGTTTCTCACCATCCGATCGGATGGTCATTCTTTTTGGCACATTCTAGCCGAATCGGATGCGAGTTGCATCCGATCGGTTGGAATCTGTCTGAACATTCTTTCTTTGTCTTTTTACGTTGCATGCATTATTTTTCTTCGTGGCATGAATTTATCCATTAGAACTTGATATTTCCTTGATAATTACGTGTAGAAATCTTGTCTTTATCAAATCCTTTTGTCCATGCGACGTTTCTTTCATCCATGATCTTCTTGAAACTCTCCAAAAATGCATGACCCCTTCATTTCTTCATCTTTTAATCATTTTTACCTGCTTTTGGCTATATTTGCATGCATAAACACTTTTTCACGATTAAGTAACAAATATATACAAATATGACCAATTTCCTCACATAAAACAAACAATAACGCGACTAAAAACATGTTAATTTTGAGCGTTATCATTGGCGACCAGCTGTGAGTCAACGAAAATCGAAAGGTTGCATACCTCCATGTCTTTAGCTAGGCGTAGGCCTGCTAAAAAAGCTTCGTATTCTGCTTCGTTGTTAGTCGCCTCAAATTCGAATCGCAGTGCATAAGTGTATTCTTTTCCTTCTGGGTTGATTAACATCAAACCTGCCCCTGAACCGTCGGAGCTTGAGGCTCCATCTGTGAATAACTTCCAGTTATTCTCTTTTTTCGAAGGCTTCTTCTTGGGAGGTTCCTTATCATTTCCTGGCTCGGAAGGAGTTTTAGCGAGGAAGTCTGCGAGTATTTAACCTTTTATGGAGTTTTGCCCCTTGTATTCTATTTCATGCTCCCCAAATTCTATGGCCCATTTAGATACCCTCCCCGACTTCTTGGGCTTTGATAGTATTTGTTTGATGGGCTTATCAATTAATACCGTGATTGGGTGAGCTTGAAAGTACCTTCAGAGGCGTCTTGCAGCGTGAACTAGAGCAAGAATTAGCTTTTCCAATTCTGTGTAATTTAATTCAGCTCCCTGCAAAACCTGACAGACAAAGTAGATCGGAACTTGCCTCTTCTCTCTTTCTGCCAGGAGTACTGTGCTAATACTTTCATGTGACGTTGCGATGTACATATACAGTACTTCTCCATTAATTGGGGCTGTAAGTGTTGGTAGGATTTCCAAGAACTCCTTCAACTTTTAAAAGGCAGCTTCAGCTTCGACACTCCATTAGAAAATCTTCTTATCCATACATCCTTTAAGGGTATTAAAGAATGACAGTGATCGATCTGCACCCTTTGACAAAAACCTGCTCAATGCTGCCAGCTTTCCATTGAGGCTTTGTACCTTCTTCAATGTCTTTAGGGCTTGCAGATCAGTGATGGCTTTCACTTTTGAAGGGTTTGCTTTGATTCCTTGCTTTGTTATCAAGTGCCCCAGGAATTGCCCCTCTTCGACACCGAACAAACATTTCTTCGGATTGAGCTTCATATTTATGGCTCTTAGCTGGTTGAAGGTTTCTTGAATGTCAGAAAGTAGGTCTTCCTCTGTCCTACTCTTTATGACCATGCCGTCCACATATGCCTCCAAATTCCTTCCTATCTGTTTATTGAAGGCCTTGTCTACCAAACGCTGTGTTGGGAATTATACTAACAGTTAGCACGGCTAGTGAAGACATTACAACTGCTGAAGAATGTACTTGCAGTGGAAACTTATTACCACTGCAAGAACATATATTACCACTGCTATTTAGATAACTGTTAGGAAACGTGTTTTGATAAATATAGAATAGATCTTGTGTATATCTTATTCTATTAGCATTATACTTATCTTGTAGAAGAGGACTCCTTGTGCTATAAAAGGAGATTCTAGGTTAAAGGTTAGATATACGTTTCTAGAGCTTCAACGTGTAACCCTAGTGATACAAAGATCACTCGTATTATTATCATTAATAATATTGGAGCTAACCATTTGTTACATACATTGTTCTTATTCATAAACAACTGTCTTACTCACAATCAAACTTCTAAGTGTTACTAAGTAGATTCCGCATACTTAGTGATATAACTCAAAGTATCAATCTAACACAGTTCAAGGTGTTTAGATCCATCAAGTGGTATTAGAGCCAGGCTTTGATACTTTGATTTAGAAGACTCTAGCTCCCTCAGAAGAATCAATGGAGACAAAAACCAGTCAATCAAACATTGCTGCTAAGCTTCCAAAGCTTAAGTTGAATGAATTTGAGATGTGGAGGCTAATGATCGGACAATTCTTTATGGTGCAAGACTATACACTCTGGGAGATCATTATGCTTGGTAATTCCTTCAAACCAAGTTCTACCTCAGAGATGGTTGGTGGCAAGGAAGTAATAAAGGTTAACACTGGACCTGTTACTAATGATGAAAGACTTCAGATGAAGAATGATCTGAAAGCCAGAGGTTCGTTGCTGATGACACTTCCCATAGACCAAGTTCTAGCATTCAGCAAGTGCAAGACTGCAAAGACTCTTTTTGAGGAGATCTGTAATGTTTTTGGTGGTAATGATTCCACCAAGAAGACTCAGAAGACCCTGCTGAAGCAGACTTATGAAAACTTTGGTTCAACAAGTAATGAATCTATTGATAGCATCTTCACAAGGCTACAGAAGATTGTTACTCAACTCACCGTTTTTGGAATTGAAGTGGAAAGGGAAGACCTCAATCTAAAGTTCTTAAGAAGCTTACCCTCTGAGTTTGGAACCAATGTTGCTGTGTGGGAAGATAAGCTAGATTTGGAAACCATGAAACTTAATGATTTGTACAATAACTTCAAGGTTATTGAACAAAGATTAAAGAAAGCTGGCAAATTAAGCACATGTTCAGGAAGTGTAGCACTCATATCATCATCTCTTGATGATAGTTCAGATGAAGAAAGTGATACTGATGATGACAGTGCTAACATAATTGTTCCCACTGGTAGTGGAAGTGTTTCCACTGATAGCTCAAAGAGACAGATTGCAGGACTTAGTGATACTACCTTTTATGCCTTTATATCAAGTCAAGTGGGTGGTTCAATTCTCAATCATGAGGATTTGGATTAAATTGATGAAGATGATATGGAGGAGATGGACATTAAATGGTAGGTGGCATTACTAAGCTTAAGAGCAAAGAAGTTTTGGAAGAAGACTGGAAGAAAGATTAACATCAGTGGCAATGAGACAGTAGGTTTTGACAAAAAGAAGGTGGAGTGCTATAATTGTCATAAGAAGGGGCACTTTGCCAGGGAGTGCAGGAAGCCAAGGAAATCTGACAACAGGTCAACTTGGTATAAGCAGGACAAGAAGAAGGAACCTACTACTGATGAGCCAAAGGGGCTATTGGCTATTGATGGAGTGAGCTTTGATTGGAGCTTTATGACTAAGGATGAGGAAGATGATTCAGAGTCTGCAATGGTTGCAACTGAGCTAGCACTAATGGCTTTTTCTGACTCTGAGGTACAAATTAATAATGCTTGTTCTAAATCTTGTAAGGCCTTAAAAGAGTATGAGAAAATTAAAGCACAATATGATGAACAATTTCTAGAGTTAAATGATACTAATTATAACTTAGCAAATCATAAAAGAGGCCTAGGTGTTTTAGAAACTCAATTAGAGCATTATAGGGCAAATGAATCTAAGTTTAATGATGATATTGCAGTATTAAGAAGAGACTTAGATTATCAGGTTGCTGTAAATAAGGTTCTTAGGGAAGAACTAGAAAAGGTTAAAATGGCTAGTGAGAATATAAAGATAACTTGCAATACACTGGATCACCAATCCAAGTGTATTGACAAAATTTGGGAAGCCAAAGTTGTGAACAAAGCTAAATCAGGAGTTGGATACAAATCAGTTCCACCACCTCTAAGAGGTATTCCATCACCTCCTGGCATTGACTTAGCTCACACAGGATTAGAAGAATTCCAGGAACCACCTATGACCTATGGACCAAAATTTGTTAAACCAGCTGTTATTGAAAAGGTTCAGGTTGAGGTTGATACATTTGATAGTGCTAGTGACTCATCTCTTAAAGATGAAAGTTTGAATGTTGAGTCAAAACCTAGTGTTCCTGAGAATGTAAAAGTGGAGTTTAAAAAGAGTATTCCTGATGTTGTCAGAGAGAAGCCTAGGTCACAACCTAATTTCACTAGGCCCACTACTAGATATGCAGAGATGTACAGAAGTAGGTCACCAACTCCTAGGTGTAATATGAGGAGTTGGAATCATGTTAAATCTAGGCAATTTGGTAGTGACTTTGTGTTCAACAACAAACCCTGTCATATCTGTGGTAGCTTTGACCATTTGTCTTATAACTGTACCTACCACTTGGGTAGAAGGGAAGTGTTTGGGAATACTAGGGTGAATGGCCAAAATGCTAATAACTTAACTCACCCAAATCCACTTAGCAAGATGATTCCCAGGTCTGTTTTTCTTAACTCTGGCATTAAACCAATTTCCACTGCTAGACCAGCAGTTTCCACTGCTAGACCAGCAGTTGCCACTGCCAGAAATAAAAACAGAGTTTACCCTAAGCCCCTTATTACTACTTTTGTTAAATCTACTCAAACAGGGAAAAAGACCAATTTTGAAAAGAAAGTTTACAATAATCACAAGTGGGTACCAAAAATTTCAAAACCAGTAGTTTCCACTGCTAAGCCTGCAGTTACCACTGCAAGGCCAAAGGTTACCACTGGTGGGTCTGTGAACAAGAAAAGGGTAAATATGGGAAATGCTGTTAAGGCCTCAGCACATTGGGAATGGAAACCAAAAGGAACCATCACCTCAAACAATCCCAATGATGTATCAATGACCTTTGATAGATATAATTATATTGATACACGAGGCAGATCCAGGTCATTTGTGGCTTGGGTCCCCAAAAGGAACTAATTCCTTTATTTTGTATGCAGGAACATTCAAAGACTACAAATGATCAAGGATATTCAGACAGTGGATGTTCCAGGCACATGACTGGCAATAAGTCCTATCTTTCAGACTTTCAACCTTATGATGGACAATTTGTCAGCTTTGGAGGAGGAATTGGTGGCAGAGTTTCTGGCAAAGGAACAATCAAGGCTGGAAACATAGATTTTGAGAATGTGCACTATGTGAAAGAACTCAAGTACAATCTTTTCAGTGTATCACAGATGTGTGACAAGAAGCATAGAGTTCTATTCACAGAAGATGAATGCTATATCTTATCTAAGGATTATAAGCTCCCTGATTAAAGTGAAATTTTGCTTACAATCCCTAGAAAAGGAAATCTATATAGCATTGACATGAAGAACATAGTGGCTAATAATGATGTTACTTGCTTGCTTGCAAAAGCTACTTTAGATGAATCCATGCTTTGGCACAGAAGACTTGGTCATGTTAACTTCAAGACCATCAACAAGATTGTGAAAGATGGACTTGTCAGAGGTTTACCTGAGAAAAGATTTGAAAATGACCAAACTTGTGTTGCCTGTCTCAAAGGAAAGCAACACGGAGCTTCATGCAAGACCAAAGCATTCAATTCTATTGATCATCCACTCTTTATGCTGCATATGGACTTGTTCGGTCCTACTTCTATGAGCAGCATCAATTTGAAGAAGTATTGTCTTGTTGTGACTGATGATTTTAGTAGATTCACATGGGTTTTATTTTTAAGAACTAAGGATGAAACCACTGGCATCCTTAAGACATTTATTAGTGAAGTTGAAAATCAATTTGAAAAGAAAATCAAGATCATCAGGTGTGACAATGGGACAGAGTTCAAGAATAAAGTTATGGATGATTTCTGCAGAGACAAAGGTATTAAAAGAGAATTTAGTGTTGCAAGAACTCCTCAATAAAATGGAGTTGTAGAAAGAAGAAACAGAACACTAATCGAGGCTGCTAGAACCATGTTAGCTGACTCAAAGCTTCTAGTGACTTTTTGGGCTGAAGCAGTTAACACTGCTTGTTACATACAGAACAGAGTTTTAGTGGTCAAAACAAAGAACAAGACACCTTATGAGTTATTCAGAGGAATACCTCCTACTTTGGAGTTTATGAGGCCATTTGGGTGTCATGTTACTATTCTCAATACCATTGATCATCTGGGTAAATTTGAAGAAAAGTCTGATGAAGGCTTCTTTGTTGGATACTCCATGGTTAGCAAGGCTTTTAGAGTCTACAACATAAGAACAAAGAAGATTGAAGAGAATTTGCATGTTGAGTTTCTTGAAAATAAAGCTAACATGGCAGGTTCAGGACCAGATTGGCTATTTGATCTTGAAACATTATCTCATACAATGAATTATGTACCTCTTACTTCAAGCTCAGGAGACAAAGATCTTGAAGATTCAGAAGAATTCATTGATGAAGATGAAGCTTGCAAAGATGATGAAGATCAAATCGTTATGCCACTTTGGGACTTTGTTGATAATTCTGAAAAGACAAGTGATGCAGATGGTGTGAATTTTGATGAATTGAATAAAGAAATTCCTACTAGCAGTGGTAACTCAATTCCCACCTAGAAGTTTCCACTGACAGCCCAAATGTGGAACATACATCTCATGAATCACCAAGTGATGAAGTAGAGATCACTAACATGCCTACAACATATGATATTCCTAGCACATCACAGACTTCAATTCACAAAGTGCATCCACTTGATAATGTTATTGGTGAACTTCAATCAGGTGTGAAGACTAAAAGACAAACAAAGAAAGATGATATTCATGGGTTCATTAGTGAAGTGTATGAGTCCAAGAAGCATAAAAGGAAGAATGAGTGTTTGTTTTTCTGTTTTCTCTTACAAGTGGAGCCTAAGAATGTTTATATGGCTCTAGAAGAATCTAGCTGGGTAGAAGCAATGCAAGAGGAGTTGTTGCAGTTTAAACTTCAAAAGGTTTGGGTTCTTTGCGACTTGCGTGATGGTATGAAGGTCATTGGTACTAAATGGGTTTTCAGAAACAAGAAAGATGAAAGAGGTATTGTAATCAGGAACAAAGCAAGATTGGTTACTCAAGGATACACTTAAGAGGAGGGTATTGATTATGAAGAAGTTTTTGCTCCTGGTGCAAGGATTGAGGCTATTAGATTGTTTTTAGCCTATGCATCAGTTATGGGCTTTACTGTCTATCAAATGGATGTTAAGAGTGCCTTTTTGTATGGTACTATTGATGAGGAGGTATATGTCTCTCAACCTCCAGGCTGTGAAGATCCTCAACACCCAAATAAAGTGTATAAAGTGGTTAAGGCTCTTTATGGCTTACATCAGGCTCCAAGGAAGTGGTATGAAACCTTAGCTACTTACTTACTGAATAATGGGTTTCATAGAGGCAAGATTGATCAAACTTTGTTCATCAAGAAAGACAAAGGTGATATTCTACTTGTGCAAGTATATGTTGATGATATTATCTTTGGGTCTACTAAACAAGAGATGTGTAAAGAGTTTGAGAAGCTGATGAAAGATGAATTTCAAATGAGTTCTATGGGAGAACTTACATTCTTTTTGGGGCTGCAAGTACAACAGAGTAAAGAAGACATCTTTATTAGTCAAGACAAATATGTGACTGAGATTATTAGGAAGTTCAAGTTTACTGATGCAAAATCTTCAAATACCCCTGCTGACAAGACCACTCATCTATTGTTGAAAAATGCTAGTGGTGCTAATGTTGATGTGCAAACTTATAGGTCTATGATTGGTTTTCAGATGTATCTTACTTCATCAAGGCCAGACATTATGTTTGTTGTATGTGCTTGTGCAAGATTTCAAGTGACTCCAAAGACATCACATATGACAGCAGTGGAAAAGATTTTTAGGTACTTGAAGACTTATCCTAATCTAGGATTATGGTATCCAAGAGAATCCCCTATGGAATTGATTACATACTCAGATAGTGACTCTGCTGGTGCAAGCTTGGATAGAAGGTCAACTACAGGTGGATGTCAATTTCTTGGATGTAGATTGGTGTCATGGCAGTGCAAGAAGCAAACTATGGTTGCTACTTCAACCACTGAAGCAGAATATGTAGCAGCTGCTAGTTGTTGTGCTCAGACCCTATGGTTTCAAAATCAATTATTGGATTATGGGTACAATTTCATGAACACCATTATCTATATAGACAATAGTAGTACCATATGCATTATTAAAAATCCTGTGCAACACACCAAAACTAAACATATTGAAATTAGACATCATTTTATTAGAGATTGTTTTGAGAAAAAGCTTATTAATGTTGTCAAAATCCATACTGATGACAATTATGCTGATTTATTAACAAAAGGGCTTGATGTGGGTAGGTTTCAATACTTGGTAACAGGTATTGGAATGCTAAATCCATAACAAATTGATGTCTAATACTTTTCAGTGTTGCAGGATAGTTTTTAGGTACTAGTATTGTTTGTATTGTATGTATGGTTTTCTACTAACTTGTATGCAGAGTTATCAAGAGCACAGTGGAAATAATCATACAACAGTGGAAAGTTTGGTGATAAAAGCAAAAAGAAAGAGTACTTTTATTGATCTTGAAGAGAGTACATAACAACCATCTAGAAAGCATTGTCACCAAAACAGAAAACCATCACAAGACATAAACCTACAACCTAACACCTACTACATAGGTTTCTTTCCCTTTCCCTCATAATCATGCTTGGCTTTGGAAGCTTTCTTTCTCTTGTCATCAAAAGAAAGTTGTTTCCTTGGACAAGCAAGTCCCAGAACTTGCTTGGGAGGCCTTGGTGCTTGGGTAGGCTTCTCAACAGCAGGCCGCTTCATGTTGCTTATGGTAGTCTTCAATGCTGTAGTTAGGGCCTTTGGAAGTTCTTTGGAATGGTTGAAGGTTAGATCATTGTCATCATCAGGGGAAGAACTGGTATAGAACTCTAAGGATGGAGCAGGAGAAGCTTCAGTCTTTTTGGATGTCATGTTGGATGCTGTGGATGTGGTAGCACTTGGAGGAAAGTAATCACTCCACCCTATTGAAAGTTCCTCTGAGTTTGTACAATAGCTGATCTCCTCATCAGATGAATCATCTGAGGATATGTAGACTAATGGAAACCAGCTCATTGTGTTGATCAAGGGTTTGTGTTATTGAAGATGTTTGTTGATGAGAGATAAAGGTTTTTGAGCCCCCTTTTATAAGCAATGTCAAGGTCGAATTCTAATTAATGAAGAATATTTACTCTTACCTGTTTTGGTAGGTTGGAGGAGTAAATTTGGTTATTATCGGGTTGACTTTTGAAAGATATTTTTATGAATAGTAACTTGGTTACAAAGTTACTTTGGGTTAATTTTTATGGGTTAAGTTGAGCGTTACTTTGTTCTGCAGCATACAACCCATATTATTGCAGTCATTGGAGTTATAAGGTGTGTATCATGGACACACAACAAATGGTTATTGATTCACCATGTCTAATCCACATAAGAATCAACTAGTCCAGAGCAAACGGCTCCTGGTAAAGACTTATCAAATCCATTTATGGTTAATAGTTTACCAAAAACTATATGGTTATCAACTCACCATACTCCATGTGATCAAGAGTTGGCTAGTCCATAGCAAACGGCTCATGGTAAAGACATATCAAATCTGTTGATAGCTGGTAGTTTGCTAAAAACTATGATAAGAGCAGCAAATTTTCAAGTTTTACTTACCACTGCTCTTTGATATGTTGTAAAAATTTTACCACTGCTAGTTCATTAGTTACTACTGCAAGAGTAACTTTTTCCACTGATGAACTAGCCGTTACAACTGTGGTGTCAGTAATCTATTTTTTACTAGCCGTTGTAAATATAATCGTCTTTCTGTATTAATAGGGTAAATCTTTTGTGAATTATCTACTTACTTATTATAATTTATTCTTTTCCAAAGATAACTCTTTCTAAAGATAATTCACATTGCGCAACCTTCTCAAACCCTATTAGTATAAATTGATCATCATACGGCTTGATTTTTATCTTGATTACTAACACTTTTATTCTCTTTTCACAAATATCATGGCGATTCTAAAATTTGTCGAGGAGCACAACCAAGTGGCCTACCTACAAAAGTCAAACGAAAAGAGTGGCCCTGTTTTTCATCAGATTGTGGATTTTCTAAACACAACTCATATAAGGTATACCTTAACTATTAATTCCACAATCTATGTCTCTCATATCAAACAGTTCTGGAACACTGTGGAGTCCATAACTCTTGAACAGGGAGACACACATGAATCTGTGGAAGCTCTAAGAGCCACAGTAGATGGGGTAACTATTGATGTTACTGAGTCATCCTTGAGGAGAATTCTCCAATTGGATGATCTCAATGGTATCATCACATTACCAAATTCAGAAATTTTCACTAATATTGCTTTAATGGGGTATGATACATCTGAACAAAAAGTAACTTTCAGAAAAGGATGTTTTTGTCCCCATTGGAGATTTTTAATTCACACTCTTTTGCATTGCCTAAGTCCTAAGAAAACATCTTATGAACAATTTGCATCAACCATGGCTTATCCTTTGGTTTGTTTGGCAACTGATAGGACTTTCAATTTTTCAAAGTTTATTTTCAATAATATGAAAGGCAATGTAAAGAGTCAATATAAATTTTTGATGTATCCAAGGTTTGTGCAAGCAGTGTTAAATGAGTTTCAACTGCAACCTCACAAGAGAATTTATGAAACCTCCTGTCTTAAGCCAAAAGTTTTTCAAAACATGAGTAAGGCTTCAGATCTTTGGAATGGGGAGGTTCATCCACTTTTTCCTCAAATGCTTGCTAAAATTTCTCAAGTACAGGGTGAAGATGCAACCATCCCAGTTGTATCCCAAAACACACCCAATATTGTTGTTCCACCAATTCACCACACCCCTGCTGTAACTCACACCTATGAGAGAAGGCATAAACTACCAACTTCTCTCATCTCAACATTGCATGTTGCTGAACCTTTTGGTTTAGGGACAAGCAGTGGTGGTTCAAGGCTTAATCCTAGTCCAACTAGGGAAGAGCCTGAATCAATGCCCTATGATTCACCTCTCCCAACAGGTGACACAGTTGGAAGTGTTGAGGGCAGTGTGCAATTATCTGAATTGATGGACATATGTACCAAATTAGTCAAGCAGGTTCAAGCTCTGGAGAAAGATCTGGCATAGACCAAAGTACAACATGCCACAGAGCTGAATCAATTGAAGGCAGAGATTCAAAGGTTACAGAATGAAGTTGAGAGTCTCAAAAAGAAAAGACCTGCTCAGGTTGTGTTCTCCTCTTCATCTTCACCTCATGATGAATTTTCTGCAAGTTCTAGTAAAGATTTGGGAGATTCTTCCAAACAGGGGAGGAAATCAGATGCAGAGTTTAAGGGGAGGAGAATTAATTTTGATAAGGAATTTGCTGAGTTAACTGATTCTGACAATGCTCAAGCAAAGGATGATGCAGCTGAGACTAAGGGGGGAAGTTAGATTTTGATGATATGGATGTTGATGCTGATTTTCACTTTGATGATACAGTTGGAACTGCTCAACCAATTTCCACTGATGTAGAAAATGTTCCCACTGCAAGTGAAAATATTCCCACTGCAAGTGAAAATGTTCCCACTGCAAGTGAAAGGGTTACCACTGCAGAGGAAGAAGCTGCCAGAATAAGATCAGTCAAAGGTAAAGCAATTGTGACTGGGTCAGAACAAGAGCAAATAAGAAAGATTTCTAAGAAAGATCAAGCTCAGATTGATTTTGATGCAAGATTGGCAGAGCAAGAGCAAGCAGTAGAGAATGAAAGGAAGAGAAAGCTAGAGGAAGATGAATTTGCTAGTTTTATGGAAGCAAAGAGGTTGAATAAACTTGAAGTAGTAATGGCAAAACCACTTTCAGTTGTTTCACCAACTGTCATACATGAGAAACCTCCTATGTTCACTTATGTGCCTACAGAAGAAGAGATTGACTACTTGATTAATAATGATCAAATAATCAGAAAGAAGGCTATTGAACTTATTGCAAATACAACCTTGGATGAAGAACAAAGGTCTGCTCAATTAAGAGACTTCATTCAAATGAAGAATCAGCAGGCTCTGGATGAAATCATTGGGGATGTTAGAAAAGGTCAAAAGAAGCTAAGAAAACTTACAAAGGCACAGATCATTGCTGAGATGAAGACCTTTTGTTGTCATATTGGCAATATGAAGATGGCTCAATTCAAAGGAATGTCACATGATCAAATTGAAGGTATTTACTACAGGATTAAAAGACAAGATAGTAAATTCATTCCAATGGATCAAGAACCTATAGTAATGAAGACAAAAAGGTCTGGAGTGAGTCTTGGATCAAAAGATACAAAGAAGTTGAAGACTTAGGAGTCATCTCAAGCAGAAGAGGGTCCTAGCAAGTTGACAGAAGAACAAGTTACAAATATGATGTTCATAGAGACTGATGTACTTAATATTGAACCTCTACAAACAAAATATCCAGTTGTTGGTTGGGAAATCTATTCTGATGATTTTGGAGTTGCTTGGAAGATCATTAGAACTGGAAGTGTCACAAGTATTTGCCGAGATTTTGAGGACATTGTTAGATCTTGTGATAGAGAAGTCTTGGATAATTTGTGGAGGATTGTTCAAGATCAGTTCAAGAAGGATGAACTTGTTGATGTCATGGCTAAGGAGTTATGGGTTCACTTTAGAAGATTATATGAACCTGACCCAAGTGACAGACATTGGAGATTTGAAGCTCACAACATGAATACCTTGTGGAAATTTTATGACTCAAGTGCTGTACATCATCTTTCTACTCAAGATGGAGTTGATGTGTTTATGCTTGGAGAGAAAGAATATCCATTAAGAGCTGGAGTATTGACTGTGATGATGTCAGTAAAGCTTAGGTGCTGGGAAAGAACTGAAGTCATAGAAGATTTGCTGCAAAGGATTTATGATCAAAGTGTGAGAGCTGATAAAGAGTTAAGAAGAAAAAGATAAGTGTTTGGAAGACGGCTTCGCTCCTTTATTGTTCTTAGGTCCTTCCCACGAAGACGGCTTCGCTCCTTTATTGTTCTCCATCGAAGCCCCATTGGTAGATACCTTTTTGGCCTTTATCCATGTGTATATTTTGTCCATCAGGCCTTTGTATGTGGCCGGAAGATCTGTGGATAAGAATTCCACAAGATTCCGGTTGCGTAGGCCATGGACGAAGCCAGAGATGCGTTGCTCTTCGTGTAAGCCTAGAATCTGCAGAGTTTCGTCGGTGTACCTAGTAACAAAATTTCTTGTGCTTTCGTTCTCCTTCTGCTTAATGTTGTCTACCGTGAGGTGTGTTCTTGTGAACTTCTTCTGTTGGCTAAAGTGAGATCAAAACTTAGCCTTCAAATCATCAAGGTTGATGATGCTTCCGGGTTTCTGCCCATTCCACCAAATACGTGCGGAATCCTGGAGGGTATACGTAAACATGTGACAGGCTACGGGCATGACCCATTTCTGCATTCTTATGGCTCCTTCGAACATATGCAGGAAATTATCTGGATCCCCCTTCCCATCGTAAGTCCCTATATGTGAAGGTATCTTTAGACCATCCGGCAAGGGATAGTCTTCGATCCATCTTACAAAGGGTGTCGTAGGACATGCGGGCTCTGCGTATAAGTGGGTGTAAGATGGTATGTTCATGGGAACATTATGATATGGATTATAAGGAGGGGGTACCCCTGAAAAGGGTTGATTAGTGTAGAAAGGATGAGGTGTACTCGTGTTTGGAGGGTAACCATTATACATGGTATACGGAGGGTATATCATGGGATGGTTATAGGATACAGCGGTTTGTGAGGGATACTGATTGCCAGGTTGCCCATTCATGGGGGGATAAAGGTTTGGAGGATAACTCTGAACCAGAAACTGGGGATACAGGCCAACGAGAGGGAGGCTTCCTCCTGTGTTGACTGAACCTGGGTTACCTCCCACACTGGATGCGTGGGAGGGCTTTAGTGGAACACCTCCTTCGGTCCTCCCCAAATGTGCCGCTAGTAATGGAGGTAGGTTTACCTCCGAGTTTTCCCTTTGCAAGCTCCTTCCATTAGGGCATTCAGCGACAGTTCCTTCCCTCCTTGTGGTAGTTCTTTCGGGAGCTCCCTCAAAGCCTACATTCCTTCCTCCAACCCTTCTACCCGCAGGATACCCAATGCGCAGGATAGGGTGATGAGCCCTAGGGACCGAAGGCCTCGGCTCCATCTCGATCTCCTCATCATACTCATCGCTGGAATATTCTAACTCCCTTCACATCTCCATGTTTCTGATTTGCCTACTTTGAGCCCTTAACAAGGACTCTAGCTCTTCGTAATTAGCATCGATAATGGCGGGGCTAATGATGGGCTCTGGATTAGCTGAAGTGGATGCGTGGTGGTTGGGCGTTATTTCAGGGTGAGATCATGTGGTAAAGGTGGAGGCCGTGATTGGTGGAAGGCTGTTGGTGTCAGTTACGGGTAAAGGGGTTAAGGACGAGAAACCCAGTGGGGGTGTAACCTCTCTTTCTGGATTCATGCCGGAATAATAGCGAGTGTATTTAACTTGGTTATTCTACTAGGAAATAACGGGACTAATTGTATCGGGTCCCACAGATGGCGCCACTGATTGTACAATAATTCGCACTACCAGGCCTTCGTTGGTGATCAAAGGAAATGAGGGTGTTGTGATTACGCCAAGCTTGGATATAACCTGAAATAAGAAATACTAAAACACTATGTTAAGTGATTGCGCAGGGGTTGGACCCTGCGAACCACCTCTGGCGTGTGAATAAGTGATTTGTAAGAGAGTTTAAGTGTAAATGTAGTAAAGTAAGGTGAGAGAAATTGCATACCAGATTTTTCATCATACAGGACTATTTATAGGTGAAGAAAATGGTCCTGGAGAGTGGTCACACGTTTGAGAGAGATCGTGGGGGCGTCCCATGATTTGTGATAACCGCTAGGGTTTAGTGTCCCACTCCTCCTGGTTTAGCGGGGGAGCTAAAGAGAAAGAGGAGACGCGGGTAAGACTTGGTCTCACCAATATTTGGACTTGGCATCGTTCCGTCCTTAAAACTTATCGAGAGATACCCCGAAGGGCCTAATCCTTCGATTGGCGAATTCCCACTTGGTAACTAGATCATTGATGATTAGTTTTACGCCAAAGAAAGTTTAAGGAGGCTAGCCAGAGCCTTGGATTATGTAGGTTGCGATCAGACTCGAAGGGGGATCCTTCGAGCTAATTGGAGGGTACATCATCATTCACCTTCGACAAATTCCGCCAATATCTTGTCCTTTCAAAGAAGGTCGTTTTTACTGATCATTCGGCTATTCGATATCTTTTTGCTAAGCAAGACGCTAAACCACGACTAATTCAGTGGATCTTGTTGTTACAAGATTTCGATGTTGAAATTCGTGATAAAAGGGGGGCAGCGAATTTAGCTGCTGATCATCTCTCTCATCTCGAAAATGCCCTCCTTAGTGAGCTTGACAAGAGTGAGATTTGGGACTCATTTCCTGACGAACAACTTATGTCAATGACAGATTCTGAGCCATGGTACGCTGATTATGCTAATTATCTTGCAAGTAGGCTCCTTCCGGAACACATGACTAGACACGAAAAGAAAAGGTTCTTTACCCAACTAAAATACTACTTCTGGGACGAACCCTTCTTATTCCGAAGATATCCTGATCAAGTAATCAGGCGCTGTGTTTCGGGAAAAGAGGCAATGAAGATTATGAAAGAATTTCATTCGGCCCTTTCTGGGGGCCATCAGGGGATAAACACCGCCGCAAGAAAAATTTTTGATGCAAGATTTTATTGGCCTAAAATATTTCGTGATGTAAAGGATATGATACAAGCATGCGATTCCTGTCAACGAGCCGGAAATATATCAAGAAGAGATGAAGCGCCTCAGAATTTTATACAAGTTTGCGAGGTTTTCGGTGTTTGGGGAATTAATTTCATGGGACCCTTTTCATCTTCAGGGGGAATGAATACATAATTGTGGCCATTGATTATGTTTCAAAATGGGTGGAGGCATAAGCCCTTAGGACCAACGATGCTAGGGTAGTTATTCATTTTCTGAAAAAGCTGTTTGCTAGGTTCGGCATTCCTAAAGCTCTGATTAGTGATAGGGGGACCCACTTTTGCAATGCACAAATGGAAAAGGTCATGAAAAGATATGGAGTCTCCCACCGGTTGTCGACTGCTTATCACCCGCAAACCAACTGTCAAGCTGAAAACACCAACAAGGCGATAAAGAGAATATTGGAAAAGACGGTTAATCAGAACAGAAAGGACTAGTCATTTAAACTCGATGAGGCCTTATAGGCATTCCGAACGGCCTACAAGGCACCTATTGGAACGACCCCGTTCCGCATGGTTTATGGCAAGGCGTGTCACCTTCCAGTGGAACTTGAACACAAGGCTTATTAGGCAATTAAGGCATGTAATTTGGACTATACGGTCGCTGGAACGAATAGGTTCTTGCAGCTCCATGAACTTGATGAATTAAGGCTAGAAGCGTATGAATCCTCCGTTACATATAAAGAGAGGGCAAAAAGATGGCATGACCAGCGAATTAAGAAACCTAAGGAATTCTCAGAAGGGGACAAAGTTCTATTGTATAATTCCCGGTTAAGGTTATTTCCCGGGAAACTTATATGTACCCTTTTCAGTGAGAAGCTCCTCTAAAACAGGTGCTGTTGTGTTAATGGACGGCGAAAATAGAGAATTCACTGTAAACATACAACGCGTAAAACATTATCAAGAAAGTGGTAATGAAATGATTAGTGAGGAGGATCTATCATTTGATGACGAGGTCACGTAATAGCCCATGTCCTTGAGTTTAGCTACAAGACTCGTAAATAAAGAAAAGCGCTTCTTGGGAGGCAAACCATGTTTTGTGTGTTTTTATTTGTTTGATTTTTATTAGTTTGATTTTATTTGTTTCCGTATGCGTGTTTTATTTTTGTTGTTGGTAGATCATGTTTCAAACTAAATTGTGAAAATGCTTTATTTTGTTGTTTAACTTGGTCTTAACTTCATATAAAAGTATTTTGCAAAAGCTAAGTGTAAGGGGAAACCCCAAATTTGTTATTAAGAACGAAAATGATCATGATTCGCCACAATATTAAATGAACATGTATATTAGTAATTGTTAGAGTCAAATGCTTGTATCGAGTCATAATGATGTTTTGCAGGATTTTCCACGAAATAGGACATAAGTTTTTCCAGAAATTTTCCGGAAACTTAACATAAAGATTTCTGCAGGTCACTTCTGACGGCGTCAGGGTTTAACACCTGATGGCGTCACGTGTAAAATTTTGGAAATTTTGTGAGTTTTTTTTTTCTAACATAGTCTTAAAAGTTTTTGTTGATTCTTTAATTTTATAAACTCCAGGAAATCTGCAAACATTCATTCCACAAGCATTATATCCCTTAAATTCCTAGAAAGCAACATTAAGATATATATGCTATCTTTCTAGGATTTGTTTGTATATATATAGATTGCCGCCTATTTTACGCGAGGTTGCCTTGATTGTTTTCTCAAGTTTAACAGGTTATATATGACAAGAAGATGATTTATATTTCTGGATGGGAGCTTTCAATGTTCATTTTCTTGGAGGAAGATCTAACCTTGTTAACACACCATCCACACCGAACGAATCAGGGGAGTATTTGTTTTCATTCTTTTACCTATGTTACTTTTACATCCTTTAATTGAACATTGGGGACAATGTTCATCCGAAGTGTAAGGGGAGGGTAAATGATGATACCTTATAGGATACAATTGCACTTGAGTTTGTTTGTTCGATGGTAGGTGTGTAATAAAACTAAGAGAAATATTTGTTAGTGTAATTTTAGCGCCAAATTTAAATTTTTTTACAACATTTAGGAGTGAACCTTTAACCTTAACAAGCGTCTCATAGATAGGAGTTGTATGACTAGCACAAAACTGTACCATTCAGAAAAATTTTTCACCCAAATATGTGAGGTTCGCCTTTAGATTTGATTGGAAAAGCATTCATTATTAGTGCTTATTAGGGTACCGGTAGCATTTAGATTCTAGAACTTGCGTTAGTGATGCATCCCGAGACCGCTAGTGAGACTACATTCGTATAGTAGGATTTACTACATGATAAGAGGCATTAGGATCACCCTTGTGTTTAAACCCGTATCATAATTACTTGACCATTTAAGTCATATTACTTGACTAGTAAAGTCAATTAATTTTCCCACACCTTAGTGTTGTACTCATTTTTAGTACACGATACCCCTAGTACACCCCTCCGAGCCTATTTTTTTGTTTCTAACTTTAAGCATTTTACTTAAGGGAAGAATTTGTTACAACCCACCAAAATGTGCAACCAAATCGCCTTAGCCTTCCTTGTATGCACTCATTTTTAGTGCATTATTGTTATATGTTTAAACCCTTAGTTAGTTATCTAATTGATTACACGGTTGCTAAGTCGAGTCATATCTTGTACATATTGTTTTGGGACGATTGGGACGATTGGGTAAAGTACTAATGTTTTAGAGTAGTGGGGAAAAACATCATTTATTACCCCCATATGTGCGCTAATCTTAAAAAGTACTCCAAGTGTTTTGATTATCTTGATTCGAGTCATTAGAGTAGTTTATTGTAAAGTATGTAAAAATTCAAGTGTAAGGGGAATGTACATTCCCTATGATGTATTATTTTGGATGGTAGGGTAAAAGTGTATGCAAAAAAAATAGAATAAAAGAAAAAGAGAAAAACATACGGACTACCATCCCGTTTCATTCTATGTTTGTTTTATATTTTTGTTATTTTTTATTTATTAGCTTAAGTCGAGTCGAGTCTTGGCTTAGCAACGCCATATTGTACATGTAATTAACCAAGATGATTAACTCGCCACCAGTAAATATTGTCTTTATCCAACAAAACTGTGTTTTCCATATCCCTACACCTAACGTTATAACCCTTTAAAAGACCTCTTTGATAGTTTATCCTAGGTGCTTACGCCAAGTGGTGGAGGTTTGATCCTTTCCCAAGCCTATGGTAATCTATTTGCTATGACAGGTAGTGAGAGATGTTTTCCATTTCCATATTGTGATATATACTTTATTACACCCGAGAGATGTGAGTATCTAAACACTATTTGTGAGGTGCTAGTGTATGACCTCCGTGCTTGTTTTTGGTTTTTAGTGGAATGATTATTTGTTGTAATTACTTTTATATGAGTGTTAAATGACCCCTAACTTGTATTTTGATTAGAATAAAAGCGCATTTGCTTGAGGACAAGCAAATCTCAAGTGTAAGGGTATTTGATGAGGCGAAAAGTGTACCGCTTTTAAGGGGTCATTTAAGCCCGAATTCGAGATTATTTGATCAATTATTGCCCTAAATCGTTCCTTTTGTCATTTTAGGTACTTTTGGAGAGAAATCTGGAAAAGGAAGCATTTTGGACATTTTTGGAGCATAAAAGTGAAGAAAACGGCAAAGTCTCAAATTCCTTGCTGGGAACAGTACCTGACGACGTCAAGGGATTACTAGTGATGACGTCAAGAGTGGAAAAAGAGGTGGAAGTGGAAAATACACGTGACGATCCAGAAATTTTTTAGGCTTATTGGCCTGACGGCGTCACCTAGGCCGTTTGGGTCCAAATACACGTGACGACCCAGAGCTCATTCCTACATGACGGCATCAGAAGTGGATCTAGGCAATACGAATTTCATCATGGCGGCGAGTTGACGGCGTCAGAGGTTAATACATGACGCCGTCAAGATGCATAGTCTATATATATTTTTCCAATTTTTCATTGTAATGTGTGGAACTTTGTGTGGGATATTAGGGCATAAACCCTAGACGAATTTTACAGCTTTTTCAAGGGTTTTAACCCCTTGATTCTTCCATGTTCAATTGAAGATAAGTACTTATTCAAATCATTCAATATGTCTATGTATTGTGTGATTATATCTTATGCTTGTCTTCTCTTTAACATGCTAGGCTAGGTTTTTATTGTGTTTGCTTAGATGTAGTGAAACCTAGATGTTGATTATGGGTTGATTGCTTGTTTATAATTGTTATAGATGATTGTATTCGATGTTAGGCTTAAGAAAACTGGCAGACTTCCATTGGTAACTTGCTTGAACGTCTTAAGAAACATGATCGGAGGTGTACTACTATTTTTGGTTGTATTTAATGCGTAAGAGAATTCTAATGATCCCATGTTAGGAGCTTCTAACGGCTCGACATAGGAGTGAAGTAGGATCTTATAGAGTTAGGGAATATTGTACATAGCCCTACGACTAGTATTAAGGAATATAACACGTCATCCATGCAATTGTAACAAGCTAATCAACGTGTAAAAGATATCTAGGGAGTAATGAAATCTAAGTAAACACAACTTTTCTCATTATTTTTTCCACCACATTAGTAAATTAGTTTAATTTTCATTTATTTTATTTTATTTTGATTGCATCTTAGTTAATTGGGTTAGTTGGCTAGCAACTAATTCCGCACACTCCTTCAAAACCCGAGATTTTACTTGCTTTCATAAAATATAAAAAAAATACAAAAAGAATCATCCCTCACCTCTAGACCTAGTTTAGTATGCTTTCTAATCCTAGCGACACTATTCCTGAGTTGAACGATCAATCCCCCGGTACTTGTCACTATACTATACTACAACGATCAGGTACACTGCCTGGTGGGGGTTGTAAGCTTCTCAAGATCCCTTGAGAGGTAAAACCTGTTGCGAGGGCGCAATTCCCACGTATCAGTAAACTATCAACCATAAACGGATTTGTTTAAGTCTTTACCAGTAGCCGTTTGCTCTGGACTAGTTGATTCTTATGTGAATTAGACATGGTGAATCAATAACCATTTGTTGTGTGTCTCAGTTACACACCTTTTATGATCAACTCCCAACAAAAATTTGGTTATTTACCTGCACATGTTAGTATAAAGCAAATAATATGAATAACCAAAGTGTCTAACTGATGTGTGCTATTCACACATCCTTTTTAGACCTAAAATTAGACCAAAAACACCAAATACTAACCAAATATGCCAAGAAAATGTATGCTTTTGTATTTGTGTATGTGTAGGTACGGATATGTGAAAAATGGACCAAAACAAAGCAAAACCGACAAAAACGAGCACGAGAAAGGAAAAAGGTCAAAGCCGGAGCCGGGGAAGCTTAATGATCAAAGAAAGCTCAAAATATCAAGAAAAGTCCTTAGAGATTCAGAAAGTTACAAGAATAGTCCCTGGTCAAAGTTTGAAGAGTTTGGCAACTTCAGTCCATATACTTTTAAATATTGACAAATATGGCCCTTTGAAGAAATTTTAGAAGAAAAGTCAAATACTGGTCCTCCATATATTAGAGAATTACAAAAGTGGCCCTTGGATCAACTTTGGAAGAATGGCAGCCTTGGTCCCTGGATTTTCAGCTTTACAATTTTAGTCCTTGTGAAATTAATTCCAAATCCTAAGCATTAAAATCCGATCCTTAATATTGTTTAGTCCAAAAATTCCTAGGCCCAATCCAAACATCTAGCCCATCTCCCTTTAATACCACTCTGTTGGGATATGAAGATCTAAGTACTGCTGGAAAAGTCAAAGTACTGCTATGTCAAAGTACTGCTCAAAGTCAACATGCTGATCAATGTCAAAGTACTGCTACTTGTTGAAGATTATTCAAAGTACTTCGAAGAAAAAGGACTTAAGTGCAATATTGATTAAAGGATTACTATGTAATATTGTATGAATATTCTAGAATTAGTTAGGGATAATTACTTGTCGTTCAAGTAGATATTGTAAACCGACTTAAGGTTATCTATATAAGGAGCCTTATGATGGTATTAAAGGTACGAAGTCATACGAAGTTTTCTAAGAGTCTTAGAATTTTACAAAAACGATTTTTGAGAAAGTTAGGGATTGTTAGTGAACTTGTATTTAGAGAGGTAGGTTCAAAGAGTTGTTTTAATAAAAGCAAAGTTCTTCTTAGCTTTGTGTTAGTAGATTCCGCATACTTTACAAAGTAATATCATTGTTTCAATATTAACTGTTTTGAGTCATTCAAGATTGTTAAAACCTTACAAGCTACAAAGTAGTTTGGTCAGAGTATATCGATCCAACAAGTGGTATCAGAGCTTGTGTTGGAAACTCTGATTAAGAAGAAAACCTATTAAACCGATTCTACTATAAACCCTTAAAGATGTCGACAGATGCTGCACCTGCTCCATCCATCACTACTGTCAGAATTCCTATTGTCAAGATGGGAAAATATGATTTATGGGCCATGAAGATGAGGCAGTACATTGCCATCACAGACCATGCACTATGGGATGTGATTGTCAATGGCAGTAGAGCTCCCAGGACAACCAACACCACCTAAGCCAACCTTGCCAGCTGCTACCAAAAGAAATCAAGACAAGGCTCTCAACATACTGCTCTCTGCTATTCCTGATGGTCACTTATTGAATTTTCATGATGCCAAGGATGCAAAACAACTATGGGCTGCTATTAAAACAAGATTTGGAGGTAATCATGCTTCCAAGAAGATGCACAGGAACCTGTTGAAGCAGCAATTTGAAACCTTCACTATTGGAGAAAGAGAAAGTCTTGACTCTGCCTATGATAGATATCAAAATCTACTCAGCATGCTAGAATTATATGGAGCTGAAGCAACAGTTGAAGATGCTAATTTGAAGTTCTTGAGAAGTTTGCCTTCTGCATAGCATGTGGTTGCTACCATGATTAGAGGACAACCTGGTTTGGACACTATGGACTTTGATGATCTTTACAATAATCTAAAGGTGTATATGCATGAGATGAAGGGTAATAAAGGTTCATGTTCTCACAACATTGCTTTTGTCTCTTCTGAAAACAAAAGCAGTACTTCCACTTAAAGTACTGCTCATCCTGTCCAAAGTACTGTTGTAGAAACATAGAATCCATGTACAACTTTGATCACTACCACTTCATCACATACCCCCAATTCAGATGATGTTCTGTGTTCATTCTTTGCCCAACAAGCTACTCTACCTGTTACTTATCAAGAAGATCTTTTGCAAATTGATGATGATGCTATGGAGGAAATTGATATAAGATGGCAGGTTGCCATGATTGCTGCAAGGATCAAAAAGTTTATGAACAAGACAGGAAGAGGTATTGATTTCAAGGCTAAGCAAGGTATAGCATTTGACAAGTACAAAATTTAATTCTTTAACTGTCAAAGGACTGGTGACTTTGCAAGGGAATGCAAGTTTGCAAAGTATCAAGCAAACAGGATGATTGAACAACCTAAACCCAAGGTTGAAAGAAAAGAAGTTCCTATTGCTGAGTCAAAGTCACAAGCCTTGGTTGCTTAAGAAGACCTGTCAGAAGTTGATTGGAGTAAAGAATTTGATGATGAACCAGCAACCTATTCTATGGTTGCATTAGAAGAGGTTGATTGGAGCACAGCTTTTGATGAGGAACCAGGATATGAAGCTTTGGAGTCAAGAGATGGTCTAGGAAGCTTTGATTGGAGCATGGAAAGTGAAAAAGAACCTGTTCAGTTTGATATGATGGCTACTTCACCAAGTTCATCCACTATCTCTGAGGTATGTTCCAAATGTAGTAACTCTTATCAAAAGATGCTTAAAGAATATGAAACTGAAAGAGATAACTATAGAAGGGCTAGGTCTGAGATAGATGGTTATCAATTGACTTTAGAATCCATGGAAGCTAAGATAATCACTCATGAGAATAATGAAGTAGCTTGGGCTGAAAAAATGAACAACAAGATTATCAATTAAAGCTAAGTGAGTGGAAGTTAGGATGTAAAGTTTCTGAATTAGAAAAGGTCACTAAAGAAAGAGATAAGTTGCTAGAAAAACTTGCTGTTTGGAAAGAATCAGGTATGTCACATGTTAGTTTTGTTGAAAAACAGAGAACAACAAACATTAAAACTGGCCTAGGTTATGATAATAATTCAGAAGTACTTTCATCTAGGAACCAAGAATTAAATCTTTCTCAGGAAACCTCAACTAGTGATGAAGAATTCATAAGTTTAGAAGGAAACACATCTAGTGATGAGGAATCACCTTGTTCAACACCCCCTGAGTTTAAGAAAAACAAAGGATATAATGAAGTTCCTCCACCCCAGGTAGTTTTAAACCACCTAGGACAGATGTTTCTTGTTATGGAGTAGATAACCTAGAGTTTAGGAAAAAGCTTAAAGGTCAATCTAACCCTGAGCCTTTAGGAGAATCTGTTGAAGCACCTAGGGATGATAATAAGGTTTCTGAATGTGAAAAAGATTTTTCAAAACAAGCAGTACTTCCAAAAACTTCTCAAAGTACTGCTGATTATTCAACAGTACCTACAAGAAAGTCTTTTCAAAATACTACTTATCATAGAAAACCTTTTGGGAATGGATTTGGAATGACGGGTCTAAAGTTATGCTTTGTATGTTATAGTCCTCATCATTTGATCAAGGACTGTGATTATCACTCAGAATACTTGAGCAAATACCCAAAGACCACATCTGCAAACCATAAGCACAAAGA
Source organism: Artemisia argyi (assembly GCA_030686995.1). Taxonomy (NCBI): domain Eukaryota; kingdom Viridiplantae; phylum Streptophyta; class Magnoliopsida; order Asterales; family Asteraceae; genus Artemisia; species Artemisia argyi. The sequence continues at coordinate 221,433,375 of CM060709.1, read as the reverse complement.
GAATAAACCAAGGTAGAATAAACCAGCTTGGAATTACTCAAATAGGGTTAACCATAGTAATTTCACAAAAGACTATAGGTACCCTCATCAGAAAAGACCATTCTCCACACCCACAGTACCTTCAAAAAGCACTGGTCAAGTAGTACTTCCTCAAAGTACAGTTAGGAAGTTTCCCAATCAAGGTACTGCTAGCAAAGATTCAAGTTTAAGACCTCGGAGATTCAATTCTTACAAATCTAGAAGGCCTTACAACCCAAGAAAAGATGCTAGAACACAAAACCCAACACCAAAAGTTACAACTAAGTGGGCTAAAAAGAAAGTACTGCTGAGGATAACAAAGTACTTTCAGAAAATAAGGGTGAAAAAGGGAGTGTTGATAACAATTCAACACAGGTTTTGGAATAAAAAACAGTAGTTCTTGATAGTATTTTCAAAAACAGTGGTGATTACATTCTCAAAGAATTTGAGTATGCTACTCCACAAGGGGAACACAAGTCAGTAATGGCTTGGGTTCCTAAAAGAAACTAACCCTTTTCATTTTTATGCAGGGCAACCCACCAGAGGAGCTTAAAGATCATCTTATTGTGGATAGTGGTTGCTCTGGAAGTATGACAGGAGAAAAAGAGCTCTTGTCAGATTTTAAGCCTTATTTTGGAGGAAGAGTTGGATTTGGGAATGATCCTGATGGAGGGAGAATCATTGGCAAAGGAACCATTAAGGCAGGATCTATTGATTTTGAGAATGTCAGATATGTGAAGGAGCTTAAATTCAACCTTTTGTCAGTCTCTCAGATCTGTCACAAGAAGTACCCTGTGTTGTTTCTTGACACAGAATGTCTTATTCTCTCCCCTGAGTTTAGATTAGAAGATGAAAACTTGGTGATGCTGAGAGCAACAAGAACCAATGATGTGTATAGCATAGACTTAAAGAACATCAATTCTGCTGAAAGAGCAACATGCTTGATTGCAAGGGCAATAATGGAGGAAGTACATCAATGGCATAGAAGACTAGGGCATGTGAATTTCAAAAACATCAATAAGCTGGTCAAAGGAAATTTAGTTAGAGGTTTACCTTCTAAAACATTCAAACTTCATCATTCATGCTTGGCTTACAAGAAGGGTAAACAACATAAGGCTTCATGTAAGAAGATTGAAGAAAAAACTATTAAGGAGCCTTTGGAGTTGCTGCATATGGGTCTGTTTGGACCTGTTTCAGTTGTTAGCTTAAACAAGAAGAAGTACTCTTTGGTTATAACAAATGATTGTAGCAGATTTAGCTGGGTCTTTTTCTTATGTTTCAAAGATGAAACTTTTGATGTTATTCATGATCTTATAATAGCACTTGAAAATCAGTTGAGACTCAAGGTTAGAGGCATTAGATGTGATAATGGGACTGAATTCAAGAATCAGCTTATGGATGACTTTTGTGCTAAGAAAGGGATTAAAAGGGAATTCAGTATTGCTAGAACTCCTCAGCAGAATGGAGTTGCAGAAAGAAAGAACAGAACTTTGATAGAAGCAACAAGGACAATGCTTGCAGACTCCCAATTACATGTTCCATTTTGGGCTGAAGCTGTAAGTGCTGCTTGTTATGTGCTGAATAGAGTATCAGTGACAAAACCTTAGATGAAGATACCTTATGAGTTACTCATGGGAAAGAAGCCAAACATAAAGTTTCTGAAAGCTTTTGGATGTCCCCTAACTATCTTGAACATTGCTGGTAATTTGGGAAAATTTGATGGTAAATCAGAAGAAGGATACTTATTGGGTTATTATACAAATAGCAAAGGATTGAGAGTGTACAATAGGGCTACCAAGAAGGTCTAAGAATGTCTTCATGTTGAATTTCTAGAAGAACAAGAAAATCAAAAAGGTAAAGGTCTTGATTGGATGTTTGATCTTGATTTAATGTCGTCATCCATGAACTATGTACCTGTAAGGGAAGAAAATCAAGTTGTTCACAATGAAGAAGAAACACAGTACATTGTTCATGGAGTTAACATAAGATCTGAAGATGATTTTGATGAAGCACCCAATGATGAGAAGAAAAGTACTGATGCACCTCAAGGTACTGTTGATCCTCAAAGTACTGTTCCACCAAAGACTACAGTATCTGATAGACCAAGCTATCCAAGATGAACTTAATAGGATGCTTCTTCAAGAAACAATTGCCAAATCCTATGAAGATGATCAAAGGAGAGCTTATGGAGCAGAAAAGAAGAAGGCTAAAGGCACTGACAGTACTTTGCCCCAAAGTACTGCTGATCCATTTGAAAGTAATTCTCAAGTTTTAGATACTTCAAATTGGAAGAATGCTGATGATTTAACTGATCCAAACATGCCTGCCTTAGAAGATACTGATGATGAATTGGAACAAGTAGGCATTTTCTTAGATTCTAATGAAGACCCTGACCTCACAAATTTGGAAGATAATCTTGAAGTACCACCAACTCCTACTCTAAGAATTCACAAAGATCATCCTGTCAGTAAGATAATTGGACCTTCTAATTGAGGAGTGCTTATAAGAACTAAAGCTAAGAATATGTCTTAACAACATACTTCTTTACTTAGCTTTATTTACAAGCAGAACAGGGTGAATCACAAGGATCAGCAATTGTGTTTATTTGCTTGCTTTCTTTCTCAAGAAGAACCTAAGACAGTAAAAAAAGCATTAGCCAAGGAGAGTTGGGTTAAAGCTATTCAAGAAGAACTCTTACAGTTTAAACTTTAAGAAGTATGGGTATTATGTGATTTACCTGATGGTAAAAGACTGATTGGAACAAAATGGGGTTTCAGAGTGAAAAGAGATGAAAGAGGGAATGTAATCAAGAATAAAGCAAGCTTAGTAGCTCAAGGATATAGACAAGAAGAAGGAGTAGACTATGATGAAGTATTTGCTCCTGTGGCAAGGATTGAAGTGATAAGGCTATTTTTGGCTTTTGCATCTTATATGGGATTTCCTGTATATCAGATGGATGTTAAAAGTGCTTTTCTATATGGCACTATCACAGAGGAAGTTTATGTTAAACAACCTCCTGGTTTTGAAGATCCTGCACATCTGATGAGGCGAAAAATGAACTGTTTTTAGGGGGTCATTTAAGCCCGGAATTGAATTTATTTGATCAAATATTGCCCTAAATCGTTTCTTTTGTGATTTTAGGTACTTTGGGAGTGAATTCTGGAAAAGGAAGCATTTTGGACGTTTTTGGAGCATAAAAGTGAAGAAAACAACAAAGACTTAATTTTCCATGCTGAGAACAATATCTGACGGTGTCAAGAAGAAAATCCTGACGGTGTCAGGAGTAAAATCCGTGACGACCCAGTGAAAACCTGAAGGAGTCAAGAGAAGGGCGTCAAGAGTAAATTGTGTGATGCCCTGCATAAGGAGTACACGTGACGGCGTCAAACCCAGATTTAGGTAGTCCGAGAAATTATTTGGCAGCGAGATGACGGCATCAGACATTTGTTCTTGACGCCGTCACCCCATAGAATCTATATATACTTTTCTATTTTTCATTCATAAGAGAGGAACTTGTGTAGAGAATAATAGGGTCGAACCTAATAAACCCTAGGTCATTTTTTACAGTATTTTCAAGGGTTTTCACCCCTTGAAACCTTTCATGTTCAATTGAGATAAGTCCTCTTTCAATTCAATCAATATGTCTATGTGTTGTTTGAATATATCTTATGCTTGTCTTGATTTCAACATGCTAGGCTAGATCTTTCATGTGTTTGCTTAGATGTAATAAAACCTAGATGTTAATTATATGTTGATTACTTGTTTATAGTTGTAATGGATGAATGATTTCAATGTTAGGCTTAAGAAAACTGGCAGATCTCCATTGTGTAACATGCTTGAACGTCTTAGGAAACATGAACCGATGTGTACTAGGTTTTATTGGTTGTATTTAATGCATGAGCAAATTCTAATGATCCCATGTTAGGAGCTTCTTTGCCGGCTCGACATAGGAGTGAAGTAGGCACTTATAGGATTGGGGAAGTAAGTACGCCACCCCATGAATGGTATTAAGGAATACAATCTGTCATTCACGCAACTATAACAAGTAATTAACCTGTAAAAGATATCTAGGGAGTAGTGAAACCTATGTAAACACAATTCTCCCATATATTGCTCACACCACTAGTTTAATTTAGTTTATTTTCATTTTTAGTATTTTATTTTGATTGCATCTTAGTTATTGGGTTAGTTGACTAGCAACTAATTCCGCCCAACTCCTTCAAAACCGAGATTTTTAATTGCCTTCATAAGATATAAAAAAATACAAAAAGAATCATCCCTCATCTCTAGACCTAGTTTTTAGGTTTTCTAATCCTAGCGACACTATTCCTAGCTGAACGATCAATCCCCCGGTACTTGTCATTATACTATACTACATCGATCAGGTACACTGCCTGGTGGGGGTTGTAAGCTTCTCAAGATCCCTCGAGAGGTAAAGCCTGGTGCAATCCCTACGCATCAAGTTTTTGGCGCCGCAGCCCGGGGAATAGTTATTGTCCAGGTTAGGATTTCTTTTTATTAGGTCTACTTGCTAGATTCCTTTCTAGTAGGATTTTATTTTTATTTTTAGGTTCTCTTTAGTCTATCTTATTTCTTCGTGTTTTTGTTTGTACTAGTTTGGTCTTTATGGATCTTGAGAGTCGCCGTTTAGAAGTTAGCAAGAGGCTTCTAGCGAATAAAAGAAGAAAGAGAGAAGTCAACACATTTAAGGAATTCATTAAGCCTCTCCAAATGAAAAATGAGTTTACGGACTTCGCTCCAACCCCGGATGAATTGAGTTACCATAGGTTCCTTACAACACCCCTGCCCCTCAAAATATAGAAAGACACCATGGATTAGAAGGCATAACTTCAGGAACATAAAAATTCCTTGCATGATTGGGTACATGTCTAGAGAGCATACATACATTGACTTAAAAGCACCCATGAATATTATGTCTAGGCTCTATTACAACTGGATAATGAACGAAAGGTTAAGCCCTAGAAAAGACCCTTAAAACTCTAATAGGTTGTGTAATTTTGTCAAGAGAGTTAAAGGGGTACACATCTTTATAGGAAATTTTACTTATCAATGCAACTTTGTAATCCTAGAAGATGTTAGAGGCATTATAGATCCACACCAAGGAGAGATGGTTCTAGGACAACCTTTTGTTGAGAAGACTAAGATGTATCAAAATCATGAGAAGGGGATAGTTCAGTTTACTGATGGGATAGAGAAGATTACTTTTATGATGCCTCACATGAAGGAAGAATTAAAGGGCATCAAGAATCTAGAAATTGATGAGATTCGATCCTATGAGGTTAAGGAAGATGAAATTGATGATGACGCCTATTATGAGAGGAGGCGAACATACTATTTGGGTTGCATGAATCTAGGCCTGGAATACAAGCGTGATGAGAATTGGGTTAGATGTTTTGAGTCGGCACAAAAGTGGGAAAGGAAAATGTAACCCATGACCTTGAGTCTAGCTACAGGACTCATAAATAAAGAAAAGTGCTTCTTGGGAGGCAACCCATGCTTTGTGTGATTTTTATTTTGTTTGTTTGTTATTTGCTTCCGTATGCATGCTTTATTTTTATTGTTGTTAGATCATGTTTCAAACTAAAATGGTGAAAATACCTTACTCTGTTGTTTGGCCTAGTCTTAACTTCATCCAATGGTATTTCGCAAAAGATAAGTGTAAGGGGAAACCCCAAATATGTTTTTAAGAATCAAAACCGATCATGATTCTCCACAATATTAAGTGATTATGTATATTCGTATTTGTTAGAGTCAAATGCTTGTATCGAGTCATAATGATGTTTTGCAGGATTTTCCAGGAAGTAGGACGAAATTTTTCCAGAAATTTTCCGGAAACTTAACATAAGAATTTCTACAGATCACTTCTGACGGCGTCACGAGTTTCCTCATGACGGCGTCACGTGTAAAATTCTGGAAATTTTACCAGTTTTGTTTTTCTAACGGAGTCTTAAAGTTTTTGTTGAATCATTGGTTTTATAATCTCCAGGAAATCTACAAACATCATTCCACAAGCATTATATCTTATTTTGTTTTCTAGGATTTATTAGCATATATAGATTGCCGCCGATTTTATGCGAGGTTGCCTTGTCTGTTTTTTTAGGTTTTACAGGTTATGTATGACAAGAAGATGATTTATATTCTGGAAGGGAAGCTTTGATTGTTCATTTTCTTGGGGGAAGATCTAACCTGGCCACCTTATTATCCATACCGAGCGAATCAAGGGAGTATTTGATTTCATTCTTTTTACTTATTTCACTTTTACATTCTTTACTTGAACATTGGGGACAATGTTCATCCTAAGTGTAAGGGGAGGGTAAAATGATGATACCTTACAGATACACTTTCGCTAGAGTTTGTTTGTTTAAGCGTAGATGTGTAATAAAACTATGAGAAATACATGTTAGTGCAATTTTAGCGCCAAATTTAAATTTTTTTACAACATTTAGGAGTGAAACTTTAGCCATAGCAAGCGTCTCATGGATAGGAGATTGTATGACTAGCACATAATCGTACTATTCAGAAAAATTTTCCACCCAAATATGTGAGGTTCGCCTTTAGATTTGATAGGAAAAGCATTTACTATTAGTGCTTATGAGTGTACCGATAGCATTTACATTCTAGAACTTGCATTAGTGATGCATCCCGAGACCGCTAGTGAGACTACATTCGTGTAGTTGGATTTACTACATGATAAGAGGGATTAGGATCACCCTTGTGTAAAACCCGTATCATAATTACTTGACCATTTAAGTCATATTACTTGGCTAGTTAAGTCAACTAATTTTTCCCACACCCTTAGCGTTGTACTCATTTTTAGTACACGAAACCCCTAGTACACCCCTCCGAGCCTATCTTTTCGTTTCTAACTTTAAGCATCTTACTTAAAGGAAGAATTTGTTACACCCCACTTAAATGTACACCCAAATCGCCTTCCTTCCGTGTATGCACTCATCTTTAGTGCATTATTGTTATCTGTTTAAACCCTTAGTTAATTATCTAATTGATTACATGGTTGCTAAGTAGAGTCATATCGTTGTACATATTGTTTTGGGACGATTGGGATTCATGGGTAAAGTACTTATTTTATGGAGTAATGGGGAAGAACATCATATTATTACCCATATGTACGTTAATCTTAAAAGTACTCCAAGTGTTTTGATTTTCTTAATTCGAGTCATTAGACTAGTTTATTGTAATGTATGTAAAAATTCAAGTGTAAGGGGAATTTTCATTCCCTATGATGTATTATTTTGGATGGTAGGGTAAAAGTATATGTAAAAAAAAATAATAATAAAAAAAATAAAAAAATCAAAAAAATCAAAAAAATAAAGAAAAAAGAAAAAAAATAGAAAAAAGAAAAGAGAAAAAAACATACGGACTACCATCCCGTTTCATTCTATGTTCATTTTATGTTTTTGTTATTTTTAATTTATTAGCTTAAGTCGAGTCTAGTCTTGGCTTAGCAACGCCATATTGTACATGTAATTAACCAAGATTGTTAACTCGCCACCAGTAAAGACCGCCTATATCCAACAAAACCGTGTATTCCATATCCCTACACCTAACTTTACAACCCTTTAAAAGACCTCTTTGATAGTTTATCCTAGGTGCTTACGCCATGTGGTGGACGTTTGATCCTTTCCCAAGCCTATGGTAATCTATTTTGCTATGACAGGTAGTGAGAGATGTTTTCCATTTCCATAATGTGATATTACTTTATTACACCCGAGAGATGTGAGTATCTAAACACTATTTGTGAGGTGCTAGTGTATGACCTCCGTGCTTGTCTTTGGTCTTTAGTGGAACGATTATTTATTGTAATTACTTTTATATTAGTGTTAAATGACCCCTAACTTGTATTTTGACTAGAATAAAAGCGCATTTGCTTGAGGACAAGCAAATCTCAAGTGTAAGGGTATATGATGAGGCGAAAAATGAACCGTTTTTAGGGGGTCATTTAAGCCCGGAATTGAATTTAGTTGATCAAATATTGCCCTAAATTTTTCCTTTTGTGATTTTAGGTACTTTGGGAGTGAATTCTTGAAAAGGAAGCATTTTGGACGTTTTTGGAGCATAAAAGTGAAGAAAACGGCAAAGACTTAATTTTCCATGTTGAGAACAGTACCTAACGGCGTCAAGAAGAAAATCCTGACGGCGTCAGGAGTAAAATCCGTGATGACCCAGTGAAAACCTGAAGGCGTCAAGAGTAAATTGTGTGACGGTGACGGCGTCAAACCCAGATCTAGGCAGTCCGAGAAATTATTTGGCGGCGAGATGACGGCGTCAGACATTTGTTCTTGACGCCGTCACCCCACAGAATCTATATATACTTTTCTATTTTTCATTCATAAGAGAGGAACTTGTGTGGAGAATAATAGGGTTGAACCTAATAAACCCTAGGTCGTTTTTTATAGTATTTTCAAGGGTTTTCACCCCTTGAAACCTTTCATGTTCAATTGATATAAGTCCTCTTTCAATTCAATCAATATGTCTATGTGTTGTTTGAATATATCTTATGCTTGTCTTGATTTTAACATGCTAGGCTAGATCTTTCATGTGTTTGCTTAGATGTAATGAAACCTAGATGTTATTTATATGTTGATTACTTGTTTATAGTTGTAATGGATGAATGATTTCAATGTTAGGCTTAAGAAAACTGGAAGATCTCCATTGTGTAACATGCTTGAACATCTTAGGAAACATGAACCGATGTGTACTAGGTTTTGTTGGTTGTATTTAATGCATGAGCAAATTCTAATGATCCCATGTTAGGAGCTTCTTAGTCGGCTCAACATAGGAGTGAAGTAGGCGCTTATAGGATTGGGGAAGTAAGTACGCCACCCCATGAATGGTATTAAGGAATACAATCTGTCATCCACGCAACTGTAACAAGTAATTAACCTGTAAAAGATATCTAGGGAGTAGTGAAACCTAAGTAAAAACAATTCTCCCATATATTGCTCACACCACTAGTTTAATTTAGTTTATTTTCATTTTTAGTATTTTATTTTGATTGCATATTAGTTATTGGGTTAGTTGACTAGCAATTAATTCCGCCCAACTCCTTCAAAACCGAGATTTTTAATTGCTTTCATAAGATATAAAAAATACAAAAAGAATCATCCCTCATCTCCAGACCTAGTTTTTAGGTTTTCTAATCCTAGCAACACTATTCCTAGCTGAACGATCAATCCCCCGGTACTTGTCATTATACTATACTACATCGATCAGGTACACTGCTTGGTGGGGGTTGTAAGCTTCTCGAGATCCCTCGAGAGGTAAAGCCTGGTGCAATCCCTACGCATCAACATCCAAACAAAGTCTACAAGTTTATCAAGGCTCTGTATGGCCTTCATCAAGCCCCAAGAGCATGCTATGAAAGACTCTCTAATTTTCTATTACAACATGGTTACAGGAAGGGTGCTATTGACAAGACTTTGTTTATCAAGAGAGATAAGAAGGATATCATGCTTGTCCAAGTTTATGTAGATGATATTATTTTTGGTGCTACTAAGCATTCTATGGTGAAGGAATTTGAAGATCTTATGCAAAAAGAATTTCAGATGAGTTCAATGGGAGAATTAACATTCTTCTTGGGACTTCAAGTGCAACAATCAAGCAGTGGAATCTTTATAAGTCAAGATAAGTATGTTGCAGACATTCTTAAGAGATTCAACTTCATAACTATCAAGCCAGCATTCACGCCTGTTGATGCTAACAAGCCTTTGGGAAAAGATGAAGAAGGAGAAGATGTTGATGTCAAATTATACAGGTCTATGATTGGATGTTTAATGTACTTAACTGCATCTAGGCCTGACATTACTTTTGCTGTTTGTTTATGTGAAAGACATCAAGTTCATCCCAAGGTATCACATTTGAATGCTATCAAAAGGATCTTTAGGTACCTTAGGCAACAACCTAAGCTAGGATTGTGGTATCCTATGGAGTCCCCTTTTCATCTACAAGCTTTTTCAGACAGTGATTATGCTGGTGACAACTATGACAGAAGGTCAACAACTGGAGGGTGTCAGTATCTTGGAAGTAGATTAGTCTCATGGTAATGCAAAAAGCAAACAATTGCAGCAACATCTTCCATAGAAGCAGAGTATGTAGCTGCTGCAAGTTGTTGTGCACAAGTACTTTGGTTGCAAAATCAGCTTTTCGATTATGGATTCAACTTTAAGAATACTCCTATCAACATTGACAATGAGATTACCATTTGTATTGTGAAGAATCCAGTCTATCATTCCAAAACAAAGCACATTCAAATCAGACATCATTTTTTCAGAGATTGCTATGAGCATAGGCTTATCAATGTGGTTAAAGTCCATACAGATGATAATGTAGCAGATCTACTCACAAAGGGCTTTGATGTTTCAAGATTCACTTTCTTAGTAGTGAGTATTGGTATGATTAATAATTAAGCTATTTTTTAGGGGAGGCATTAGTAGTTAGTCATTAATTAAGGGGAGGCTACATGTATCATTCGAAAGAAAAGATTTTTATTCATTATTATCAAGGGGTTACATTCATTCATCTAAAAGATACAAATAATCATGACAAAGACACAACCAGGACACACAGAGAACTACCACAAACACACTACACCAAACCTACCTAACCTACCCAACACACCCTACTCCATTGGCCTTTTTCCTTTACCCTGATAGCTTTGCTTTCCCTTTTGAGCAGTCTTTCTTTTGTCATCAAAAGAAGCTTGCTTCCTTGGGTAAGCCAGGCCAAGTACTTGTTTGGGAGGTCTCTCTTTTCTTGGAGTAGGCCACTTCATGTTCTTTATAGCTGATTCAAGGGCTTGGGTCAAGGCATGTGGAAGTTCATTTGCCAAAGAAGAACCAGGAGCAGGGACGGACACCTTTTTCTTGGGCTTTGGATTGGTAGTGCTTGCTGCATCAGTGATAGTAGAGGTTGATACATCAGGAGGAAAGTACCCACTCCATCCTGCATCATCATCAAAGTCAGAGTCACAGTAATAGATGATCTCTGAATCAGTGGAGCCATCTGAATCAGAAGAGATGTACACCAAAGGGAAGTGACTCATGATGATAACTAGGGTTTTTGTGAGAAGTATTACAAGTATTGATGAAGAGATGTGTTGGTGGAAAGTTACTTTTATAGGAAAGATAAGTTATAAGGGTAATTAATGAAGTTCATTCAATTCTACTTGCCTTGGTAGCTTTGGGAATTAATTTGGAAAGGTATTAATTATCTCGGGTTGATTATCAATAGATATTTTGGTCAAACAGTTAACGCTAAAGATATTTTGATGGGAAAGTACTTTGCCAACGTACTGCTTTGTTTTACTAATGAAAGTACTGCTCCATGTTATATGGAACGTACTGCTTGGTGTTCTGAAGGGTACTCTGACGTGTCAGGATACTGTTCCAACGGTCAAAAATGCGGGTAACAAACTTTCGAAAGATATGGGGAAGATAACTTTAAAAAATAACGGTAAAATAATTAATTCACCGTGATTCTTTGTATATTATCCCTTTTTACTCATATATTTTTCATATTTATACACCTGTATTCATTCAGGACTATCATTCATCAAATCTACCAAGTTCATCAACGATTACCATTCTTCTCTCAAATCATAATCGCAATGGCACACCGACCAACCATCACCAAACACAAAATGATTGCAAACCTTGAGAAAACACAGAGGAACCTTGACTTTCATGGAATCATTGATTTTCTCACCGGAACAACCATCAATTACTCGCTTTTAGTAAACCTAGAAATTATTGGACCTTGGATACAAGCGTTTTGGGCCACGACTAGGGCTGAGATAGAAGATGGAGAGGATTTTATTCATGCTACAGTTGCTGGGAGAGCCATCCGTGTTACTGAGGCAACAATCAGGGAGGTTTTGCTGTGTGATGATAAGGGAGGCTCTGTTTTGTTTGCCAAACAAGAAGTTTGGGATGCACTGAGAGATATTGGGTATGAAGGTCCTTTGAACAAGATTAATTTTCAGAAAGCAATGGTAAGTCCTCATTGGAAATATCTTATTCATGTTTTGCTTCATTGCTTAAGTCCCAAAAGTACTGGTTGGGATCAATTTGGACATGCCATAGCTTCTGCATTAGTTGGCCTAGTTACCAATCAGCCATTCAACTTTTCCTACATGATCCTTGATGGTATGATTGCACATATTAAGGCTGGATCCCCTTTCTTGATGTATCCTAGATTTGTTCAACTTTTCTTAGAGAATTCACTTAATGGGATACCAAAACCTTAGGATTATATACCTACTGTTAGGATGCCACCAAAGGTGTTTACCTTTTAATCTCACAAGGGAGTTAATTTTTCGGGTAACAATACACCTCTTAATGCATATATGTTAGAAGTAGCACAGGCTGTTAGGGTTGATGTTGCTGAAGCTAGTGGTTCTGCTAATTCTAATAATGCTGACCAATCTGATCATTCTGAGCATTCTGCGTTAGTACATACACCTACACCACCTATTGCTTCACCACAACCTGATGACTTAAATGAAAGAATTCCCTCAGTATCTGTTTTTAGGGAAAAACCTATTTCTGCTGAAGGTACTTCTCCACAAAGTACTTCTCTGCAAGGTATTACTTCAGAGCATACTCCAGTACCTTCTCCCAATGATTACACTTCCACAGGTGGGTTCCAAACACCTGGAGGAGATGAGGGAATTGAGGGTCCTTTGGATAATTATGCCTTGACTAGGGAGTTATGGAGAATGAAGAAAGTCATGGATAATCAGACTGCAGAGATTAAAAAATTGAGAAACAAGTTCAGAAGGTTAAAGAGGTTTGTGTGGCCACTTGTGAAGAATTTTAGACTTTATGTGAAAGAAAAGAAAAAATCTCAAAAGAAAAAGTCTAAATCAGCAAAGAAAGCTTCTAAGTCTTAGAAGAGTCACAAGAAGTCATCATCTTTCAAATTGGGGAGGAATCAAGATGATAATTTGAATGAAGATGATGTTGGGGTTCAATATTCGGAAGATGCTCATCTTTGGCATTATCCAGAAGAACCTTTGAATTTTGTGCCAGAGAAAAAGATTGAAGAGGATGAGAATATTGTTCAAGAAGAAGCTGTTGAGCAAGATGCTGGAGAACAAAATATTCAAAGTACTCACAATCAAAGTATTGATGTTCAAAGTACTGTTGATGAAAGTACTGGTCTGCAAGGTACTGATGTGCAAGGTACTGCTGCTATGGATATTGATGGAATTGGAACTTCTACAGCTAGACCTTCTACAGCTAGACCTTCTACAAAGACTTTTGAAGATGAAGCTGGTCCTTCCAATCCTATTCAATAAGAAGAAGTCAAAGAGCATACAGCAAGTGATGATGATACTATAGCTCAGATAATGCTCAATTTGGATAGACCTTCAGGAGGTATACATATTTTTGAGCCTGCACAACAAGTCTCGGAATCTTCTTCTAAATCTGAAGAATTAGATCCTAAAGACAAAGGAAAAGGGATCATGAAATAGAAGCAGATCAAGAAGAAAAAGAGGAAGTTTACTCTTGCACAGCTGAGAGAAATAAAGGTAACAAAGAATGAAGAGATTGCTAGAAAGCAACAAGCTGTGTATGATGTAGAGTACTTGGAAGAAATAAAGAAGCCAGTTGCTCTAACAAGAAGGCCTATGACTATTGCTCAAGAGAGAAACTGGATGATTAGTTTCTTGAAAAGAAGAGGATACAAGAATTTACAAAAGTTAAGATATCCAGAAGTGAAAGCTCTATGGGATGAAGTACAAGAGTCTATTCAGAAAGAGTTAGAAAGTTTTGTGCCCATGGATGTTGATAAGGGAAAGAAGTTAGAAGATATAAGGAAGGAACAAGCTGAGAAAAGAAAGTTAAAAAGAAAGAAAGCTGTTCAAAATGATCAATTGTCAAAGAAGCTTAAAATGATACATGAAGATACAATTGATGAACTGAAGAATTATTTCAGAGTGGTTGATTTTGAAAACAAGAAAACAGAAGACTCTGGAAAGAAATCAAAGATGATCTCATTCTCTGGGGTTGAATCAAAAGAAGGGAACTAGCTTATGTTCAACAGAGAAGATGAAAGCTTCACAGTGTTTAATATGCTATGGGATGTTCTGCACATAATAGACAGAGAAGATCTATACAACTTGTACTTACAAGTGCAGACATACTATGAGACTATTGAAGCAACAGGAGTGGGATTAATCTTACATGGAGATTTAATAACCATCTGGGAAACAGAAGAAATAAGTAATGATACTCTGTGGAATGATCAAGAAAACTGGGAGATAACAAGATGGAGATTATTTGAGTCATCAGGAGTTCATTCACTTGAGATGGAAGATGGTACCATGATTCACATGTTAGCTGAAAGAAGATATCCTTTGATAAGAGAACTTATGATCAGGATGTTGGATCATGGAATGGAGCTTGAAGATGAAACTGAAGTATCTTTTATGGTGATTAAGCTATTTATTAGGCGGACTAAATTAGAAGAATAATATTGCACAAGTACTGGTATGATCTGTTTTGAATAATAAGTATTTTTCTCAAAGTACTGTTTGCTGCATAAAACCAGTATAAGTCCTTTGTAAAATAAAAATAAAAGTTTTTGATGTTTAAGATGAAGTAAATAAAAGGATTTGAAGAATAAAACATGGTGTTAGTACTTGTACTGCACAGCAAATGGTAATCAACTCACCATGTTTAACAGACAAGAAAGAGTTTGACTAATCATGAGGGTACGGCTCTGATGTGATAATCAAATCCGTTTTTAGTTGACAATTTACTAAAAATTGTATGGTATTCAACTCACCATATCTGTAAAAGTGAAGAGTTAACTAGCCCACAAGAAAATGGCTTGTGGTAAAGGCTGTGGAAAACCATTTATGGTAATTAGTTCACCATGGTTGAGATCAAAGAACTAACTAGTCCAAAAGCAAACGGCTATTGGTAAAGACTAATCAAATCCGTTGATAGCTGATGATTTGCTAAAAATCATATGGTTATCAATGTACCATGGTTGTTAGAACCTAAACATTGGCTACTTCAGAGTTAATGGCTTGGGTAAAGAGACATCAAAATCCATTAAAAATTCAATGATTCACCTCTCACAGAATTTTACACATCTGGAAGTGATGAGACAGTATAAAACTTTAAAAAGACTTGACGTACACTTTGTCAAAATGTTGCTGAGTTGCTGAGAAGATGATGATCAAGAGCACTTTGACATACAAGATTGAAAAGAGATAAAGATACAATCTTCCTGAATGATAAAGACATTGAGGATCAAAGAAAGCAAAGAAACTTGAAATCAAGCAAGCGGAGTTCAAGTTAGGGGAGGATTGTTGGGATATGAAGATCTAAGTAATGCTGGAAAAGTCAAAGTACTGCTATGTCAAAGTACTGCTCAAAGTCAACATGCTGATCAAGGTCAAAGTACTGCTACTTATTGAAGATTATGCAAAGTACTTCGAAGAAAAAGGACTTAAGTGCAATATTGATTAAAGGATTGCTATGTAATATTGTATAAATATTCTAGAATTAGTTAGGGATAATTACTTGTCGTTCAAGTAGATATTGTAAACCGACTTAAGGTTATCTATATAAGGAGCCTTATGATGGTATTAGAGGTACGAAGTCATACGAAGTTTTCTAAGAGTCTTAGAATTTTACAAAAAATGATTTTAGAGAAAGTGAGGGATTGTTAGTGAACTTGTATTTAGAGAGGCAGGTTCAAATAGTTGTTTTAATAAAAACAAAGTTCTTCTTAGCTTTGTGTTAGTAGATTCCGCATACTTTACAAAGTAATATCATTGTTTCAATATTAAATGTTTTGAGTCTTTCAAGATTGTTAAAACCTTACAAGCTACAAAGTAGTTTGGTCAGAGTATATCGATCCAACACACTCCCTTTACTCGATCCACCCAACATCCCATACCCGGTCAACCTTTATCCACGGTCAAAACAAACAATAAAAAACACCTTCCCGCCCCCAAATTTTACCAAAACCCAGGAAATTACTGTTTACACGAACCGTAATTAACCAACCCAAGCCAATTACCCAATAATTGGAAAATCTAGAAGGTCCTGACACGTGCTGACACATGGAATGACACGATGGCAATCCTTGGATACAATAATTAACCAATCATTGAAGGCACATGATCCAAGGGCTGAGGATCATTGATATCATGAAGCTTCTAGTAGGATTTGATCAAATGGCTGATATCATGCTTTTGGGAGCTTCTCAAAGCTATACCTTGTAGCAACCCGTAAATTTTCATAAGGCAAAATGACTATTTTACCCTTTGAATTTGACTTTTGACTATTACCATAACGTGAAAGCAAATAATGTAATATGTAGTTAACCGGTAACATCCCAAGTTAAATAATTCACTCTACTTTGAATTATTACTCTCTGAACGTTTTCGTTCACCTCTGTCTATTTAACGAGACGATATCTCTCAAAACATAAAAAAAATCACACACAACGCGTACCGACACAACAATAAATTCAACAAGAAAATTGAATTGATTATAATTTTCTTAAAGTCATATAATATTACTTTTAATATTTATATTACTTTTATAAGTAATCACGAAATTTAATCGTATAAACTTTTCCCGCGACCAACACAAGACTAGGATGAGTCTATATGTTGAAAATACTCAAATCTCACCAATTGTCATATTTTATATGAACTATTGTCATTTTGTCATTTTTACGTAAGCATTTTATTTCTTACGCAATATGCGTGCTCAAACCTACATTATTAGGTTTTAACAACGTATACGCACTCCGTTAAACTTATCACTTATCTAATATACTTAGTTGGACTATATTGATAAGTTTTGACATTTTTGTAAGTATTACATTTTTACGTTGCCCGATTTTAAATTTCGTAACATAAGAGCTTAACGTTAACAATTACCAAAATCAAACTATACCCTCTATATCCTAATACTATCAATATTATAAGAGATAAACATAAAAGTCCTACAATTCATCACCCATTGCCACGCCATCTTACACATACGTATACATGTCTCAATGTTAGATAAAGATGTAACATACTTTATGACTCATAAACATTTACTAACAACTTATTATTTCATATATGCTAACTACTTAGTTAGATAAGTCTTCATTTTGTCGAATCTATCTTGTTACTGTGGCAAATACAACAGCAAACCACCATCAATTTCAAATTTGTAGCTTCAAGTTATACACAAGTTGAAGGTGTTGATAAGTACTACCTAGTTCAAGAATTGTTTTGGTGATCTCTTGGGCAACTTATAAGATATACAAGGTACTAAGGGCTGAAGTAGAGTTATACTTGGAGTATTTAGCTCAAGGTCAATAAGGGTTAGTACAAGGCTTACATAAGGTTAAAGTGGGTTGAAGATTGGAAAGACTTGTTGAAGATAGAAGGCTTAGTATAGTGGTTCTTGGGTTTTTGGTGTTTCTCATCCAAGAATTTGTAAGAGTATATTTAGTTTTCAATGTCTTTCAATCATTTTGATGTAATTTATACCTTGTACAAGTCTTATATGTATTTTGACAAGATATGATGTTGTACATAAAAGAAAAACATGAGTTAAAACTCACTAGAAACCTTTTGGGAGCAACTCGATGTAACTAGTAATTGTTTTAAGTGTTGACACGAAATAATGAACCATGGAGTTGGACAAGTTTAAGAAACAGATGGAGAAAGTAAAAACTATAACTTGAGCTTTTGTAGCACTTAAAAAGGACTTGTGGTTAAAAAGTTATGCTTGGTGTAAGATTACCAGAAGAAATATAGTGTTGAAACAACTAGTCTTCTGATCTGATTAATAAATCGCGATTTCGACCCTTTTCTGGTCCGAATCGTCGAAAGTGTAAAACACAAAAGTTGCTCAGAATGATGTTTTATACAAAAACTCGCGTGCACGTAACCTGAAAGTGAATAACTAAGACTAGAAACTGCAGAAACCAACTGACCTGTTTTAGACAAAAATAACAGCCATGGCTAAAGAGCCTTTGTGGCGTTTTAATATCTTGAGTCCAAGACAAGGCCAAGACTAAGACAAGGCTGTTGTCTCAAGGTTGTGAATTTACTGCACGGTTAGCTTGGGTTTGATGATCCGAAACTTGTTATTGAGACTTGATCATTAATTTGACTCATTTTCTTGACCTCGACAAAGTTATGAAACACCGTTAGCGATTTCATCACAACACACTTGACTACTAAATTAGTAACGTTCAGACTTGATAAGTGTTGCACTAAATCTTTTCATGGCACATAACTATTACCAATAGTCTTTGACGAAACACGACAAATGCTTTTATATAACATTTGTCTCGTCAATTACTTTTACTCATAAATGATAAGTACTACCACACTAGGGAGCTTCATTATCATAAGAGGCCTCTTCGGGGTGTCGTATCGACGAGTTGTGGATTTACGAATTAAAGTATCCTGGCTCCTCATACGTTCACTACATGACCTCTAGATTTTGATAGCCCGAACGGTAGTATGATATTATTTATAAAAGGCTAATAGCCAAACCATACTTTAAGAATACTTCACTCATTTACACCGCTTAAGACAAATGTACAACATCTTAATCAAGTCAATGACTTTACATATACTTGTACACTCATATTGTACATTATATTAAGACGCTATCACTATACTCTCGTAGGTTATCATTAAGGATCATGGTCATGCCATACACTATCTGTTGTTATAAACTACTACTGGTTACTACGGTGAGTTCATGGCCCCACTTTTACTTGTTTTGAATTTCTTTGGGGGAGAATACATGCTCAATTATACTTAAACTCGTTGTTGTTATACATATGGACACAAGTACATTGAACATTTGTTGATTGCCTAAGTTGCCTTATATGCCATAAAATCCCCACAATCATGAACCGTTAATTACTCTTATGAGAGTAAGCGCGAATGCTGTGAATAGATCTATTGGGGGTAAACTCCCCCGTCCATGTTGGTCGCTCCAACAAGAAAACGGACGCATTTCATTTGATGTCATACAAGTGTAGGGCAAAGCACCTGGTTGGGGTGATACATAACTAACTGTCAAGGTTTCGGTTTCATGAGCTTAGCGCAATGGGAATACATGAACATATTTGAATTACAGTTGTTGTTGAAATCTTGTCATCCACACTGTTGTTACTTTTACTAAAACCTATGAACTCACTCAACCTTTGTGTTGACACTTTTAGCATGTTTATTCTTAGGTTTCGTAAGACATAACTTTGGATTGGAGCATTAGAATCGCATGGCTTGTTTTGAAGACTGGGATGTATTGTATTCACCATTCGATAAAACTTTTGTAAATCAATTATGTAATATTATATTTTGGGACCTCTTGTTATAACTCTGATATTATTTATCGAATGGAAATTTTCAAAATGTCTCATTTAGAGTACGTTTTCTATAACTTGTATTTTGTGCTATGAAGTAACACCCAAGTGACACTAGCTTCCGCTGCGATAATTTTGGGGGTGTTACATACCTGCTTTTCCTCAAGGCTATAAATAGGGATACCTCTCTTCATTGTAATCGTGTAGGAAATTAGAGTAAAGCTTAGATTTAAATTTCTGTTCAATGTATTATGTTTTTAATGTAATCTTATTTTCAATTTAATAAAAGATTAGTTGTTTACTTAATTTTGTTGTTTATTGAGTTTTTTTAGCATTTACCTATAAGCTCTCTTAAGTCTCGTAAGCTCTTAAATTCTGTTTTCTTTAAGCTTACTTAAGTTTACTTTAGCTTTTACAAAGTTAAGTTCTGCTACTATTTCTATATAAAAAAATTAATTAATTAGTAACCAAAGGTACATAGGTTCTTGTAAGCTGATACACCCTTTTGATAAGCTCATAAAAGCTTCTCAATAGCTCTTGTGAGTTTGTCTCATCATCCAGTAGCTTAGTTCATTTTTCTGCATAATTTCCTAGTAAGTCTCTCTTTACATTTTTGAATTTTTAGTTCATAATATTGTTTCATAAGGTTAATTTGCTTATTTTTATTCATATCAGTTGTTAGTAGCTTATTACTTGCTTATATTGTGATTTCATAGACTATAGTGTAGCCTTGTGACCACACTGCCTTTATAGCCTAACCTGCACATGTGATTTCTTAAGGTACTTAGCTTGATCTTACTGTTCCATTAGTTTTCATAGTTGTAAAGTAATACAGTTTGACCATTAAGTTAGTTTATATAAGCCCAAATCTGCATAAGTTAGTGCAAGTGAACCTGTAAAGGGGTGTTTGGATTTGTCTTGTTTTGGGTGCTCTTGTTGATATATTGTTGTTTCTCGTACATCATTGATTCACCTTAGGGATAAAAAAAATTAGTTTGGTCATTAAATTGGTAGGTTAAACATTAAAAGTCAAACTTAACTATAAAATCCAAATCCAGGTTCAAAAAGGTGTTCTGTGCATATTTGATGCATGCATTCTGTTAAAGTTAGGAAATATTTAGGTACATCAAGTCACTTATTAGCTTAATATAACATTTAGAGTAAGGATTGAACATTAGAATCTCAACTTGGTCAACTTTAGTTTGCAAACAAAAAGTCAAAATTTCCCTAGGACTGTTTCAGGCACATCTGATCTAGGACACTTTTAGGTGATCAAATAGGTTTAAAATTTAGGGCTTTCTGGTTAACTAGAATTTTCATAATACTAGCTTCAAGTATCCATCTTTTGTTTGGACTAATTTACTTATTTGCATTCTCCAAATTAAGCTAGAATTAGGCCAATTAGCCATCTGTTTTTGTGAACTATTTGTATACTTAATTGGTTTCTCTTGGTGCTTATCTGGCTTAGTCAAGTAGTTTCAAGCATAAATAAGCTGTTTGAACCCTCTCTGAACCTCTAGGGCTTATTGGGTAGAAATAAGTTATTGACAAATGCATTTACAACTGCTTATGTTTCCATCTGCTTATTCTATGAGCTTTATCTGTGGAATTACATTGATTTTTGATTAAATAAGTTGCTTGTGCCTTCTGAAAGTGTTTGGTACTCATTGGTTTATCAGTGCTTATTATTTAGCTTATTACAAACTGCTTATTAGCTCATACAGCTTATTAGGGTTTCCAAATTAGGTATTTTTATTTTTCTTAGGTTTAGAATATTAATTTAGAATTTCCATAAAATTTTCAGATTTTTCTAAGTTGTTTTGCTATTTTTCTTATTTTATTTTAGTTTTTTAATCAAATTTTAATTACTTTTATTAAAGAAAAATCAAATAAAAATCAGAAAAAGAACAAATTCCAAAAATATTTTAGAAAATAGTTTTTAGTTATTTTAGATTTTTTAAAATTAATTTTGTATTTTTCTCACTTAATTTCCATTTTATTTTAATTTTTATTACTTTTAATTAGTTAAATTAGTTTTTAATTCATAAAAATTAAATAAAAAGCCAAAAAAATATTTTTCTTTTTCTAGAAACTTTCTTTTATCATTTTTAACTTAGAGCAATTATTTTCAAACCCGTAGGATTAGCCTAGCTTCAAATTTACTTTTTAATTCGCAAGTTTACGTATATTTTACGTTTTAGCTTATGGTTTTAATTCTACGTTACGTTTTAGGTTTGGTGATTTGAATTACTTGCTTAATTGATTAATTATGCTTCATTTTCATATTCATTAGTATAATTCTCATTTAAATCACTTTTCTCACTTTCACGACACTTTTCACGAACTGGGAATTTCAAATTCATTCACACATTCACACAGACTACGATCTCGGGATTTGTATTTCCTTCAAATCATTTGGAGAAATATAAATACTCTATACTATAAACTATATTTGATTTCAAACCAATAAAATTTTGGCGTCGCTGCCGGGGAACGTTGAAGTGAATTTTTGATTTTCGTTTTCGAATCGTGTTTTGAAAATCTTCCTTATTCTTGTATATATTTTCTATAAAAATATAAAAAGTAAAAAATCAAAAACACTTTTACTAAAGTGTTTTCAAAAAATCCAAAAATAAAATAAACATCCTCACTCTCGAGGGAGTGTTGTAAACCATTCCGAAAAAACAACAAAAGAGATCGTGAAATTATACGTATTCGGATTACTTTATTACTACAACCAACTAAACGGGGAATACGGAGGTCTTGACATTAAATTGCAGACCGAAGAGAGATCCATTCTTCTCTCCGGCTCTGCTGCGCATAGTAATTGAGGAAAAGGTTACGAATAACGTAACGGCTACAAAAAAGAGAATAAAAGTTTTTGATTTTGTTTTTCAATATACTTAAAAAGCCAAAAATACTTCCTAATCAAAAATACAAAAAGATTTTCCTTTTCAATTTTGATTTTCCTTTTATTTTTAAATTTTTGATTTTTGTGGTGTATGAACACCCGCTCATCTTCTAAACGCCTTATTTCTCCACTTTTAAATCCGGAAACTTTATTTTGACACAATCACGGAGTTCTTTTCCCAACCGTTGAGGAAATGAACCAAAACGAACAACACTTGGGACCCCCGCCGATGGGTGGTGCTCAAAACAACGGGATCCCTCATATGGGACCCCAACCAGCTTACGATTTACGTCCGATGGAGGAACAACTCCAATCACCATTCAATGGTGTGAGGAGAGCCATCGTGATTCCCGATATCACTGCAAATCAATTTGAGATTAATCACGGGTTACTCAACATCATCACAAGTATCTCATTTCACGGTTTAGAAAGTGAAGATCCTTATGTTCACATAAGGAATTTCACCGACATCACTGAAACTATAAGGTTAAACCAAGTTCCTTATGATGTGGTTAAAATGAAATTGTTTCCTTTCTCCCTCAAGGGAGCAGCCCGGACTTGGCTTGAAAAGGAACCACCGAACTAAATTCATACTTGGGATGATCTAGCTTCAAAGTTCGTGAATCATTTTTACCCTCCATAAAAAACATCTAATCTCCGCACTCAAATCTTTCGATTTCAGCAAGCTTTCGAGGAATCGTTCAGTGAAGCTTGGGATAGATTTAAGGAGTTGTTGGAAAAATGTCCAAATCACGGGTTTTCACCTTTGCATCAGATTGATACTTTCTACAATGGGTTGAGTCTTGCCGACCAAGATTCACTCAATTCTGCTGCGGGTGGAAACTTGTTGACCCGAAACATTCAAGATGCTTTCACAATTATTGAGAATAAAGCTAAAGTGAGGATAGCTAGAAACAAACTTCAAACTTCAACGGCTACTAGCAAATCTAATGATGAAGTTATGAATGCTATAGTTGCCCTCACTAAAAAAGTTGAATCAATGGCTATTGAAAGATCTTCTAATCAAATCAAAAACCATCAAGTCAATATGGTCAACCATGTTTGTGAGACTTGTGGTGGTCCTCATTCGTATTTTGAGTGCCCAGCCTCCGATGGCTTCACTCACGAGAATGTGTATGCTACTTCGGGAACCTACAATATGGCCGGTAATAGTTACCAACCACAGGGAGACCGTAATCTTCTTTGCTACCGTTCTAACAATTATCTTGGACCACCCAGTTTCAATCAACCGAATCAAGTCAATCAAGTTAATCATAGTGTGCAAAAGCGAAACAATCAATTTAACCAGAATAAAAATCAAAACCGGATGAACAATGGTTTTCAAAATCAAAATCAAGGTTTTCATCAAAATCGGAGGAAGTACAATCAAGGCCGGAATCAAGGGAATTTTCATGGAAATTTTCAAAATGCTAATCATGGGAATTACAATCATGGAAATCAAAATTATGGAAATTTTCAAAATCAAGGTTTCAACAACAATAACCGTCGACAAATTTTTCAAAACCAAAATTTAGTTGTGAATCAAAATCAATCGTACTCGGATGAGTTACTAAAGCAATTTATGAAAAGTCAATAAGAAATGAACAATATGTTAATTAATCAAATGACTAAATTGAATAAGCATTTAAATGATCGACCCTCAGGTTCGGGTACTCTTCCAAGCAACACGATCGCTAACCCGAGGGGCGATGTTAAAGCGATCACGACTCGAAGTGGTGTTTCATATGATGGACCCACGGCTCTGACTACCTCGTCTTCTCTTCCTCCCAAGGTAGTTGACTGTGAGACCGAGGCGACAAAGGACCCGATGCTTCCTACTAATAACGAAAGTACCGAATACGTCCAACCTCCGGTTGTCCAGCCGTCAAAGCAGAAGGAAAAAGTTGTTGTACTAGAAAAAGAAGTTCCAGTCAAGACCAAATTGCCTTATCCGTCAAGATTGAACGATCAGAAGCTCCGTGACAAAGCTAATCATCAAATGGAGAAGTTCTTCCAAATCTTCCAAGATTTACACTTCGACATTAGCTTCGCGGATGCTCTACTTTTAATGCCGAAATTTGCGTCTATGGTTAAAAATCTTTTGCATAATAAGGAAAAATTGTTTGAAATGGCAAAAACCCTGTTGAATGAGAATTGCTCGGCGGTTATCCTCAAAAAGTTTCCCGAAAAGCTTGAAGACCCCGGTCGATTTCTCATTCCTTGCAATTTTTCGGGGATGGGTGAATGCTTCGCCTTGGCCGATCTTGGTGCTAGCATTAACCTAATGCCATTATCTATTTGGAAAAAGTTATCTTTACCCGATTTGACTCCGAATTGCATGACCCTCGAGCTTGCCAACTGAACTACTTCCCGCCCGATGGGAATAGCCGAGGATGTCTTCGTCATTGTTGATTATGATGCTGATCCACGGGTACCTCTCATTCTCGGAAGAGGTTTCCTAAGGACTGGTCATGCGTTAATTGATGTTTATGATGAAGAAATTACCCTACGCATTGGTACTGAAGCTGTAATGTTTAATTTGGATCAAACCGCTAGATACTCCTCCAATTATAACCATTTTTCTGTGAACCGTATCGATGTTATTGATATTGCTACAGAGGAGTATTCTCAAGAACTTCTCGGTTTTACTAAAAATGCTTCGAGTGGATCCCACTCCTTCTTCTCAACCAATTGTTTCCGATCCTTCCCCTTCCCTTACTCCGTTTGAGGGAAGTGATTTCATTTTAGAAGAGATCGAGGCCTTTCTTTCTAATGATTCGATTTCATCGGAAATTGATCATTCCGTTTGTGATCCGGAGGGAGATGTTCTTTTGATTGAAAAATTGTTGAATGAAGACCCGACTCCGCCTCTCCCTCCGATGGACCTTAAAATGGCCGATGTTAAAGAAGTTAACCGTCTACTGAGAATCCTCCAGAGCCCGAGCTCAAGGATTTACCTCCTCATCTTGAATAAGCTTTTTTAGAAAGAGCCAATAAACTTTCCGTCATAATTCCGAAAGACCTTAAAGATGAGGAGAAGACCCATCTCTTAGATGTGCTCAAGAAGCATAAGAGTGCCATCGCTTGGCTGATTTCCAATATCAAGGGCATAGACCCTCATTTTTGTACTCACAAGATTCTACTTGAAGATAATTACAAAGCTTCCGTCCAATAACAAAGACGGGTTAAACCGAAAATTCATGAGGTTATCAAAAAGGAAGTTATCAAACTCCTCGATGCCGGAATGATTTATCCAATCTCGGATAGCTCATGGGTTAGCTCAGTCCACTGTGTTCTGAAGAAAGGTGGTATGACCGTCGTGACTAATGAAGATAATGAATTGATTTCGACACGTCTTGTTACCGGATGGAGAGTGTGTATTGATTACAAAAAATTGAACGATGCGACTCGTAAGGACCATTTCCCACTTCCTTTTATGGATCAAATGCTTGAACATTTAGCGGGAAATGAGTTCTATTTTTTTCTCGATGGCTTTTCCGGGTATTTTCAAATTCCAATTGACCCTCCAGACCAGGAAAAGACCACTTTCACTTGCCTCTATGGAACGTTTGCTTACCGACGTATGCCTTTTGGCTTATGCAATGCTCCAGGCACATTCCAGAGGTGCATGATGGCAATTTTCCATGATATGATTGAGAAAACCATGGAAGTTTTAATGGATGATTTCTCGGTTTATGGAGATTCCTTCACTTCTTGCCTCTCCCATTTAGAAAGAATGCTGAAACGGTGTGAAGACACCAACTTGGTTCTAAATTGGGAGAAGTGCCCCTTCATGGTTAAAGAGGGCATTGTCCTCGGCTATAAGATTTTGAAATCTGGGATTGAGGTGGATAGAGCTAAAGTCGACGTGATTGCTAAGTGTGGAGTTTGTTAAACTCCATGGATCGTTTTAACCATCTAGGGTTAACAATAACAATGATAAATAATATGATACCCAGCGGAATAAACAAACATCATTATTATTAAAACAAGGTTTCTTCGTCATCATCTCTAACAACTAATCTAGGCATCTACAATAAGACTACGCCTAGAAACACACACACACATTTTACTAGACGTCTACATCTTGAAAGACTTAATTATTAAAAACCCTAACCCTTGATATCTTTATATAATAGAGCTTTAGGGTTTACAAATTACTACGAGAGACTAATAAATAAATCTTATTTAACAAGCAAGTCCCTTGTGTTTTATTCTTCTTTATTTGAAGAATTCTTCCATGTCACTTTAAGTCCTTCATGTTTCATTCTTTCTTATTTTGTATCATCAAATCTAATAGACCCAACAATCTGCCCCTATTTGATGATGACAAAAAAACACAGTCTTGTACGAACTTCCCTAGACGAAGTAGAGAAATTGAGATAATTAAATCTCACCATGAATGAAACAATCTTTGTCTTCCCCTTAAGCCATGCTATGTCACTCAAACATCTCTTTCCCTTTTTGTTATCAACAAATAGGGAATGTAAGCAGTAAAAACTTCCCCTCGAGTGGTGCATGTAGATGGTTAAACATTTAATCAATAAGCTTCCCCTGAAACTAATATGTTTACCATCTTCTTGAATCTTCAATTCTGTAGGCTATATGTGTAATGATCACACGTGAAGAAAAACAAATATAACAAACTTGATGAAGAAGTAGAATAACCCAAACTTGTGTCTTATGTCTTGTACTATCCACGTGACTTTGAACTTATACCCAAAACCGAATATATAAGTAGACCGCAATCTCTTGACAAAATCCTCATCTTCAATGAGACACTGAGCACAATAACGTAACTCTTTCAAGTGATAGTTAATTAGGTCTTCGTCCATCCTCCCCTTGACCTATGAAAATTAGATTTGACAAGTCTTCGTCACCACCGTATAAAACAAACAAGTTATCTTCAAAGTGTAACACCCACTTTGAGATATGATAAGAACATAAACTTGTGAAACTCAACTACAACATCAAATAAATGATAATCAATCTTCTTCGTAATCAATTAATCCAATAAGAATGAGCCTTTAATATTTTAAGAACATAAACCAAAATCTTCCTGTGTGTGAAACCATCTCATCCAAAAACCAAATCCATGAACTGACCAATATCGAATAATACTTAGCAGTACTATTTCTCTAAACGTAGCATTAGGAAACATTGAACTGAAGTAGCCAGCAGTAGAAACTTGTTAGAGCAATATTAAACCAGCAGTACTAACAAGCACCTAACAGCATTACGTTCCAATTTAGCAGCAGTAAGGTTTCTACTTGTATCCGTGATGCATAATATTACTTGCTGTAGTTATCCCACGAGATCTCAACAATAAATTACACCGACCCACGAAGGAAAATTGATTAAATCACTTGAAACCCTTTGAAGCTATAACCGACCAATTGATAATTCAATCTGCTCTACCGTTCCTTTATCTATTAATATTTGAGAATTTGAGACCAATAAATGACAACATCAACATCATTAAATATCTTCAGTCCCACAATTAATTCCAATTAATTCATGTACGAGGTAATTCTTTTAATTGACATCCCATGCTAATATTACCTTCCACCAATATTCATTAGCCACAAGTTGATGTATTATTAAAATACTAGGGTAACCGACCCATGATCTTGGTACAAGATTATATCACATATGCAAAAGATGACAACCAATCTCCACACAATCTAAAACGTCAATTAATACCTCATCGACACCAATGATAAAATTCAGTACGAGATATTATAAAAATAATCACACTCACAATTTGACAAATTGGTACGAGGTTTACCTATACGTAGAATCATCCAATCTCATGCGCTATAGACAAACAGTTGAATTGATATTCGAAAATCAATTCTTATTCTTTCCATCAAATATCTTTGTTGCACCGATTCATGTTCTTTTCTTTTCTTTGTAAAAGTGACCGACCCATGTGATCATATGTAACCTTCTAATCACCAATAAATCAATTTGCAATCTGTTTCAACATGCGTGACTAACGAAAACAACCACACTTGAATTTAATAACCACTTCTTCAAAACTGCTCCTCTTTGACAGTAAACCTTGTAGAATCCCTAGGCAACAAGTTAACCTGTCTCTGATGCCAATTGTTGAGTTTGTTAAACTCCATGGATCATTTTAAGCATCTAGGGTTAACAATAACAATGATAAATAATATGATACGCAGCGGAATAAACAAACATCATTATTATTAAAACAAAGTTTCTTCGTCATCATCTCTAATAACTAATCTAGGCATCTACAATCAGACTACGCCTAGACACACACACACACACATTTTACTAGACGTCTACATCTTGAAAGACTTAATTATTAAAAACCCTAACCCTTGATCTCTTTATATAATAGAGCTTTAGGGTTTACAAATTACTACGAGGGACTAATAAATAAATCTTATTTAACAAGCAAGTCCCTTGTGTTTTATTCTTCTTTATTTGAAGAATTCTTCCATGTCACTTTAAGTCCTTCATGTTTCATTCTTTCTTATTTTGTATCATCACACTAAGTTACCTCATCCCACGATTGTAAAAGGAATTAGAAGTTTTCTCGGTCATACCGGCTTTTACCTGCGTTTTATTTAATATTTTCCCAAGATAGCCCAGCCCCTGACCCACTTACGTGAAAAAGATGCTCTGTTTATCTTCTCAAATGAGTGCATTGAAGCATTTAATATCCTAAAGAAGAAGTTAACGGAGGCTCCTATCTTAGTTGCCCCCGACTGGAACTTGCCTTTCGAGCTAATGTGCGATGCTAGCGATTTTGCTATTGGTGCAGTTCTGGGGCAACGTAAGTCAAAATATTTTCAGCCGATACACTATGCTAGTAAAATAATGACCGATGCTCAATACCATTATACGACTACTGAAAAAGAAATGTTAGCCGTCATTTACGCTTTTGAAAAGTTCCGACCTTATCTTGTCTTAAAGAAATGCATAGTGTATACAGATCATTCGACTCTTAAGTATCTAATGGCAAAGCAAGATGTTAAGCCAAGATTGATGCGGTGGGTTCTACTCCTTCAAGAATTCGATGTTGAAATTCGAGACAAAAAGGGAGCTGAGAACCTTGCTGCTGATCACCTCTCACGTTTAGAAAATCCCCATCAAAGTGATTTCGAGAAAAAGGAAATTACCGAAATATTTCCTCTCGAAACACTTGGGAGTTTATCACACAGTGATCCTAGTACCCCATGGTTCGCCGACTTTGCGAATTACCATGCGGGGAATTTCATAAGAAAAGGGATGTCGTTCCAACAAAAGAAGAAATTCTTCAAAGATGTTAAGCATTATTTCTGGGACGACCCGTATTTGTTCAAAGTTTGTATGGATCTAGTGATCTGGCGGTGCGTTCACGGCAATGAAGCCGCTGAAATTCTTATGGATGCCACAACGCACCCACGAGGGGACATCACGGTGCCAACTTCACCGCAAAGAAAGTTTTTGATTCCGGCTTCTACTGGCCGACGATATACCGGGATGCCCATGATTTGGTTAAGTCATGTGATTCTTGCCAGCGTCAAGGAAAAATCTCTCAAAAAGATGAAATGCCTCAAAATGCTATTCAAGTTTGTGAGATCTTTGACGTCTGGGGTATTGATTTCATGGGACCATTCCCATCATCTAGAGGAAAAAAATATATACTCGTGGCCATCGATTACTTGTCGAAATGGGTTGAAGCAAAGGCACTCCCCACCAATGACGCCCGAGTTGTCGTGAAATTTCTCAAAAGTCTCTTTGCCCTATTTAGTGCACCTCGTGCTATTATAAGTGATCGTGGGACCCATTTCTGCAATGATCAATTTGCAATGATCAATATGGTGTTACACATCGTCCCTCTACTACATATCACCCGCAGATGAGCGGTCAAGTTGAGGTGTCCAAACGTGGCTTGAAACGTATCTTAGAAAGGACCGTAGGAGAACAGCGTGCTTCATGGGCTAATAAGTTAGATGATGCATTATGGGCTTTCTGGACCGCTTACAAAACACCCATTGGGTGTACTCCTTACAAGCTGGTTTACGGGAAGGCCTGCCATTTGCCCTTTGAACTTGAGCACAAGGCCTACTTGGCCTTGATTCCTGCATTTTGTTAAAGTTAGGAAATATTTAGGTTCATCAAGTCATTTATTAGCTTAATATAACATTTAGAGTAAGGATTGAACATTAGAATCTCAACTTGGTCAACTTTAGTTTGCAAACAAAAAGTCAAAATTTCCCTAGGACTGTTTCAGGCACATCTGATCTAGGACACTTTTAGGTGATCAAATAGGTTTAAAATTTAGGGCTTTCCAGTTTTCTATCATAGTACTAGCTTCAAGTATCCATCTTTTGTTTGGACTAATTTGCTTATTTGCATTCTCCA
The DNA here is from genome assembly GCA_030686995.1 of Artemisia argyi. Lineage (NCBI taxonomy): Eukaryota > Viridiplantae > Streptophyta > Magnoliopsida > Asterales > Asteraceae > Artemisia > Artemisia argyi. Next base: position 221,402,675 of record CM060709.1, on the reverse strand, counting down.
AATTAAGCTAGAATTAGGCTAATTAGCCATCTATTTCTGTGAACTATTTGTATGCTTAATTGGTTTCTCTTGGTGCTTATCTGGCTTAGTCAAGTAGTTTCAAGCATAAATAAGCTGTTTGAACCCTTTGTGAACCTCTGGGCTTATTGGGTAGAAATAAGCTTATTGACAAATGCTTTTACAACTGCTTATATGTCCATCTGCTTATTCTATGAGCTTTATCAATGGAATTACATTGAGTTGTGATTAAATAAGTTGCTTGTGCCTTCTGAAAGCTTTTGGTACTCATTGGTTTATCAGTGCTTATTATTTAGCTTATTACAAACTGCTTATTAGCTCATACAGCTTATTAGGATTTCCAAATTAGGTAATTTTATTTTTCTTAGGTTTAGAATATTAATTTAGAATTTCCATAAAATTTTCAGATTTTTCTGAGTTGTTTTGCTATTTTCCTTATTTTATTTTAGTTTTTAATCAAATTTTAATTACCTTTATTAAAGAAAAATCAAATAAAAATAAGAAAAAGCATAAAAAATTCAAAAAATATGTTAGAAAATAGATTTTAATTATTTTAGATTTTTTTAAATTAATTTTGTATTTTTCTCACTTAATTTCCATTTTAATTTAATTTTTAATACTTTTAACTAGATAAATTAGTTTTTAATTCATAAAAATTAAATAAAAAGCCAAAAAAATATTTTTCTTTTTCTAGAAATTTTCTTTTATCATTTTTAACTTAGGAAAATTATTTTCAAACCTATAGGATTAGCCTAGCTTCAAATTCACTTTTTAATTCGCGCGTTTACGTTTATTTTACGTTTTAGCTTACGGTTTTAATTCTACGTTACGTTTTAGATTTGGTGATTCGAATTACTTGCTTAATTGGTTAATTGTTCTACATTTTCATATTCATTAGTGTAATTCTCATTGAAATCACTTTCACGACACTTTTCACAAACTGGGAATTTCATATTCCATTCACACCTTCACACGGACTAGGATCTCGGGATTTGTATTTCCTTCAAATCTTTTGGAGAAATATAATACTCTATAATATAAACTATATTTGATTTCAAACCAATCACTAACCAAAGTAACTTTTTGACCGAGCCACTATTCATAAAAATATCTCCTCAAAGTCAACCAGATATAGTAAATAATATACATATTTACTTCCCCAATCTACCAAAATAGGTAGGAGTTATTATTCCTCTTAATTGTCCCTTGGGATTGACTTTCCCTATAAAAAGGGCTCAAATCACTAATAGTCTTCACCAAAAACTTTCTGTATCATCACAAAATCCTTAATCGCCATGAGCAATTTCCCAAACATTATTTACATCTCTTCTGATTCATCTTCAGAAGAAATTAGTTACATGTCTGACTCCTCAGCAGCATCAGGATGGGGTGATTACTTTCCGCCATGTGCTTCAAGCTCTTCAACAATGAAGCCAAACAAGAAGATTTCAACACCTGCACCATCACTTGAGTTTTACTCCAGTTCTTCTGATGATGATGATGAGCCATACACCCTCTCCAAGGAGTTGCCAAAGGCACTGACACAAGCTTTAAGATCTGCACTAGCAAACATGAAGAAGCCTGTTATAGAGAAGCCTACAAGACTACCAAAGCCTCCCAAAAAAGTTCTTGGTCTTGCTTGCCCAAATAAGTGGTCAACCTTTGAGAACCAGAGGAAAACTGCTCAAAAGGCCAAGCATAACTACAAGGAAAGGGCAAGAAGCCAATGGAGTAGCTGGTGTAGGGTGTAGGTTGTTAGGATTTTGTGTTGTGATGTGTGGATGTTTTTACTCTCTGTCTATGTAATGTAACTCTATTGATGGTTGAATGAATAAAGTTACACTGTTTCCTTTTCCACTGTGAGGCAAAGTTTACCACAGTTTGTAATATAGTTTCCAGTGTTGTCTTTATCCGCTGCATAAAAGTTAGTGGACAAACATATACAAACATATATGATAATTACCAAAGACCTCCCCTCAACACTAAAAACTATTAGACATCAAAATTTTATGGGTTAAGCATTCCAATACTTGTCACCAAGTACTGAAACCATCCCACATCAAGTCCTTTTGTTAATAAATCTGCATAGTTTTCATCAGTATGAATTTTGACAACTTGAATAAGCTTTTTCTCATAACAATCTCTTATAAAGTGATGTCTAATTTCAATATGTTTAGTCTTAGTGTGTTGAACAGGATTTTTAATTATGCATATGGTACTGCTATTGTCAATAAAGATAATGGTGTTCATGAAATTTTACCCATAGTCCAAAAGTTGATTTTGAAGCCATAAGACCTGAGCACAACAGCTTGCAGCAGCCACATACTCTGCTTCAGTTATTGAAGTAGCCACCATTGTCTATTTCTTGCACTGCCATGACACCACTCTACATCCAAGAAATTGACATCCTCCTGTGGTTGACCTTCTATCCAAACTTGCACCAGCATAGTCACTATCTGAGTAGGCAACCAATTCCATAGGAGATTCTCTTGGATACCACAATCCGAGATTAGGATATGTCTTCAAATATCTGAAAATCTTCTCCACTACAGTCAGGTGTGATGTCTTTGGAGTGACTTGATACCTTGCACAAGCACACACGACAAACATAATGTCTGGTCTGGATGATGTAAGATACATCAAAGAGCCAATCATTGATCTATAAGTGTGAACATCCACTTCTTCTCCACCATCATCCTTCAAGAGTAAGTGTGTAGTCTTATAAGCAGGAGTGCTTGAAGGCTTTTCATGAGTAAAATGGAACTTTTTGATTATCTCATTCACATATTTGTCTTGACTGATAAAAATGCCATCTTTTCTTTGTTGTACTTGAAGTCCCAAAAAGAAAGTAAGTTCCCCCATAGAACTCATTTGAAACTCATCCTTCATCAGCTTCTCAAATTCTTTGCACATCTCTGGCTTTGTGGATCCAAAAATGATATCATCAACATAAACTTGAACCAATAAGATATCAGCTTTGTCTTTCTTGATGAACAAAGTTTGATCGATTTTCCCTCTATTAAACCTATTGTTCAGTAGGTAGGCAACAAGGATTTCATACCACTTTCTGGGAGCTTGATGTAAGCCATAAAGAGCCTTGACCACTTTATTAACTTTATTAGGATGTTCAGGATCTTCAAAGCCTGGAGGTTGTGAAACATAGACCTCCTCATCAATATTCCCCTAAAGAAAAGCACTCTTGACATCCATTTTATATACAGTAAAACCCATGAAAGATGCATATGCCAGAAACAATCTAATAGCCTCAATCCTTGCAACAGGATCAAAACTTCTTTATAGTCAATGCCTTCTTCCTGTGTGTATCCTTGAGCAACTAGCCTAGCTTTATTCCAGATAACTATGCCTCTTTCATCTTTCATGTTTCTGAAGACCCACTTTGTACCAATAACCTTCATCCCATCAGGCAAGTCACAAAGAACCCAAACCTTTTGAAGCTTAAATTGTAGCAATTCCTCTTGCATTGCTTCTACCCAGCTTGATTCTTCCAGTGCTTTATACACATTTTTAGGTTCCACTTGTGATAGAAAACAGAAAAACAAGCACTCATTCTTGTCTGCATGCTTCTTGGACTCGTAAACTTCACTAATAAATCCATGATCATTGGTCATCTTTGTTTGTTTTCTGGTCTTCACTCCTGATTGTAGATCACCAATCACATTGTCAAGTGGATGCACCTTGTGAATTGAAGCTTGAGGAGTATGTGAAACATCATATGCAGAAGGCATATTTGTGATTTCCACATCATTGATGATAGTTTTCTGAGCAGCAGAGGTAGAGTTTTCCACATTTGATTCAACAGTGGAAACATTTGGTATAGCAGTGGAAACTGTATGACCACTGCTTTTAGGAATATCTTTGTTCTGAGCATCAAAATTCACAACTTCTACATCACCTTCTCTTTCAATATCTGTTGAAGGTTGTGGATCTTACTTCTTTGAAACATGATCATTATCTACAAAGTCCCTATGTGGCATAACATTTTGATCTTTATCATCCTCAGAATCTTTATTAGGTTCATCTTCATCAATAAACTCTTCTGAACCTTTAAAGTTGTTATCCCCAGTACCTGAAGTAACAGGTACATAGTTCATAGTATTTTATAGTGTTTCAAGATCAAATAGCCATTCTGGACCTGCACCTGCAGTGTTAGGTTTATTTTCAAGAAACTCAACATGCAGGTTCTCTTCAATCTTCTTTGTTCTCAAATTGTATACTCTGAATGCTTTACTGACCATAGAGTATCCAACAAAGAAGCCTTCATCTGACTTTTCTTCAAATTTACCCAGATGATCAATGATATTGAGAATTGTAACATGACATCCAAATGGTCTCATGAAATCCAAGATAGGGGGTCTTCCTCTGAATAACTCATAAGGTGTCTTGTTCTTTGTCTTCACCACCAAAACCCTGTTTTGAATATAACAAGCAGTGTTCACTGCTTCAACCTAAAATGTCACTGGTAGCTTAGAATCAGCTAACATGGTTCTAGCAGCTTCAATCAGTGTTTTGTTTCTTCTTTCAGCTACACCATTTTGCTAAGGGGTTCTTGCAACACTGAATTCTCTCTTCATACCCTTCTCTCTGTAGAAATCATCCATAACTCTATTCTTGAACTCTGTCCCATTGTCACACCTGATAACCTTGATCTTCTTATCAACTTGGTTTTCAAATTCAGTAATAAAAGTTTTAAGGATGCCAGTTGTTTCATCCTTGGTTCTTAGAAAGAAAACCCGTGTAAACCTGTTGAAGTAATCAGTTACAACAGGACAATACTTCTTCAAATTTATGCTGCTTACAAATGTAGGACCAAATAAGTCCATATGCAACATATACAGAGGATGAGCAATAGAGTTATAGGCCTTGTTCTTGCAAGATGCTCTATGTTGCTTGCCTTTGAGACAGGAAACATAGGTTTGGTCATTCTGAAATCTCTTCTCTTGTAACCCTCTGACTAGGCCATCTTTTACAATTTTTTTGATGTTCTTAAAGTTAACATGACCAAGTCTTCTGTGCCATAGCATTGATTCATCCAAAGTGGCTATTGCAATCAAGCAAGTGTCATTTTCATTAGCCACAATTTTCTTCATGTCTATATAGAGATTGCCTTTTCTAGGGATTTTAAGTAACACCTCACTTTCATCAGGTAACTTATAATCATTAGATAGGACATAGCATTCATATTTTGAGAAAAGAATTATGTGCTTCTTGTCACACATCTGTGACACACTGAAAAGATTATATTTGATCTCTTTCACATAGTACACATTCTCAAAATCCAAGTTTCCAGCCTTGATTGTGCCTTTGCCAGAAACTTTGCCACCAATTCCTCCTCCAAAGCTGACAAATTGTCCATCATAAGGTTTGAAATCTGAAAGATAGGACTTGTTGCCAGTCGTGTGCCTAGAACATCCACTATCTGAATATCATAGATCTTCTTCGGCGGTCCCTTATTAAGGTGGTGGTCCAAATCTTTAAAGGACCGTCAACCCATTTATGGGACCGTCCTCAGTATATTCCTATCCTTCCTTCTCTTATCTTTTCTACAGGATTTCTATGTTTGGTTGCATGTTTCTTCTAACATATTGCAGCTTAATTCCATCGATCGATTACCAATTGTCCTCATCAAGGGGGAGCACTAAGCAAGGGGGAGTCATCATAATTCCGTGGATTTCATCTCTTCTACGAAGCCTTTTTGATTCTACAAAAAGGGGGAGAACAAAATGAGACTCGTTTTAAAACTCATTAATGCCTAGTTTTATCTAAAATGAGTTTATATGTCACAACTCACCATTACAGGTCATTTACCATTTCAGGTCATTTTCCCAAACTTTGACTTTTTACTATTCATAAATCACTATTCATCAAAACACTATTCATCGTTTTACTATTCATCATTTTCGAGGTCAATTTGATATTCTGAGAAACTTTTGGGAAATTTACTATTCACTGAACACTATTCATTTCAGAAAAAGATTTCATCATTCACGTGCATTACTCATTTCATCGTAAATTTAGTTTACGGGTATTCAAATTCGCGTAACCGGATTGGTTTAGGTGCGAATTCATTTCATTAGTGTTAAGGACACTGCATACGGACTGGAGATAGTCTGCATATCATCATAACAGCATTTTCATGTTATACCACTCTCAGGATTTTCAAATTTATATATTTGATACATTTAACGTTTTTACGTATAAGTATTTATAGTAAACGTTAACACCCGGTTTATACATGACGAATATATCTAAATATTCCCACAATGGTCCCGACATATTTTTATATCCATTTTAACATCATAAAAGTTATAACATTCAGTTACCCAGTATTTTGGAAATTTATTTTATTTATAACGTACGCTTATGAATATAACGACGGTTTTCGTGAAAACTAAACAATAATCACCCGATCACTCAGTAATTGTACCCAACATATTTTTATCATTATTATGACTTTATTTTGTCCCGGTTAACTTCGTGAACATTTATTTCTATTAAACCCGGTACCCGATTTTAACAAATAACACAAACTAACACCTAAACTACATAAGATTTCTAATTAAATCACAAGTACGCCTACCCCCCCCCCCCTTTGCTCACCCTAACTGGCCACATGAACACCCCTTAACCTAATGCATTAACTTTCTATTACTATACTAATAAACCTCAAAAATACATACTTAAACTTAAACCAAGAATCATTTCATACACTTTTAGATAAGAAAGAAAATCATCTCATCTCTTTCTCTCCTACACCCCACGACCAAACCCAAAATCATAGATCAAGTGAAGGTTTTTGATAAGTTAAAGCACCAAAGTTGTTCATTTTACTTGCCTAATCAAGAATCATACAAGAAATATACAAGAAATCCAAGGTTTCTAGTCATTCAATCACCTCATATTTCAAAGTGAGTATACAAATTTATTTTCAAGTTTTCTTCTAATTAACACTTATATCTCATGGTAATCATGCTTAATTTCATGCTCATACTAGTTATACCACTTTATTTTTGAAGACTTTTGAAACATATAAACCCTAGATTGTGATTTAGGTGTTCCCTTGTTAAATAAACTTGATTTCTTGTCATTAGGAACCCATGGCACCCTAAGAAGGTGTATGGTAGGATTAGATTAGTTTTGTGAAGTTTGCAAGAGTTTTGGTTGAAGTTGGAACTAGTTTTGAACCTTGGAAATGGATTTCTAACAAGTTTATAAACATGCTGTCCCATTTTGTTAATTTCTGGAAAATCAGTAAACACCAAGGAAACTTTGGCAAAATTTTTAGAAAATACTTTCAAAAACGAATCTGTAGGCGAAAGAACGGATTAAAAAGAGTTAATAACGAAGAAGTTATGATTTTTGCAAGATTGTTGACGAAAGTATTTTTCTGAAAAATGGTTGCTGTTGGACGTTTTTCGTCGGTCAAAAAGAGACTTTAGACGTAACCCGGAGGAGCCGAGCTTTCCAAAATATATTACTACATACTAAGACGTAACCGTGGATATAAAGAACAAGTAAAACGGACATATAACGACAAAGATATTCACGTTTGAATATCGGCAAAACCCATTTTTATTTTGACAGCTTTTAGTAAAATTGACACTAAAACTACGTAGTACTTTTGGAAGCTAGAAATAATACCAAGTACCAAATTTTATAACTAATGAAGTATTAGTTATTACAAGTATATTTTCATCATTTCAAGGCGTTATTTCAAGGATTTCAACCCGAGGATTTCAACACTAACATGGAAACATACGATATATATATAAGTATATATATTGCAACTAGCTTATTTTATTTTCTAATAGCAATATTTTTCCAAATTCTTGGATTATATATTTTGATAACACAAGTGTTTTTCCAAAGAGTAGAGTGGTATAGGATCATGAGCATGGACATTCATAACATCATTTGGTGATCTAAATGAGATCGTTCATCATTCATATTAGGTTGCGGCAGCTAACCGTGCATTGTTGTTCACTTCATATTATCATCAGTATCATCAGTTGAGGTGAGTTTTCATAGCCCCGTATACATTTTATATTGTTTTCAAATCCCACGGGGGAGAATACATTGCACCATTTTAGTACGAGCCCAAGTATCAAAACCTATGTACATAGCTTAAGTTGCTTGTCTGCCATGTGATAAGTCCCCTGTATCATCATGAACTGTTAATTTACCGGTAAGCGAGAGTGAGTGGATAGATCTATTGAGGGTGACGCCTCCATCCGTGGTAGTGATTACCAACCGTAAGCGGATGCATTTCATGTCTTTTACATTTGAGTGTTTGGCAGAACATTCAGGAGGGGCATAGTTTCAACAGTCATAGCTTCGGTGTCATGAGCTTAAGGTCTATTGTACTATTTTACGTGACTTTGTCATGCATTTATACTTGTGGTGGCCGTACAAACATTACATTTCATAAACCTATGATTATTCACCAACATTCGTGTTGACCGTTTTCGCAATGTATTTTCAGGTAACTAAGGCATCATCATATTACATGCATGGAGTCACATTAGGGTGTGCCAAGGATGACGCACTACATTTTGGATTTTTCATGCACTTGTGTAAATTATCGTTTCATCATAAGTGCATGTTCATTGTTTTAGGTGATTTCATTATACGAGTTATTTATTTTATTTCACCTTGATTATCACAGAACCATGTCTGCAAACCCAAATGTTGTCATACTGTACACCATCACAGACTCCGATGTTGGAGGCTCTATGTCTTCTACTGCCCGTTCACCATTACCTATTCCTCATGTTTCACCTATTGCACCACCCGAGATTACCCGTGCACCCACTGATACATCATCCTCTGCTACCACTATTCCATCAGAACCTAGACTTATGTTTCCTAGTAGTAAGATCATTCGAGTTGCTAGGAAGAGTGTTTGCCCTATTACATCTACCTTTAAGGTACCCACTATTCCTATGTTACCTACACCACCACCAGCCATACCTGCTACTGCATGCATATCTACTTCACTATTGCCACCTAGGAAGCGTGCTAGGTTTACTGCACCAGATTCCCCTACTACAGAGTCAGAATCAGCAGAACCACCACCAGTATACCATGTAGGGGAGTGTTCGAGAGCAGCAGCTGCTAGGGAGTCTACAGTTGCTAGTGAGCCTACTGTTGCTAGGGAGCCTGCAGATGTTACATTAGAGGGTCAGCTAGGGGCTCATCAGGATCAGATTGATAGTTTGGACTATAGGGTTGATGAGGATATCACTCCTAGACTAGAGGCGGCTGAGGAGCAGATCGAGGGTTTACTTTTAGGTAGAGTTAGTATCGATGTGTCATATCATGGGCTTGAGGCATGACAGTTGGGACATCAGGAGCTGATAGACCAGCTTAGAGGTGAGCTACCAGGGATTCGGGATAGAGCTCAGACTACACAGGAGGCTCAGGGAGAGCTGACACACCAGTTGGCTGTAGCACATGAGAGGTTGACAGTGATGGTGCACAGGGATGTTTCTTCTCAGTTACGAGTTCAGCATCTAGAGGAGATCGTGGTTGCGATGGATCGTGAGATTCGCCGTCTGAGGGGAGAGCCTGGACCATCTAGAGCACCTGGAGGAGCATAGACATAGACTACTATTGTATTAGCTTTTACTATTTCCTAGTCCCGAGGTGTGGGACATAGTTCAAGAACTTGTAGTCTTTTGGTTGTTGTACAAACAAATATATCAAGTGCGACTCTACTATGTTGGAAATGTTGTGCTATATATAATATCGGCCTACGTAGACCGAAATTTTCATGTATTATATTCATCTGTTGTTATTATATTTATGATGTTTCATGGTTGCTCTTTATGGTTAACGTATTTATTACAGGTTGTGGTTGTACTCGTACATGTCATGGTTGTATATATACATGTTGTGGGCGTATATTTTGTACGATGACTATTTCTATTATAGTTTTCTCATGGTTGTTGTCGATTATTATTTATCAGAAGTATGGCGCCAAAGAAAGCAAAGGCTACATCAGAAACACCCGCTATGACACAAGCAGCTATCCGCAAGTTGGTCAGGGATAGTATAGCAGAAGCTCTGGAGACTGAGAGAGCAGAAGTTGCTGCTAGGACTGCTGAGGTTCCACCTACTACTGAAGTGGTTCAACCCACTACTAGGCGTGAATGTACTTGGAAGGATTTCAAGATTAGTGATCCTATCAAGTATAAGGGCACTGAGGGAGCGGTTGCTTTAATCCGCTGGTTTGAGAAGACTGAGAACGTTTTTCTCATGTGTGGTTGTCAGGAGGTTAACAAGGTAAAGTTTGCTACAGGTATGCTGCTGGATGAAGCCATGTCTTGGTGGAATTCGTATGCTCAGCCTATTGGTATGGAGAATGCCTACAAACTCACTTGGGCTGAATTCAAAAAGCTGATGACTAAGAAGTTTTGCCCTCGTACTGAGGTGCAAAAGTTGGAAACAGAATTCTACCAGTTAGTAACTAAAGGAGATGATATTGAGACTTATATCAGGAAGTTTCAGGAGTTGGCTACACTATGTCCAACTATGGTTCCGGACGCTGAGAAAAAGATGGAAAACTTTACTGGGGGATTACCCGAAAGCATCCGAGGGGATGTGATGTCTTTCGAACCACAAACAATGGAAGAGGCCATTCGTATAACTCAGAAACTCATGGTCCAAGTGTTGAAAGGAAAGTCTGCTGCAAACAACAACAATAACCGAAACCGCAACTACCCCAATAACCAAAACAACAATAACAACAAGAGGAGGTTTGATAATAACCAAGGTGGAAATGCTAACCAACCAGCACCTAAGAGGCAGGAAGTGGCAAAGGTCTATGCTGCAAGACCAACAGAAGGAAAAGGATATATTGGAAAACTACCCAAGTGTAACAAATGTCGAACTCATCATAACCCTGGGAATTGTCCTAGAGCTTGTCAGAACTGTGGAAAAGTCGGTCATTGGACTAATGACTGCAGAACTCCATGAGGAATAATTAATCAGAACCAACCAGGAGCATGTTATGGTTGTGGAGAGTTGGGTCATTACAATAACAATTGCCCAAAGAGGAATGGTCAAAGAGCTGGAAATCAGGGCGGAGTAGCTCGAGGAAGGGCTTATGTTATGGGAGGAGAAGATGCCCGTGAGGACCCGAATGTTGTTACGGGTACGTTCCTCGTTAATAATCGTTATGCATCCATTTTATTTGATTCAGGAGCGGATAGAAGTTTTGTTTCTATTACATTTGCACCTTTACTTAACATAGAACCAACTACCTTAGACATTCCCTACATTGTTGAATTAGCCGATGGGTCTTTAGTTAACACAAACACCGTTATCCGTGGTTGCACCATCAATTTCCTAAATCACCCATTCAATATAGACCTTATGCCCGTAGAACTTGGAAGTTTTGACATCGTTATTGGTATGGATTGATTGTCTCGACATCGTGCAAGTATCATTTGTGATGAGAAAGTTGTTCATCTTTCTTATGGAGGTGAAACTTTGGTTGTTCGCGGGGAGCGAAGTGGAACTAGACTCAGTATCATATCATGCATTAAAACCAAAAAGTACATAAAGAAGGGTTGTTATGCATTCTTGGCTCACATAACGGAAAAGAAGTCAGATGAGAAACGACTTGAAGATGTGCCAATTGTTAAGGAATTTCCAGAAGTTTTTCTGGAAGAATTACCAGGACTGCCACCTACACGTCAGGTTGAGTTTCAGATTGAGTTGGTGCCAGGAGCTGCACCAATTGCACGAGCACCATATAGACTTGCACCTTCTGAGATGAAAGAATTGTCTAACCAGTTACAAGAGCTTTTAGACAAAGGATTCGTTAGACCGAGTTCCTCGCCTTGGGGAGCACCGGTTTTGTTTGTGAAGAAGAAGGATGGATCTTTCAGAATGTGCATAGACTATCGTGAACTGAACAAGTTAACGGTGAAGAATCGTTATCCACTACCTAGGATTGATGACTTGTTTGATCTGCTACAAGGTTCCTGTTTTTATTCCAAGATTGATTTAAGATTAGGTTACCATCAACTCAGAGTTCGGGAAGAAGATATCCCGAAGACAGCATTCAGAACACGTTATGGTCATTATGAGTTTCAAGTGATGCCTTTTGGATTAACGAATGCACCTGCGATATTCATGGATCTCATGAACAGAGTATGCAAACCATATCTTGATAAGTATGTGATTGTGTTCATTGACGATATCCTGATTTATTCCAAGAGTAAGAAAGAGCATGAAGCACACCTCAGAACAATATTGGAACTACTCAAGAAGGAGCAATTGTATGCCAAATTTTCAAAGTGTGACTTTTGGATACAAAGAGTTCAATTTCTTGGCCATGTCATTGATAGCCAAGGATTACAAGTCGACCCAGCAAAGATTGAGGCAGTAAAGGATTGGGCTACGCCCAAGTCTCCTACAAAAATTCGTCAATTCTTAGGACTTGCAGGATATTACAGAAGGTTTATCGAAGGGTTTTCTAAGATAGCGAAGTCGCTGACTAAGCTGACACAAAAGAATCAGAAGTACGAGTGGGGAGAGAAACAAGAATCAGCATTTCAGTTATTGAAGCAGAAGCTTTGTAGTGCACCGATTTTGTCACTACCAGAAGGTATTGAGAACTTTGTGGTATATTGCGATGCTTCGCATAAAGGGCTTGGAGCTGTGCTAATGCAAAATGAGAAGGTGATAGCTTATGCATCTAGATAGCTTAAGACACACGAGAAGAATTACACTACACACGACTTGGAGTTGGGTGCTGTTGTTTTTGCACTCAAGATTTGGAGACACTACCTTTATGGTACTAAATGTGTAATTTTTACCGACTACAAGAGCTTACAACATATACTTGATCAGAAGGAACTCAACATGAGACAACGTCGTTGCCTAGAATTGTTGAGTGATTACGATTGCGAAATCCGATATCACCCAGGAAAAGCAAATGTCGTAGCAGATGCACTTAGCAGAAAGGAACGACTCAAATCTTTGAGGGTCAGGTCATTAGGAATGACTATTATTTCACCATTACCATCAAAAATCTTAGAAGCTCAGATTGAGGCTCTCAAGGAGGAAAATCGGCCACAGGAGAAACTTTATGGTATGCCAGAAAACAAGAATGGTTTCGTTAAGAGAGCAGATGGAGTGTTATGCTTCAAGGATCGAAGTTGGATACCACTCTATGGTGGAGTACGAGATTTGATTATGCATGAATCACATAAGTCAAAGTACTCTATTCACCCGGGTTCTGACAAGATGTATCAGGATCTCAAAAAGCTGTATTGGTGGCCGAACATGAAAGCAGAAATAGCTACGTACGTCAGCAAATGCCTTACTTGTGCTAAAGTGAAAGCTGAGTACCAGAAACCGTCAGGACTACTTCAACAACTAGAAATTCCACAATGGAAGTGGGAACGTATTACAATGGACTTTGTTACTAAACTACCCAAAACTTCAGGAGGTTACGATGCTATTTGGGTAATTGTTGATCGTCTTACTAAATTAGCACATTTCATACCCATTAGAGAGACTTATTCCATGGAACAGCTTGCCAGACTTTATGTCAAGGAAATAGTCTCGAGGCATGGAGCACCAGTTTCTATCATTTCAGACAGGGATAGTCGTTTTACTTCAAACTTTTGGAAGTCATTACAAGATTCCTTTGGATCCAAGTTAGACATGAGCACTGCTTACCATCCACAGACCGATGGTCAGAGTGAGAGAACTATTCAAACACTGGAGGACATGCTGCGAGCGTGTGTGATTGACTTTGGGAATGGTTGGGCTAACCATTTGCCATTAATCGAGTTCTCTTATAACAACAGTTATCATTCAAGTATTAAAGCAGCACCATTTGAGGCATTGTATGGTCGTAGGTGTCGTTCACCAGTTTGTTGGGCAGAAGTTGGAGAGGTACAATGCACAGGTCCAGAGATGGTTAGGGAAACAACAGAAAAGATAATACAGATTCGAGATAGGCTTGAAACAGCTAGAAGTCGACAGAAGAGTTACGCAGATGTTAGACGCAAACCATTGGAATTTCAGGTTGGAGACAAGGTCATGTTAAAGGTCTCACCCTGGAAAGGCGTGATACGATTTGGAAAGCGTGGGAAGTTGAACCCGAGATACATTGGTCCATTTAAGATACTAGAAAGGATTGGTCCAGTAGCTTACAAGCTTGAACTACCATCAGAACTCAGCAACGTACATAATACATTTCATGTCTCAAACCTCAAGAAATGCCTTTCAGATGAGTCTTCAGTTATACCATTAGAAGAGATTCAGCTAGATGACAAGCTTAACTTTGTGGAGGAACCAGTTGAAATCATGGACCGAGAGGTCAAGCAGTTGAAGCAGAGTAGAATTCCGATCGTTAAGGTTCGCTGGAATTCTCGAAGAGGTCCTGAGTTTACTTGGGAACGAGAGGACCAAATGCAACGCAAGTATCCACACCTTTTCACCAAACCTATTACTGAGACCAACACTAACTGAATTCAGGGACTGAATTCATATTTGGGTGGGCGGATGTCACAACTCACCATTACAGGTCATTTACCATTTCAGGTCATTTTTCCAAACTTCGACTTTTTACTATTCATAAATCACTATTCATCAAAACACTATTCATCATTTTACTATTCATCATTTTCGAGGTCAATTTGATATTCTGAGAAACTTTTGGGAAATTTACTATTCACTGAACACTATTCATTTCGGAAAAAGATTTCATCATTCACGTGCATTACTCATTTCATCGTAAATTTAGTTTACGGGTATTCAAATTCGCGTAACCGGATTGGTTTAGGTGCGAATTCATTTCATTAGTGTTAAGGACACTGCATACGGACTGGAGATAGTCTGCATATCATCATAACAGCATTTTCATGTTATACCACTCTCAGGATTTTCAAATTTATATATTTGATACATTTAACGTTTTTACGTATAAGTATTTATAGTAAACATTAACACCCGGTTTATACACGACGAAAATATCTAAATATTCCCACAATGGTCCCGACATATTTTTATATCCATTTTAACATCATAAAAGTTATAACATTCAGTTACCCAGTATTTTGGAAATTTATTTTATTTATAACGTACGCTTATGAATATAACGACGGTTTTCGTGAAAACTAAACAATAATCACCCGATCACTCAGTAATTGTACCCAACATATTTTCAACATATTTTTGTCATTATTATGACTTTATTTTGTCCCGGTTAACTTCGTGAACATTTATTTCTATTAAACCCGGTACCCGATTTTAACAAATAACACAAACTAACACCTAAACTACATAAGATTTCTAATTAAATCACAAGTACCCCTACCCCCCCCCCCCCCTTTGCTCACCCTAACTGGCCACATGAACACCCCTTAACCTAATGCATTAACTTTCTATTACTATACTAATAAACCTCAAAAATACATACTTAAACTTAAACCAAGAATCATTTCATACACTTTTAGATAAGAAAGAAAATCATCTCATCTCTTTCTCTCCTACACCCCACGACCAAACCCAAAATCATAGATCAAGTGAAGGTTTTTGATAAGTTAAAGCACCAAAGTTGTTCATTTTACTTGCCTAATCAAGAATCATACAAGAAATATACAAGAAATCCAAGGTTTCTAGTCATTCAATCACCTCATATTTCAAAGTGAGTATACAAATTTATTTTCAAGTTTTCTTCTAATTAACACTTATATCTCATGGTAATCATGCTTAATTTCATACTCATACTAGTTATACCACTTTATTTTTGAAGACTTTTGAAACATATAAACCCTAGATTGTGATTTAGGTGTTCCCTTGTTAAATAAACTTGATTTCTAGTCATTAGGAACCCATGGCACCCTAAGAAGGTGTATGGTAGGATTAGATTAGTTTTGTGAAGTTTGCAAGAGTTTTGGTTGAAGTTGGAACTAGTTTTGAACCTTGGAAATGGATTTCTAACAAGTTTATAAACATGCTGTCCCATTTTGTTAATTTCTGGAAAATCAGTAAACACCAAGGAAACTTTGGCAAAATTTTTAGAAAATAATTTCAAAAACGAATCCGTAGGCGAAAGAACGGATTAAAAAGAGTTAATAACGAAGAAGTTATGATTTTTGCAAGATTGTTGACGAAAAGTATTTTTCTGAAAAATGGTTGCTGTTGGACGTTTTTCGTCGGTCAAAAAGAGACTTTAGACGTAACCCGGAGGAGCCGAGCTTTCCAAAATATATTACTACATACTAAGACGTAACCGTGGATATAAAGAACAAGTAAAATGGACATATAACGACAAAGATATTCACGTTTGAATATCGGCAAAACCCATTTTTATTTTGACAGCTTTTAGTAAAATTGACACTAAAACTACGTAGTACTTTTAGAAGCTAGAAATAATACCAAGTACCAAATTTTATAACTAATGAAGTATTAGTTATTACAAGTATATTTTCATCATTTCAAGGCGTTATTTCAAGGATTTCAACCCGAGGATTTCAACACTAACACGGAAACATACGATATATATATAAGTATATATATTGCAACTAGCTTATTTTATTTTCTAATAGCAATATTTTTCCAAATTCTTGGATTATATATTTTGATAACACAAGTGTTTTTCCAAAGAGTAGAGTGGTATAGGATCATGAGCATGGACATTCATAACATCATTTGGTGATCTAAATGAGATCGTTCATCATTCATATTAGGTTGCGGCAGCTAACCGTGCATTGTTGTTCACTTCATATTATCATCAGTATCATCAGTTGAGGTGAGTTTTCATAGCCCCGTATACATTTTATATTGTTTTCAAATCCCACGGGGGAGAATACATTGCACCATTTTAGTACGAGCCCAAGTATCAAAACCTATGTAC
The DNA here is from genome assembly GCA_030686995.1 of Artemisia argyi. Taxonomy (NCBI): domain Eukaryota; kingdom Viridiplantae; phylum Streptophyta; class Magnoliopsida; order Asterales; family Asteraceae; genus Artemisia; species Artemisia argyi. The sequence goes on along the minus strand of CM060709.1, from coordinate 221,385,757 downwards.
ATAGCTTAAGTTGCTTGTCTGCCATGTGATAAGTCCCCTGTATCATCATGAACTGTTAATTTACCGGTAAGCGAGAGTGAGTGGATAGATCTATTGAGGGTGACGCCTCCATCCGTGGTAGTGATTACCAACCGTAAGCGGATGCATTTCATGTCTTTTACATTTGAGTGTTTGGCAGAACATTCAGGAGGGGCATAGTTTCAACAGTCATAGCTTCGGTGTCATGAGCTTAAGGTCTATTGTACTATTTTACGTGACTTTGTCATGCATTTATACTTGTGGTGGCCGTACAAACATTACATTTCATAAACCTATGATTATTCACCAACATTCGTGTTGACCGTTTTCGCAATGTATTTTCAGGTAACTAAGGCATCATCATATTACATGCATGGAGTCACATTAGGGTGTGCCAGGGATGACGCACTACATTTTGGATTTTTCATGCACTTGTGTAAATTATCGTTTGACATTTTCCTGAACTTGTTTTCTGTAAACGTTTCAACCTTTGGGGACCTATGTTTTGTAGCACTGGATGCTTTTAAATAAATCAAACGATATGTATTTTCCAAACGACACTTTAGGTCGTTCAATATTTCCTTGTTATGGTGCTATGACAGTTACACCCCCAGGCATTCCATTCCGCTGCAAGTCAGGTAAATTGGGGGTGTGACATTATATTTTGTAATCATCAAAAAGAGGGAGATTGTTAATACAAATAATTTCAGAAACATCATTTGCATTTGATACGTGGGAATCGCACCAGGCTTTACCTCTCGAGGGATCTCGAGAAGCTTACAACCCCCACCAAGCAGTGTACTTGATCGTTGTAGTATAGTATAGTGACAAGTACCGGGGGATTGATCGTTCAACTCAGGAATAGTGTCGCTAGGATTAGAAAGCCTAAAAACTAGATCTAGAGGTGAGGGATGATTCTTTTTGTATTTTTTATATTTTATGAAAGCAATTAAAAATCTCGGTTTTTGGAAGAGTGGGCGGAATTAGTTGCTAATCAACTAACCAATAACTAAGATGCAATCAAAATAAAATAACAGAAAGGAAAATAAAGCTTATTAAACTAGTGGTGTGAACAATAATAGGGAGAGTTGTGTTTACTTAGGTATCATTACTCCCTAGATATCTTTTACAGGTTGATAGTTTGTTACAATTGCATGGATGACGGGTTATATTGCTTAATACCATTCGTGGGGTGGCGTACGTACTTTCCCAACTCTATAAGCTCCTACTTCACTCCTATGTCGAGACTGCTAGAAGCTCCTAACATGGGATCATTAGAATTCGCTCATGCATTAAATACAACCATAATAACCTAGTACGCATTGGTTCATGTTTCTTAAGATGTTCAAGCATGTTACCTATGGAAGTCTACCAGTTTTCTTAAGCTTAACATCGAAATCATAATCCGTAACAACTATAAACAAACAATCAACCCATAATCAACATCTAGGTTTCACTACATCTAAGCAAACACACAAAAGATCTAGCCTAGCATGTTAAATTCAATACAAGCGTAAGATATATTCAAACAACACATATACATATTGATTGAATTGAAAGAGTACTTACCTGAATTGAACATGAAAGGTTTTAAAGGGTAAAAACCCTTGAAAGAGCAGTAAAATTCGTGCTAGGGTTTCTCCAAAGTTATACCCTACTTGTTCCTCTCTAATGAATGAAAATTGCAAAACTATATATAGATATTACAGGGTGACGACGTCAAGAAGGAATTTTTGACGCCGTCAACTCGCCGCCCATAATGAGATCGGATTGCCTAGATCCAGATTTGATGCCGTCATGTGTAATATTACTCTGGGCTGTCACCATATCTTGAACCTTGACGGCCATACATGACACCATCACGTTTTCTTTGGACCGTCACCACTTCCAATTCTTGTTTTACTCTTGACGCCGTCACATGAAGACTCTTGACGCCGTCAGGTACTGTTCCCAGCAAGAAAAATTAAGACTTTGCCGTTTTCTTCACTTTTATGCTCCCAGAATTCACTCCAAAAGTACCTAAAATGATAAAAGGAACGATTTAGGGCAGTATTTGATCAAATAAATTCAAATCCGGGCTTAAATGACCCCCTAAAAATGGTTCATTTTTTGCCTTATCAAATACCCTTACACTTGAGATTTGCTTGTCCTCAAGCAAATGCACTTTTATTCTAATCAAAATACAAGTTAGGGGTCATTTAACACTAATATAAAAGTAATTACAATTAATAATCGTTCCATTAAAGACCAAAGACAAACACGGAGGTCATACACTAGCACCTCACAAATAGTGTTTAGATACTCACATCTCTCGGGTGTAATAAAGTATATATCACAATATGGAAATGGAAAACATCTCTCACTACCTGTCATAGCAAAATAGATTACCATAGGCTTGGGAAAGGATCAAACCTCCACCACATGGCATAAGCATCTAGGATAAACTATCAAAGAGGTCTTTTAAAATGTTACAACGTTAGGTGTAGGGATATGGAATACACGGTTTTGTTGGATATAGGCAATCTTTACTGGTGGCGGCGAGTTAATCATCTTGGTTAATTACATGTACAATATGGCGTTGCTAAGCCAAGACTAGACTCGACTTAAGCTAATAGATAAAAAATAACAAAAACATAAAATAAACATAGAATGAAACGGGATGGTAGTACGTATGTTTTTTCTCTTTTCATTTTCTATTTTTTTTCTTTTTCTTAGTTTTCTCGATTTTTTTTTTTTTTTTTTTTTTTTTTTTTTTTTTTTTTGCATACACTTTTACCCTACCATCCAAAATAATACATCATAGGGAATGAACATTCCCCTTACACTTGAATTTTTACATACTTTACAATAAACTAATCTAATGACTCAAATCAAGATAATCAAAACACTTTGAGTACTTTTAAGATTAACGCACATATGGGGGTAATATGATTTTCTTCCCCATTACTCCATAACACAAGTATTTTACCCATGACTCCCAATCGTCCCAAAACAATATGTACAAGGATATGACTCGACTTAGCAACCATGCAATCAATTAGATAATTGACTAATGGTTTAAACATGTAACAATAATGCACTAAAAATGAGAGCATACACGGAAGGCAAAGGCGATTTGGGTGTACATTTAAGTGGGTTGTAACAAATTCTTCCTTTAAGTAAGACGCTTAAAGTTAGAAACGAAAAGATAGGCTCGGAGTGGTGTACTAGGGGTTTCGTGTACTAAAAATGCGTACAACGCTAAGGTGTGGGAAAAATTAATTGACTTAACTAGCCAAGTAATATGACTTAAATGGTCAAGTAATTATAATACGAGTTTAACACAAGGGTGATCCTAATGCCTCGTATCATGTAGTAAATCCTACTAGACGAATGTAGTCTCACTAGCGGTCTCGGGATGCATCACTAACGCAAGTTCTATTCATATATTTAGTATGATTAAAACATTTTTCTTTAATACCAAAAGTGTTTTTCAAAAATATATAATAAGTTTATATATTAAAATAAACTTTGTAATAATATCCCTTTGATCTTATAATGCATTAAACACTATGTTTATTCATACCTTAAGTGATTAGATGGTGAAAGTGATTATTTACTACTAAATACTTGTTTACGTCATGATCTTTGGTTTGATGTGTTTTCGTTTTGTGATTATCAAAACATAGAGATATCGAAAGATATGAATAACATTTTTAGCCATTTATTTAATTCAACAATCTCCCCCTTTTTGATGATTACAAAACCTAAACTCATTAAATCAAAAAATTAATTTTTAGACAAGTATTTAGTGAGTTTATATTCACTTCTCCCCCTTTTTGTAGAATCAAAAAGGTTTAAGCTAATAAGATGAAAGCTCCTCCTTGATGTATGCTCCTCCTCGTTTGAGGGCACCCAGGGTTCGAGAATTGGAATTCTTGCAAGAAAAATATTAGAAGCACAAGCATGGCACAAGCAAACACATATAGCATAATACCAACTAATAATAAGCATGGCAAAAGAGAACTAGAAACACAAATTAAATCATTCATTAATAGAAAATGATTATGTCAACCCATAATCATTGTTACATAGTCCATAAAGATAGAATTCTAAACTAAGTAGAGCATCCTAATGTGCCAACAAGGAGTGTCACCAAACTTTCTTGAATCCCAAAATGGTTGAGGAGTTTTATTTGAAAATGAGAAACATAAGCATATAAAATGCTTGGTGGTTTAGTGGAGGTAAACTTTTGGTTGCATGGATGTTGGTGAGTTTGGAGATGCGGAGCTTTGAGGTGGTGGATTTGAAGTTGGGTTTGTTGATTGAGGGTTTAGATGTTGTTCAAGTGATGGTGTTTGCTGAGATCTAGTAAGAAGATACTCAATCCAAGTAAAGTGCTCATTCAATGCAATGGTTTGTTGTTGGAGGAAGATGCAACAAGGACAATTGTTAACATGCTTCTCAATTTGGTTGATGTTGTGTGGTGATGAAGGTGAGCTTGATTGAGGTGGATCCAAATTGCGTTGAGCAAGATGTAATGCTAAAAGAGCACTAAGCTCATGAGCCTCTTTTAGCTCCTCAACGAACTTCAAGTGTTCGGAGGAAGGTGATGGTGGTGGAACGTGATAGTTATCTTGGGTGAAGGTTTGAACATGCAACAAAGGAATGGCATGTGAAGTTGTAGGATGTGGTGGTGGTACTCTTGGTGGTGGAGACATGGTTGAGCTTGGGTAGTCATGAAAACATGAAATGGGTGGAAGAGGTTCTTCATGAGTGGGTGGTGTTTTTGTTGAATGAGCAACATGTGAAGTATTGATTAAGAGATTGGGATTGTTGTTTTGGGATTGAGCATGCTCATCATAAGAAGAAGCATTAATGAGGGCATGAGTGGATGATAGGTTGTGAGATGAGTCATTAGTGTGGGTTGAGGTTTAGTTGTTGGTTGACTTGGAACAACATCACTTGAGTTATGACAAGAATCAAGTTTCCTCCTCCAAACGGGTTTGACGGAGATCCTTGCGGTTCATGAAATCTTTGGTTTTTGGTGGTTGGGAGATGACATGTTTGGGTGTGATGGCATTATTGATGGGAAGAGGGTATTTATAGTGTATGAGAAATGTGGTTTAGGAAGGTAAATTTTGAGGGATAGTATGGGACAAAATATGTTTGTGAATTTTGGGAAGTATAGGGTGAAATGGGTCAAAAAGTGATAAAGAAAACAGTATCCCCGACCATTAGATGGCCGGTCCCCTTAAAATTAAGGGAGCCGCTGTAATAATTCGCATTTTCAGATTAATTACTATTCCCGGCAGGTCACCCAAGCCTGTACTACTCTCGCATGAGCACGCTTAACCGTATGGGCGATTAACCGTTAGACCACAAAACGCGTTTCAAAGACAATTTGAGTTTTCAACTTATTAGAAAAAGTCAACATATTTTTCCCTCCTCCTTTGACCAAAAATCATTCTTTGATTTTATAAGTCATTCCTTGATTTTTAGGCTTGCGGTTTTAGGTCTAAAAGACATTTAACACCAACCGACACTAGACTGAGCCCAGCCTAGACATTATAAGTCATTTTAAGTCATTATTATCCTATTAGAAAAGTTACATTTTACTTTTCTCAATTTTACGCAACTTTCGTACGTTTTACGTATTACGCGTTTTAGACCCGTGTTTCCAGTTTTTAGCAGGGTTTTAGCACCCGATAGAACCTACCACTCATTTTATATTTTATTATGGACTATATTGACATGTTTAACAATACTTTCAAGTTTCATATTTTTACGATACCCGGTTTTACGTTTTGAGGCTTAATCACTTACGGTTAGCGATTTACGGAGTCAAAACTAGCTACATACTTAGGATAATACCATCAAAAGTCCACACCTTGTTCTCCAAGTTCTTCAAACCGCCACTAGGGGGGGGGGCATTCACACTTGTGGCATCATCTCATGACTTTAGCCATTAGATCATTTTTAATTACAACTTTGTCTCCAAGTTTATGTAGTTTCCTAGCCACCTTCCTAACCTCCTCTTCATGCTATAAATACAAGCTCATACCTTCATCTTTTCATCACCAAAACGCCACACCATTAATTCCTAGCACCATGATCCTTTGATCTTCAAACTACAAGTTACACTACAAAGTTCAAGGTCTTAGTATTCTCTACCTAGTTCTTAAGTTTGTTTGGTGATTCCATGGTTAAATTAGGAGCTACACAAGGTTACTAGGGCTGAAGTTAATGGGTTTTCACAAGGTCTATATCAAGTCTATCAATGGTTACAAGAGTTATGGTGAAGGGTTTACAAGCTTAGGTTTAGTGTCCTTGTTCTATACTTGACTTCCTTTCTTTAGAAAGCCAAAAGTTGTAAGCAAACCCTTATACACTTTCTTGCTCAATATCATTTCATGCTTATTATGTTTCTTTCATGCTATATATGGTCTTTGTATTGTGTTCATGATGTTTAAAAATGGATAAAACGAGTATTGGTATACATATGTTAACTTATGACAAGCAAACAAGCAAACTAGTGATTTTTATGGAAAACCACGACCACAATAGTATAACTTTGATATTTGACACTTACTTACTGTTAAAGAGGACTTAACAAGGAAAAAATAGCAATTTGAATCACCCAAAATGAGTATACGAGTCAAAAGTTATGACCATTTGAAGTTAGCGAAACCAAAACGGCAAATCTGCCTAAATTGCATTCTGATCAAATTATGATTTTGAAAGTCCCACTTCTGGTCCGATTCATCAAAAAGTTAAAACACGAAAGTTGTCCGGAACGACGTTTTCGTTCAGGAACAAAGAAGCTCGAGCCCTGAAAACGCTTTCCGAGTGATATTTTCTTCAAATTCTTAACAGCCCATTTTTAGACCAAAGTCACTATATAATAGTTATGATTTACTAAGACCAAGAGGTCTAATGACCTAAAGCCAAGACCACAACCATGGCTAAAGCCAAGGTTGAGTCTCAAGACCATGGTAACAATGACCAAAGTCACGGCAAAGCCACGGCTAAAGACCATATAACTTTTAAAGATCAAAACTTATATATATGTTATCAAATACTACAATAGTAGGGAGCCTCATGTGAGGAGTTCATTGAGTAAGCCGTCGAGACGAGTTGTGGATTTACGAGTTAAAGTGTCCTGGCTCCTCGAACGTTTACTCCATGACTTCTGAATTATGTCGGCCCGAACGGTAGTAAGAGATTTACAACCTATACATGTTTCATAGACCACTTATATTCAAAGACTTACACTATATACTAAGTACTACATCATGAACATTATGCAAGACATATATAGGCAATTCGTCGTATTCTTAGACGTTACTCCAAACCTAAGTCGCAACGTTCTATTATAGGCTGCTCTTAGAGACTTTCGCGATTCGACTACCACTTTCATTTCTCATTACATAGACTTAAGGTGAGTCATAGCCCCTACTCTTTTCGTACTTGTTTTAAACTCTTGGGAGGGATACATGCTCAACTACTTGCTTACTTGTACAAATACTCAAAACGTTTATACGTGACTGTGTTATACTTGATTGTCTTATACTTGATGGCATTATACTTGATTGCTTACATACATGACTGCGTTATACTTAATTGCGTTATTCTATTTATTGACTAGTAGTTGTCTTTGGGAATTGACTCCCAGTTGTCTTTGGGAAGTGGCTCCCAGTTGTCTTTGGGAATTGACTCCCAGTTGTCTTTGGGAATTGGCTCCCAAAGTGAGGTCTTCGGAGATGAAGTAGAGACTCACTTCTAATTGCTTAAATTGTCTTGATGAACTTATACATGTCTTATTCATACTATATATGTTAGCAGTGGGTTGTGAACACACAGGTTACAAGTCTCTTATGGCGGGACTTGTAACTGAGTGGATTCACGATGCCTTTGCTGTGTGGTCATTCTTTAAGGCTTTTTCAACTGTTTTAAGACAAACTCTATGAACTCACCAACCATTGTGTTGACACTTTAGCATGTTTATCTCAGGTTAGTAAGGCGATAGCTAGTGCGTGGAACTTATAGTCAAGCTGCATATTCTGAAGACTTACGCTTTTATCATTTACCATTCAAAACATTTGTATACATTTATGTATCATACTTTGGAATCTCAAGTTTGTAACTCGGAATTTATTAATCGAATGGTAACTTTTCAAAACGTCTCATTTAGAGTTCGTTTTCTATAACTTGTACTTTGTATTATGAAGTAGCACCCCTATGACACAGTCTTCCGCTGCGGTATTTTGGGGGTGTTACAGATTGGTATCAGAGCCTTGGTTATAGAGAACTAGGTTGCATTTAGTGCCTAGACTATAACTGCTATATACGTTGGGACCTTCCTCTTTATTTGCCTTACACACAATACATACACATATGCTTTTTGGTTAGAAGTTTGCTTAGTTCCACGCTATTAGATGATGTGACTTTAGTATTATAAGGAGCCTCAGAGATTTGTCGAGTCATAAAAAAAACATGGAGCTCAGTAATAACTAATTAGTTAACTTAATCTTGTGTTTGATGAGACACAAGATTTGAGTTAAATAATATTATTGCTTAGCTTTAGGGATTTGATGACTGGATTATCTTACCATCTGCCTCAGAAGGCGGATTTTGTGTCGGAAATTCTTAAGTAGGATGTTTTAGAATCTCCTTATTTAAATGGATTGGGACGCCTCTTCAGTTAAATAAAGAAATTTTAAATCACCGAACCATGAGTTTATGATCCCTTACTTACATAAATTTGGACGCTTCTTTATGTAAGTAATGTGTTATAAATAAGTGGGCTTAATCACATCCGATACAACTCCTTAACCAGAATCTTAGACGAATCAGAGTGAACACCACTATATTAGAGATCCCGAATTCTCTTAGACACACCATAAGTAGTTAACATCAACTAAACTTCGGGACGAAGTTTCCTGAAGGGGTAGAGACTGTAACAATTCGCATTTTCAGATTAATTACTATTCCCGGCAGGTCACCCAAGCCTGTACTACTCTCGCATGAGCACGCTTAACCGTATGGGCGATTAACCGTTAGACCACAAAACGCGTTTCTAAGACAATTTGAGTTTTCAACTTATTAGAAAAAGTCAACATATTTTTCCCTCCTCCTTTGACCAAAAATCATTCTTTGATTTTATAAGTCATTCCTTGATTTTTAGGCTTGCGGTTTTAGGTCTAAAAGACATTTAACACCAACCGACACTAGACTGAGCCCAGCCTAGACATTATAAGTCATTTTAAGTCATTATTATCCTATTAGAAAAGTTACATTTTACTTTTCTCAATTTTACGCAACTTTCGTACGTTTTACGTATTACGCGTTTTAGACCCGTGTTTCCAGTTTTTAGCAGGGTTTTAGCACCCGATAGAACCTACCACTCATTTTATATTTTATTATGGACTATATTGACATGTTTAACAATACTTTCAAGTTTCATATTTTTACGATACCCGGTTTTACGTTTTGAGGCTTAATCACTTACGGTTAGCGATTTACGGAGTCAAAACTAGCTACATACTTAGGATAATACCATCAAAAGTCCACACCTTGTTCTCCAAGTTCTTCAAACCGCCACTAGGGGGGGGGGCATTCACACTTGTGGCATCATCTCATGACTTTAGCCATTAGATCATTTTTAATTACAACTTTGTCTCCAAGTTTATGTAGTTTCCTAGCCACCTTCCTAACCTCCTCTTCATGCTATAAATACAAGCTCATACCTTCATCTTTTCATCACCAAAACGCCACACCATTAATTCCTAGCACCATGATCCTTTGATCTTCAAACTACAAGTTACACTACAAAGTTCAAGGTCTTAGTATTCTCTACCTAGTTCTTAAGTTTGTTTGGTGATTCCATGGTTGAATTAGGAGCTACACAAGGTTACTAGGGCTGAAGTTAATGGGTTTTCACAAGGTCTATATCAAGTCTATCAATGGTTACAAGAGTTATGGTGAAGGGTTTACAAGCTTAGGTTTAGTGTCCTAGTTCTATACTTGACTTCCTTTCTTTAGAAAGCCAAAAGTTGTAAGCAAACCCTTATACACTTTCTTGCTCAATATCATTTCATGCTTATTATGTTTCTTTCATGCTATATATGGTCTTTGTATTGTGTTCATTATGTTTAAAAATGGATAAAACGAGTATTGGTATACATATGTTAACTTATGACAAGCAAACAAGCAAACTAGTGATTTTTATGGAAAACCACGACCACAATAGTATAACTTTGATATTTGACACTTACTTACTGTTAAAGAGGACTTAACAAGGAAAAAATAGCAATTTGAATCACCCAAAATGAGTATACGAGTCAAAAGTTATGACCATTTGAAGTTAGCGAAACCAAAACGGCAAATCTGCCTAAATTGCATTCTGATCAAATTATGATTTTGAAAGTCCCACTTCTGGTCCGATTCATCAAAAAGTTAAAACACGAAAGTTGTCCGGAACGACGTTTTCATTCAGGAACAAAGAAGCTCGAGCCCTGAAAACGCTTTCCGAGTGATATTTTCTTCAAATTCTTAACAGCCCATTTTTAGACCAAAGTCACTATATAATAGTTATGATTTACTAAGACCAAGAGGTCTAATGACCTAAAGCCAAGACCACAACCATGGCTAAAGCCAAGGTTGAGTCTCAAGACCATGGTAACAATGACCAAAGTCACGGCAAAGCCACGGCTAAAGACCATATAACTTTTAAAGATCAAAACTTATATATATGTTATCAAATACTACAATAGTAGGGAGCCTCATGTGAGGAGTTCATTGAGTAAGCCGTCGAGACGAGTTGTGGATTTACGAGTTAAAGTGTCCTGGCTCCTCGAACGTTTACTCCATGACTTCTGAATTATGTCGGCCCGAATGGTAGTAAGAGATTTACAACCTATACATGTTTCATAGACCACTTATATTCAAAGACTTACACTATATACTAAGTACTACATCATGAACATTATGCAAGACATATATAGGCAATTCGTCGTATTCTTAGACGTTACTCCAAACCTAAGTCGCAACGTTCTATTATAGGCTGCTCTTAGAGACTTTCGCGATTCGACTACCACTTTCATTTCTCATTACATAGACTTAAGTTGAGTCATAGCCCCTACTCTTTTCGTACTTGTTTTAAACTCTTGGGGGGGATACATGCTCAACTACTTGCTTACTTGTACAAATACTCAAAACGTTTATACGTGACTGTGTTATACTTGATTGTCTTATACTTGATGGCATTATACTTGATTGCTTACATACATGACTGCGTTATACTTAATTGCGTTATTCTATTTATTGACTAGTAGTTGTCTTTGGGAATTGACTCCCAGTTGTCTTTGGGAAGTGGCTCCCAGTTGTCTTTGGGAATTGACTCCCAGTTGTCTTTGGGAATTGGCTCCCAAAGTGAGGTCTTCGGAGATGAAGTAGAGACTCACTTCTAATTGCTTAAATTGTCTTGATGAACTTATACATGTCTTATTCATACTATATATGTTAGCAGTGGGTTGTGAACACACAGGTTACAAGTCTCTTATGGCGGGACTTGTAACTGAGTGGATTCACGATGCCTTTGCTGTGTGGTCATTCTTTAAGGCTTTTTCAACTGTTTTAAGACAAACTCTATGAACTCACCAACCATTGTGTTGACACTTTAGCATGTTTATCTCAGGTTAGTAAGGCGATAGCTAGTGCGTGGAACTTAGAGTCAAGCTGCATATTCTGAAGACTTACGCTTTTATCATTTACCATTCAAAACATTTGTATACATTTATGTATCATACTTTGGAATCTCAAGTTTGTAACTCGGAATTTATTAATCGAATGGTAACTTTTCAAAACGTCTCATTTAGAGTTCGTTTTCTATAACTTGTACTTTGTATTATGAAGTAGCACCCCTATGACACAGTCTTCCGCTGCGGTATTTTGGGGGTGTTACAGCCGCCTTCTATAATTAAGGGGGCCGCCCATCTGGTGATTCCAAGAATGCCAGAAATGGGTTTTTCGCAGAAAATTTTCAAAAAGGTTGTGTTTTTGGATTTGGATTCAAGTAAGTTCAACTCTTTGTGAAAATATAGGGCATACTATTCATGAATGTAGAGAGTGTTATAGAAAAAAATAAAGTAGGCAATTAATTTCTAATAATCATGCAATCTACTAATTGATCAATTAAGATAGGCAACCAAGGAAGCAATAAAGCAAACTAGTTAAGTATGAAACAATATGAAAATGATAAAATGTAGGCTAGTGGAAACATATTAATGAGTGCTTACAAGTAACAAGTAGGAAGATATGATTATATGGACTTCAAGTCTTGTTACAAACAAGATCCATATGGGCAAACCATGTTTCTCATGAAATGATTTGATAAAATTGTGAATGTCATTTCCATAAAAGTGTATGACACATGTGAGATAATCAAATATGTTTTAAATGAAACGTTTTTAGTTTTATTCAACAATGCTTCAAAATTAATTCAAGTGTGCATTAGAATAGAGTAAATTGAGTTTTGCTTCATAACGTGTTAAAAAGAAATTTAATATTGATTTTGATTAAAATAAAGTTATGGTAGCTTATAGTTAAACATGTTGTTTGAAGAAGAGTGATATAGATATTTGAAAGATTGTTATTCAAATAGATAGATTTTAGACAACATGTTTTAATTTTGATGACAAGTAATTGCAAGTGAAGGTTTTGAAATAACAACTTATCATACTCAAGAGAATCAATTAAGCCCATGGTCACATATGATCATCTCTAATGGCAACAAAAGATATGGAGGAGTGATGGTGGATTCTAATGATCTTAATGCAATATAATAGAGAGGATAAAGTAAATCATCTAAAGACACTAGATTAACACATGTATATATATATATATATATATATATATATATATATATATATATATATATATATATATATATATATATATATATATATATATATATATACTAAACTCATCATAATACTAGAGACTAACTAATCTTAGTAATAGCTCATATATGAATGCAACTAGAATAGTCATTTAGTACAATTAGTAAGCATTTTACTATAGATCATAGATGATATTCAAAATAAATGAAAAATGAGAAGATTGGTAAAAATCTAATCAACAAGAGGGTTAACTAATCTAGAATCACATATACATATATTAGTATTAATTATCTAAAAGCATGGCAACCTATAAATTTAATCATATTAATATACTAATTAAAGCATACTTTAGTATAATGTGATATTGATAAGTTTTTTAAAGGAAAACTTACCTAAGGTCCAGATTTTCTTCAAGAGTGGGCATGAAAGTGTTAGAAGGCATCTTAAGAGTTTGCCCAAAGCGTGTCGAAGTAGCAAAGTAAAATTCCAACGCAATAGAAATCAAGGGAGCTTGATCCGAAAAGCTTAATCGATCACACCAATCATCACAAGTCGTGAAGACTAAGAATAGTTGTGCTTTGAAACCTTCGTCTAGAAATAGTAACGGACACACCATAAAACCAATACTCCAAAAGTGAAGAACAAAATTCCGAGACAATAAATGACCGCAACAACGTCATAGGCAAATCATGTGCAGAATGTGAAACATAGTGATAGGAACCAATAGTCGTCAAAAGTAAGAGAGCAAGGTGAGCAATCCAAAACGTAATAGTCTCTTCGGTCGTTAATTACCTAAACATGATAAAGAGCTTGGTACCTAGATTCTCATGGGTCCGAGTTGGTTAGTTGAGAACATCCATTGCATTTAAATGCACATGATGAGGATGTCGTCGAGAAGTACAAGAATTCATCAATAGTTTGTTTTAATCAACAAACAATGACTTTCTTGACTAGAGTAATAAATAATGAGTGTAAATAATATTAGTTCTAAATTTCTCCACTAGGTTTAACAAATTTTATTTGTTTTGATACATTTGTTGAAGGATCATTTACGGTAAATCCTAAGCCGGTTTTATCATAAAATGACTTTTGAATGTTAAGTAAATATTTTAAAGATCTAGAGCTATTTTCAAATTTTGCTAATATTTTTGCTTTTTCATTTTCCATTTTAATTTCATGTTTATAGTCTTGACAATATTTGCATTTAAGATCAATTTCAATATTGCTTTCAAGTCTAGACATTTTATCTTCTAAAATTACTTCCTTTTCAAAATTGTTTTCAATGAATATTGAAGATTTATTTTTAGGAATCATTTTTGAGTCAATGTTGCAAAAATGTTTGAAGTTGTTTTCCAATTTTGAAAATTCTAATATAAATTGATCATAGCAAAAATGTTCGGTTTCGGATTGTACCTTATTAGTAGTTGTATAATTTTCACATGCTATATGTTGATCAATTCCATCGTCCATGTCGCTCCATGTTTTATTTGTAGTTTCGCTTAGATCTAGAAGCATGTAGTCCTTGCCATCAATACTTGTATTCACATTTGTTTGAATATTCTCACAAGCCGTATTATCATCGTCTTCTTCGTACTTGTTGCACCATGATTTATTAACACTCTTTCTTCGGATTTGGCTCATGTATTCTTCGTTATTGATATCTTCAATGATCACATTTGAACTAGTAGTACATGTGTTTATTTCAACTAAATTGTAATACACCGTAAAATCCCAGGTCATTTATTAATGCTAATCATCAATACTATTCTAAACTAAGCCGTTTTTGCGGGCTAATTTGAAATTTTTATATGAGACACCCGATTGTTTTGATCACCGTTTGTTTACCACCCGATTGTTTACACACCGTTTGTTTGACACCCGGTTATGTTTTGTCACCCGATATCACCCGATTGTCACTCTTGGATGTCACCCAATGAGGTTAACACCAGTAACTCCCACTTGCGACCCGACACCCTAAATTGGACACCGAGACATTATTAATATGTATATATTAATTATTACAAATTTATTGTTACTATATATATATAAGAGTATATATATATATATGACGACACCGTTTATATACATTTTTGGTTTTCACGAACCGATACCGACACCGAAATTAATTTCATCATTTTACTAATCACCGACACCCCGTCATAATTGGGCCGAGCACACACCACAAGCCCACGCGTATTTTTTCTTTCTTGGTCCGAACCATTTTCACAAGCCCACACGATTTTCCTTTTTATTCTTGTTTCATTTTGGGCCGTGTATTTTCCCAAGCCCATATGGCTTGCTATGTTTTCTTTCCCTGCGTAACATGTCACTCGAAGGTAGAAACCAACTCCCTCACCATCTAAATTTTACACACGTTTACTTTGGTTCCCCCACAACTCAACAAGAAGCATACAACTTCCTTTGACTTTGTTCCATGTACGTGAGGTCAATCAAACCCAAAACACCAAGCCGACCAAGGAGCCATCAAACCCATGGTTAACATCATTACACACTAAGAACACTTTAACCACTAGATCATGTGTTTCTTAAATCCCTAACACAAATAATAAACAAGATTTATAAGTACACACATGCCAAAAAACTTCTAATCCCTAGCGTTGACATGAGCTTGTAGCTCTCCAAACCCTTACAATCGACAAGCCATACGAGGGAAGCCAAGACAATGTTGTCGAGCATGAAAAGACCACTCAAAGGGTGTTGCACCTTTGGGGACATTCGAACCACCCAAGACCTCCTTATATAAATCTCATTTAATGCTAGTTTTCACACACACTCAAATTCCACCAAACTTCCAAATCAAACACTCTAGTGTTTTCATTTCGTGTGGCTGTCGAGAAGGACCAAGGAGAACACAAGCTAAGGTTTGGGTTTGAACGAGTTGGGTAAGTCTTGTGGATAAAGGATTGCTAGACGGGAAAGGAGTACCACGTTGCTTGTTCACTTGTTTCGTACACACGGCCTCATCACCACCACTTTAGTGTTGGAAGTTGATCACCACTCTTTTCATTCTTTACATATACTCGTATCATGCATAACCACGACACACACCATTTTTACTTTTTCTACACTTATAGTATATATGTTCACATGCCTCGACACCCCTAGGAATGGCCTCGCCATTTCATTTTTATGCGTACAACCTATCTATATCTTTCGACCACCTATATCCTCGACTCAAGCTTAACCAAATCGACAGAACATGCAAGCCATACACGGTTTTATACCACAAAAACTAGACCAAAACCAATCCTAGTCGAACACTTTTTTAAAAACAAACTAAACACTCTTTGGGCTTTAAATGGGCTAACGAGCCCATTAAGTTTTCAAAGTTGAAATTCGGTTTAATGTTTTGGAAATAACGAGAAGTCTAAAAACCGATTTTTAAGATTTTTACAAATTTTAAATGCTACTTTTATTGTAACAAAAAGTTTGTTTTTCGAAAGCTTAACCAAGGACCCTTTTTGCAAAAGTCCCACGTTAAGGGACTAAAACCGTCAAAATCACAAAACTCTCGGACTAATTATATAATGACGAATTCTTTTGGAAGTTGAGGGTAGAAAATGTATTTTTCAAAAGTTAAGGAATAAAATGTAAAAAGTACAAAAGTACCATATTGTAATTATTTTTAACCAAAGGGTAAAAAGTGTAAATTTTTTTAAGTTAAAGGTTAAATATGACCAAGGTATTTTATAATTAATTATTTCATATAATTTGATTTTTATATAAATACATATATATTTTTGTAACTTTAAAATATATATATATATATATATATATATATATATATATATATATATATATATATATATATATATATATGACCTTACTAAAAATATTTAATCATAAATATTTTTAAGCGATATTATTTTCTCAACGAGTTAATATTTATCGAACACCGGTTCGTAACAATGTTACAAATAACTACGTGAAGTTATTTTGGAATATAATAAGACACCCGAAGGGATATCACTGTACACGTGACATGTCTCATGTCATTTACAACACGAATCTAAAACACCGATTACAATGTATTATTTAGGTCGCAAGTCGGAGGAATTTCATTGCTAGTCGTAGCAATACACCATCACTTTTGAGCACCGTTGTGATTATGCACCTTTCAGGTGAGTTCATGGTCCCACATTTTTAATTGTTTTTAAACCCCGTGGGGAGATACATGCTATGAATCGAACACAAGTATTTTTTTGTATGCTGTTATCACCTGATATTGCCTAAGTTGACACCTGTGCTACAAGTCCCTCATATCACGAACCTTAATCACTTGCGAGTGAGCGCGAATATAGTTGATAGATCTATTGGAATGGCAGCCCGCCTCTGTCAAGGTGATCACTTGGCAGGAGGTGTGCTATATTCGAGGTATTATGGAAATTTGGCACATTTCCTGTCACCGAGGGCCCCTTGTCATTTACATCCGTTGTGGTGTAGATGATTGTTATTATCTTTATGATATGTCAAATCAATGTTAAGGCTTGCGTTTCGTGAGGCTTAGGAGCAATATTACACCAGTTTATTCAAGACCTGTCTATCTTGGCTTGTTTATTTCAAATGCTTAAGTTGTGTTCACACTATTACTATTTAAACTACTATGGATTCACTCAACCTTTGTGTTAACTTTTTTAAGCATGTTTATCTCAGGAAATTAGCAAGCATGGCGGCACGGAGCTGGCAAAGGGCACATGACCTCCCTTTTGATTTCAATAATTATATCATTCTTTACAAACTCATCACTTCTTTTGCTAAACAATTAACATTTTGGAAAAATGTTTGTAACTCTGAATATTTGAGTTTTCATGGAATGATATTGACTATCTTTTGAATTGTTTTCTATGAGTATGACTGTGTACTAAACTGTAATGACCCCGATTAGACTTCCGCTGCTTATCAATTTTCGGGGTGTTACAGATTGGTATCAGAGCCATGGTTATAGAGAACCAGATGATTTTTCAAAACATTGGACTATAACCTTACCGAATTTTTAAACAAACTATTTATCACCGAAGTGCCCTCCGTGCCAGCGCTTGCCAACGTTATGTTTTAAGGTTTGATTTTTAGCACCCATTGCATTTAACTCACCATGACACTATGATCACTGTGCATGTAGCATTATGTAGACTAAATGACTTATATCACTGCTATTTTTGGGATATTACAGTACCATGTCGCCCCCGGTTATTATTTTGTCCGACAGTGACGACGTCGTACCAGCATCATCCACTCACCCTACTATTGACTTATCTGACTATGACACCCATGACACCCGAGACACCCATGATTCTGACCATGACACCCAACCTGTATCACCTGCTATACCATCTCCTGTTCCATCTGGAGACCCCTTTGCTGATACTGAGCCCTTTGAGGAGGGTGAGGTTGCTTCTATGACACAGGGACAGTACCTTTATGACCAGTACCTGACATCTCAGCAGTTTCTTGCGGCTGATGATCGTCCTACACCACCTGCTAGTCACCACACCAGTTCAGATGCTGATGACGAGTCTTCTGACTCCGATACTTCTGACACTGCTACTTCTGTTCCACCATCTTCCCCGCCTGCACCGATTCATTGGCGCAAGCGAGTGAGGATTCTTGAGCCCTATGAGCCTGAGCCTTTCGGTGAGTTGTTTCGATATCATGAGGGAGACTATACCCGCAAATGCACGGCTCGGAAACGAGTCTGTATTTTGCTTGCTTCTACTGTTACACCACCTGTACCTACACCTGTATCATCACCCATATATGTACTACCACCAGTTTCTATGCCAGATCTGAAACCTGTGGCATCACCAGCACCTCCACCATCACCTGTATCACCCCCACCTGAGCCACATCCTTACATGCTACCTACTTACACCGCACCCCAAACCTATGAGATTTTGCCACCCATGCCACCACCTACAGTTTTCTACTCACAGACTACTACCGAACCGATAGCATCACCTGCTACATCACCTGTACCATCACCTGCTCCCACCGAGACCCCCACCTCACCTGGCATTCATAGATTGGTTGATGCTCATCGATGGTCGTTTTTGTTAGACTACATTCATAGATGGAGATTGGTTGAGGGATCGCCTAGGGCTGCTGAGCTTGGAGATGGCTCTTCAGCGGTGTTACCGGTCATTGGGGAGCCGATACACCATACTATCCCTCTTTTGGCTGCTAGGTTAGTGAGACATGAGGATCGTCTTGATGAGCTGTTGAGCATTATTGAGGATATATCCTTGGAGAGGATTGAGTGTATGCAGGAGGAGGTCATGAACCTCGTGGTACATAGGACAGCTTTAGAGATGGTATTTGAGATGATGGGGACAGAGATCGAGGAGGCACAGGCTACCATCACCGAGTTTGGTCATCGGCTAGATATTCAGATGCATGAGATAGTTGATTTGAGAGCGATTGCAGCCATCACACAGGAGATGATGGAGCATCAGACACAGGAGTTAGCCGCATCTAGTTCTACCATCCACACACTTTCAGCTACTATTGAGGAGATTCAGGCAAGTGAGAGATCCAGGGATTTGGAGATGTTAGAGATGATCAGGGTCATCAGAGAGCTGGAGAGGAGATCAGGAGGCGCACCTGGACCTTCATAGATCTATGACATGTCATTACTTGCAGAGACATCTTAACTTGCCGCCTATGGCATTAATAATGTTGTATCTTATTGTTTTGTAACAATGAATTCAAATTACTAAAACTCTATGTTGGTTATGATTGTAACGTATTGATATTGATTTATGATGTTCTAGTTGTCTGATCTTTTATTATGCTCCCATATTGAGATTCATTATAATTTCCATGTGTGTTGTTACATGTCGTGATGTTTATTTATGAATGATATGGTTTATATTGATGTATGTATTTATGGTGTGGTTGTGATATGTACTTTGTGATGATCTCAACTATTATGAGTTTGGCTACATTATTTCTCTTGTTATTGATGTTTGGGATTTGTACTTATGCACTTGCGATTTTATAGAGTTATGGCCCCAAGGAAAACCGCTACTGCTACTTTGTCACCCGCTATGACCCAGGCTGCTATCAGAAAGTTGGTTGCCGATAGTGTTGCTGCAGCTTTAGAAGAGCAGGCTGCTGCAATGGCACGAACTAGTAGCAATAACCGAGCCACTACTGAGAGCGAGTCTGTTGCGACTCGGAAGTGTACCTATAAGGACTTCATAGCTTGTAAACCATCTCACTTCAAAGGAACTGAAGGAGTAATAGAGCTTGCTCGATGGTTTGAGCGAACTAAGACTGTGTTTGTGAGGAGCGGTTGTGCCGCTGAAAGCCGAGTCTCGTTTGCTACTGGAACATTGTTGGAAGATGGGTTGTCTTGGTGGAATGCAACTGCTCAGAAGATAGGTGTGGAAGAGGCCTATCAGATCACCTGGGCTGATTTTAAGGAGAAAATGTTGAAGAAGTTCTGCCCTAGAGGCGAGATCAATAAGTTAGAAGATGAGTTTCACACGTTGGTTGTGAAAGGAAATGATCTCAGGGCTTATGATAGGAGATTTCAGGAGCTTGCCACACTTTGCCCTTCAAAGGTTCCCGATTTGGAAAAGTTGTTGGAAAGATACATTGAGGGATTACCCAGGAGCATTGAGGGAAACGTCACCTCGTCGAAGCCTCAATCTTTAGATGAAGCAATGTCTATTGCCCAAAGACTGCTAGACCGGGAGATTAAGCGTAACTCTGCTCAGGGGAACAACGATCACAAAAGGAAGTTTGATGATCGAAGGACAAACAACAACAACAACAACAACCGTAACCCCAACCGTAACTACCACCATGACAGAAACACCCACCACCATCAACAGAACCAACGACAGGAAGCTGTCAGAGCTTATGTCGCCGCACCAGTTAAGGATACTAGGTATGCTGGACCTCTTCCATTCTGTGACAAGTGTAAGATGCATCACAATGGACCCTGCTATGCTAAGTGTGGGGAGTGTTCAAGGACTGGACATAAGACACAAGATTGCAAGGCTACAGGAGCCAACTTGCAGCCCGTGGCTGTAGTATGCCATGCTTGTGGAGAGAAAGGACACTACATGCGTCAGTGCCCAAACAAGGATAACAATGCACGTGGGAGAGCATACGTGCTGGGAGACGGAAATGTCCAGCAAGATCCGAACGTAGTCACGGGTACGTTCTTTCTAAACAACCGCCTCATTAAAGTTTTATTTGATTCTGGAGCCGATCAAAGTTTCGTATCTATTTCCCTTGCACCCCTGCTTAATATTACACCCACCCAACTAGACACCACATATGAGATTGAACTAGCCGACGGAAAGCTAGTGAGCACTAACACTATACTCCGAGGTTGCACCCTACGACTAATAGACACCCCATTTGACATTGACCTTATGCCTATTAGACTCGGTAGTTTCGACGTCATTGTAGGAATGGATTGGTTATCCGAGAACCGCGCTAAGATCATTTGTGACGAAAAGGTCGTTCACATCCCCCTGAATAACGAAACCCTGGTTGTTCACGGAGAGTGAAGTAAAACACGTCTGAGCATCGTTTCTTGCGTCAAGGTTGTGAAGTACATCGAACGAGGATGTCAAGTCTTTTTGGCTCAAGTCACTGAGAAGAAGTCGGAAGAGAAGTGACTCGAGGATGTACCAGTAGTCAGGAACTTTCCAGAAGTTTTCCTTGAGGACTTTCCTGGCCTTCCGCCGACTCGTCAAGTGGAATTTCAAATTGACTTGATGCCAGGAGCAGCACCCGTAGCACGAGCACCCTATAGGCTAGCACCGTCAGAAATGAAGGAGTTATCTAGACAATTGGAGGAATTGTCAGATAAAGGATTTATTCGCCCTAGTTCATCACCGTGGGGAGCCTCAGTGTTGTTTGTAAAGAAGAAGGATGGAACCTTCAGGATGTGTATCGATTATCGTGAGTTGAACAAACTTACTGTGAAGAATCGATATCCGTTGCCAAGGATTGACGATTTGTTTGATCAACTGCAAGGATCGAGTGTCTACTCGAAGATTGATTCGAGATCGGGTTATCACCAACTGAGAGTTAGGGAAGAAGACATCCCTAAGACGGCTTTCAGGACAAGATACGGTCACTACAAATTCCAAGTAATGCCATTCGGTCCAACAAATGCACCCGCTGTATTTATGGACTTAATGAACCGAGTGTGCAAACCCTATTTGGATAAGTTTGTGATTGTATTCATCGATGATATCCTTATTTATTCACATAGTAAAGAGGAGCACGCAGAACACTTGAAGGCTATACTAACACTGCTCAGAGAAGAGAAATTATACGCCAAATTTTCCAAGTGTGATTTTTGGATTGAGAAAGTACAATTTCTTGGGCATGTTATCGACAGTAAGGTTATTCATGTTGATCCCGCCAAGATCGAAGCTGTTAAAAATTGGGCGTCACCTATGAGTCCTACCGAGATACGCCAATTTTTAGGTCTTGTTGGATACTATCGAAGGTTTATTTAAGGTTTTTCAAGGATTGCTAAACCTTTGACTGAGTCAACACAGAAGAAGAAAAAGTTTGAATGGGGAGATGAGCAAGAATCGGCATTTCAGTTTTTGAAGCAAAAGCTTTGTGAAGCACCGATATTAGCACTAGCCGAAGGAAGTGAGGACTTCGTGGTATATTGTGACGCATCAATCCAAGGTTTGGGTGCCGTATTGATGCAAAGACTTAAAGTAATAGCTTACGCTTCTAGACAACTTAAACCCCACGAGGAGAACTACACTACTCATGATCTAGAATTAGGAGCGGTGGTATTCGCTCTTAAGATCGGGAGACACTACCTATATGGAACCAAGTGTACGGTTTTCACCGATCACAAGAGTCTTCAGCACATTTTGGATCAAAAAGAGTTGAACATGAGACAACGTCGATGGCTAGAGTTGCTAAGTGACTATGATTGTGAGATCTGTTATCACCCGGGGAAGGCAAACGTTGTAGCAGATGCCTTGAGTCGGAAGGAACGACTTAGACCCCTCAGAGTTAGATCATTGGGTATGACAATTAGATCACCACTGCCGTCTCAAATTCTTGAAGTTCAAGCTGAGGCCCTTAAAGAAGAGAATAGACCGCACGAGAAGATTTACGGCATGCCAGAAAGCACGAATGGATTTGTCAAGAAACCAGATGGAAGGCTGTGTTTCAAGGACAGAAGTTGGATTCCATTGTATGGAGGAATACGAGACCTCCTCATGCACGAGTCTCATAAGTCTAAATATTCCATTCATCCTGGTTCGGACAAGATGTATCAATATCTAAAGAAGTTGTATTGGTGGCCAAACATGAAAGCTGACATTGCAGAGTATGTCGGTAAGTGTTTGACCTGCTCAAGAGTAAAGGCTGAACATCAAAAACCATCCGATCTTTTGATTCAACCCGAGCTACCAATGTGGAAATGGGAAAGGATTACAATGGACTTCATTACGAAATTACCCAAGACATAGAATGGGTTGGACACAATTTGGGTTATTGTCGATCGTCTCACGAAGTCAGCGCACTTCTTGCCAATCAAAGAGACTGATGATATGGACGTTCTTGCACGTTTGTACCTTAAGGAGATAGTTTTCCGGCATGGAGTGCCGATTTCTATTATCTCCGACCGAGACAGCCGTTTCATGTCTAACTTTTGGCAATCTTTACAGAAAGCCTTGGGAACCAAGTTAGATATGAGTACAGCTTACCATCCACAGACCGATGGTCAAAGTGAAAGGACTATACAAACCCTGGAAGAAATGCTTAGGGCGTGTGTGATTGATTTTGGAAATGGCTGTGATAAACACCTACCGTTAGCAGAATTCTCATATAACAACAGTTATCACACTAGCATTAAGGCTGCACCATTTGAAGCACTTTATGGAAGAAAGTGTAGATCACCAGTTTGTTGGGCTGAGAATGGAGATGTACAACTCTCAGGTCCCGAGTTGATTCTTGAAACCACTGAGAAAATAGTAAAGATTAGACAACGATTACAAGCCGCTAGGGATCGGCAAAAGAGTTATGCCGATGTGTGAAGGAAACCAATAGAGTTTCAAGTTGGAGACAAGGTCATGCTTAAGGTATCACCTTGGAAAGGAATGATTAGGTTTGGAAAATGTGGGAAGTTAAACCCAAGATACGTTGGACCCTTCGAGATCATTGAAAGGATCGGTCCCGTGGCTTACAAACTTGAACTACTTGAGGAACTCAGTAGAGTACACAACACCTTCCACGTGTCAAATTTGAAAAAGTGTTTATCGGATGAAACACTTGTGATCCCGTTGAAAAAGATCAGAATCGATGATAAGTTGAACTTTATTGAAGAACCCGTTGAGATTATGGATAGGGAGGTCAAACAACTCAAGCATAGTCGCATTCCCATTGTTAAGGTCAGATGGAACTCTAAGAGAGGACCCGAGTACACATGGGAGCGCGAGGATCAAATGCGTGCCAAATACCCACAACTATTTGATGAGACAACCCCGAGCACGGATTCAACTTTGGATTCCTGGACGAATCCAATCTAACGGGTGGGTACTGTAATACATCATAAAATCCCAGGTCATTTATTAATGCTAATCATCAATACTATTCTAAACTAAGCCGTTTTTGCGGGCTAATTTGAAATTTTTATATGAGACACCCGATTGTTTTGATCACCGTTTGTTTAACACCCGATTGTTTAGACACCGTTTGTTTGACACCCGGTATTGTTTTGTCACCCGATATCACCCGATTGTCACTCTTGGATGTCACCTAATGAGGTTAACACCAGTAACTCCCACTTGCGAACCGACACCCTAAATTGGACACCGAGACATTATTAATATATATATATATATATATATATATATATATATATATATATATATATATATATATATATATATATATATATATATATATTAATTATTACAAATTTATTATTACTATATATATATATAAGTATATATATATGTAAGACGACACCGTTTCTATACATTTTTGGTTTTCACGAACCGACACCGACACCAAAATTAATTTCATCATTTTACTAATCACCGACACCCCGTCATAATTGGGCCGAGCACACACCACAAGCCCACGCGTATTTTTTCTTTCTTGGGCCGAACCATTTTCACAAGCCCACACGATTTTCCTTTTTATTCTTGTTTCATTTTGGGCCGTGTATTTTCCCAAGCCCATATGGCTTGCTATGTTTTCTTTCCCTGCGTAACATGTCACTCGAAGGCAGAAACCAACTCCCTCACCATCTAAATTTTACACACGTTTACTTTGGTTCCCCCACAACTCAACAAGAAGCATACAACTTCCTTTGACTTTGTTCCATGTACGTGAGGTCAATCAAACCCAAAACACCAAGCCGACCAAGGAGCCGTCAAACCAATGGTTAACAACATTACACACTAAGAACACTTTAACCACTAGATCATGTTTTTCTTAAATCCCTAACACAAACAATAAACAAGATTTATAAGTACACACATGCCTAAAAACTTCTAATCCCTAGCGTTGACATGAGCTTGTAGCTCTCCAAACCCTTACAATCGACAAGACCATACGAGGGAAGCCAAGACAATGTTGTCGAGCATGAAAAGACCACTCGAAGGGTGTTTCACCTTTGGGGACATTCGAACCACCCAAGACCTCCTTATATAAATCTCATTTAATGCTAGTTTTCACACACACTCAATTTCCACCAAACTTCCAAGACAATGTTGTCGAGCATGAAAAGACCACTCTAGTGTTTTCATTTCGTGTGGCTGTCGAGAAGGACCAAGGAGAACACAAGCTAAGGTTTGGGTTTGAACGAGTTGGGTAACTCTTGTGGATAAAGGATTGCTAGACTGGAAAGGAGTACCACGTTGCTTGTTCACTTATTTCGTACACACGGCCTCATCACCACCACTTTGGTGTTGTAAGTTGATCACCACTCTTTTCATTCTTTACATATACTCGTATCATGCATAACCACGACACACACCAGTTTTACTTTTGCTACACTTATAGTATATATGTTCACATGCCTCGACACCCCTAGGAATGGCCTCGCCATTTCATTTTTATGCGTACAACCCATCTATATCTTTCGACCACCTATATCCTCGACTCAAGCTTAACCAAATCGACAGAACATGCAAGCCATACACGATTTTATACCACGAAAACTAGACCAAAACCAATCCTAGTCGAACACTTTTTTAAAAACAAACTAAACACTCTTTGGGCTTTAAACGGGCTAACGAGCCCATTAAGTTTTCAAAGGGGAAATTCAGTTTAATGTTTTGGAAATAACAAGAAGTCTAAAAACTGATTTTTAAGATTTTTACAAGTTTTAAATGCTACTTTTATTGTAACAAAAAGTTTGTTTTTCGAAAGCTTAACCAAGGACCCTTTTTGCAAAAGTCCCACGTTAAGGGACTAAAACTGTCAAAATCACAAAACTCTCGGACTAATTATATAATGACGAATTCTTTTGGAAGTTGAGGGTAGAAAATTTATTTTTCAAAAGTTAAGGAATAAAATGTAAAAAGTACAAAAGGACCATATTGTAATTATTTTTAACCAAAGGGTAAAGAGTGTAAAATTTGTAAAGTTAAAGGTTAAATATGACCAAGGTTTTTTATAATTAATTATTTCATATAATTTAATTTTTATATAAATACATATATATTTTTGTAACTTTAAAATATATATATATATATATATATATATATATATATATATATATATATATATATATATATATATATATATATATATATATGACCTTACTAAAAATATTTAATCATAAATATTTTTAAGCGATATTATTTTCACAACGAGTTAATATTTATCGAACACCGGTTCGTAACAACGTTACAAATAAATATTTATCGAACACCCGAACGGATATCACTGTACACGTGACATGTCTCATTTCATTTACAACACGAATCTAAAACACCGATTACAATGTATTATTTAGGTCGCAAGTCGGAGGAATTTCATTGCTAGTCGTAGCAATACACCATCACTTTTGAGCACCGTTGTGATTACGCACCTTTCAGGTGAGTTCATGGTCCCACATTTTTAATTGTTTTTAAACCCTGTGGGGAGATACATGCTATGAATCGAACACAAGTATTTTTCTGTATGCTGTTATCACCTGATATTGCCTAAGTTGACACATGTGCTACAAGTCCCTCATATCACGAACCTTAATCACTTGCGAGTGAGCGCGAATATAGTTGATAGATCTATTGGAATGGCAGCCCGCCTCTGTCAAGGTGATCACTTGGCAGGAGGTGTGCTATATTCGAGGTATTATGGAAATTTGGCACATTTCCTGTCACCGAGGGCCCCTTGTCATTTACATCCGCTGTGGTGTAGATGATTGTTATTATCTTTATGATATGTCAAATCAATGTTAAGGCTTGCGTTTCGTGAGGCTTAGGAGCAATATTACACCAGTTTAGTCAAGACCTGTCTATCTTGGCTTGTTTATTTCAAATGCTTGACTTGTGTTCACACTATTACTATTTAAACTACTATGGATTCACTCAACCTTTGTGTTGACTTTTTTAAGCATGTTTATCTCAGGAAATTAGCAAGCATGGCGGCACGGAGCTGGCAAAGGGCACAGGACCGCCCTTTTGATTTCAATAATTATATCATTCTTTACAAACTCATCACTTCTTTTGCTAAGCAATTAACATTTTGGAAAAATGTTTGTAACTCTGAATATTTGAGTTTTCATGGAATGATATTGTCTATCTTTTGAATTGTTTTCTATGAGTATGACTGTGTACTAAACTGTAATGACCCCGATTAGACTTCCGCTGCTTATCAATTTTCGGGGTGTTACATAAATATTTATCTATTAAATTTTCTAGAGTAACTATTTCTTGTGCAATATCAAGTTTATCATCTTTGGTTTTACATTTCTCTTGGTGAAACTTTAAAAGACATTTCCAAATATCATTTGCCGTTTTACAAAGAAATAATCTTTCATATTCAACTCTTGGTAGAGTTTTGAAAATAAGTAATTTGGCTTTAGTATTTTTATCAATTTTGGTTTGAAGATTATTATATTGATTTTCAAAATCCATTTTGGTTGGTTTAAGATCACCAATTGAAATGATATGCCAAAGATCAAGATCTATTGATTTCACATAATTTTCAAATTTATTTTTCCATTCAAGAAAATGATCATTTTCAAATAATGGTGTTTTTTGCGTAATTTCCCCTTCTAGATATTTTTCAAATTTCATAGATCGTTACAAGTTTTAAAATACAATATATTTTAAAAATCTTGCTAGACGTGGCTCTTGATACCAATTGTGGAAAACTAGAAGGGGGGGTTGAATAGTTTTACGTCTTTTTCGTTTTATTTGTTTTGTAAAAGTTAGCTTCAAAGATTAGACGAGAACTTTAAAACTCTTTAATGCAAAAATATAGATACTAGTTTATTTACGATTTTGTATAAGCACTACTTATGTATTATGTACAATTTCAAAACTCTTTAACGCAAAAGTGTAGATACTAGTTTATTTACGATTTTGTATAAAATCTACTTATGTATACTGTTGGGAAAGAATTTATAATTTCATATATCATATATATATATATATATATATATATATATATATATATATATATATATATATATATATATATATATATATATATATATATATATATATATATATATATATATATATATATATATATATATATATATAGACGTATAAGTGTTTTAATATAAGTTTATATACTTAGTTTGTTTTTGTAAGATTAATGTTATGAATGAAGTTTAGTTTGATCTTTATGTGAAATCAATATATGCACAACACAAGCAATAATAATTATGTATGAAGAGTTGATAAGTAAGTAATCAAAAAGTGAGAGATGGAAAGATCAAACCGAGACACAAAAGATTTATAGTGGTTCGGCTAAAAGGACACCTTCATTCCCCTACTCCACTCCCCGAGTCACCTACTCGAGAGTTTTCTTCACTAGATCAAAAGCCTCCCTTATGGCGGAGAAAACCTTACACACCAAATTACACACCACAACTTTGTCACAACACAATCACAACTTCTACACAACTTCTTCACACCAACCTACGTCACACCAATTCTTCCTCGCACCTTTCTACTTCACTCCTAGCTTCTTCACAACTTACTACTTCGCTACTTCTTTTTCTTCACGCCACTTGTTTCTTCACACCTTCACTACTAAGTCCTAACCACTACTCCAAGATATATATTACTTCACAACTTCTAGGCTTCAAGGTCTTCTCAACTTCAATGCTTCAACTTCTTTGTCTTCACAACTATCTCCACTTCAATATACTACCACTACTTATTTCTTCTATCCCTAATCCAATCCACCTCTACTTCTTCACTTCTAGTACTACTTCACACCTTCAATAAATCTAGATCCTATATCTGAATCTAACTAACCAATGTATACACTATATTCACCAAAAAAATGAATGATATACAAGATGAAATGATTAAACAACTTTGATAGCAAGATGATACTAAGTTGTAATACTCCTAGTCTTGATAAATAGAAGTATTCTTCTCTTTGCACTTGAATGAATGAGGCTTTGGATCAGTTGGAAACAAAGGCTTATGAATTATATGATCAAAGGATTTTTAAGATTGAAATGGAGGTTTGAATCAGAAAGTTTTTAGTGCAAAAAGGTGAGAAAAATTCCAGATTTGAGGTGGTATTTATAGGCAACAGATTCTGACAGAGGAGCGTGGCTGGTCCCCTTAAATCAAGGCCGGTCCCCTTAAAATTAAGGAGACCACCCTTTATAATTAAGGGGGCCGCCCAGCTGTAACGGCCAGATTTTTTGTTTTTTAGTGGGGAAAGTTTATTTGGTGAAAAACTAACTGATTTTGGTTAAAAATTTGAAATCATATATTTAGTATGATTAAAACATTTTTCTTTATTACCAAAAGTGTTTTTCAAAAATATATAATAAGTTTATATATTAAAATAAACCTTGTAATAATATCCCTTTGATTTTATAATGCATTAAACACTATGTTTATTCATACCTTAAGTGATTAGATGGTGAAAGTGATTATTTACTACTAAATACTTGTTTACGTCATGATCTTTGGTTTGATGTGTTTTCGTTTTGTGATTATCAAAACATAGAGATATCGAAAGATATGAATAACGTTTATAGTCATTTATTTATACTCCCATCCGCTAGACCAATTAGTACCTCCGTTTCCTTTAACTTTCGTAGCTTAAGTGTGGTGAAAAGGGATAAGGGAATCAAGTTAAGGCTTGATCCTAAATTGGCTAGTGTGTCGAAAGCTTCGGATTTTCCTATCTTACAAGGTAAAACAAATATACCCGGATCATCAAGCTTTTTAGGCAACTTGTTTTGAACAAAGGCGGTCCCATTTTTACCCAATTTAAACTTCTCATATTTTTCTAGGAGGGCACTATAGTAGGGAGCACGGGCTAAGACATCAATGACGAGGCGTTCAAGGTGGAGTTCCTTGAATTCATCGTCAAGGTCTTGTGTAGGAGGTGTTTCAACTATGCTTTTGACCGGTTTGATATTCGGTGTTTCATTAGATTGGTGCTCATTGATTTAACCGAGTAGTATTGCGGACAAGAAGTAGGTAACGAAACCGAGGATATGGAATTAACGTTTAGTTACGGGTTCTTGACCGTGTCGCTTGGGAGTGCTTCCATTTCTCGGTCATTGAGAACTTTCAAAAATGTGTCAATTTTGTTGGTCATCTCGCTTTGCTTTTGTTTGAAATCGGCTTAAAACTTAGATATGCGAGCTTCTTGAGATGCCATAAACTTGGTGTTGGGAATTCTGTGAAGTAAGAATTCTGCTGCTGTTTCTGCTGAAGGATACTGCTGATGAGTTAGTTCCTGCTGAAGCAGTATATCTGCTGAAGACATAGTTCAGCATTATTAGTTTCTGCAGATATAGTATTTC
This sequence comes from Artemisia argyi, assembly GCA_030686995.1. Taxonomy (NCBI): domain Eukaryota; kingdom Viridiplantae; phylum Streptophyta; class Magnoliopsida; order Asterales; family Asteraceae; genus Artemisia; species Artemisia argyi. Next base: position 221,354,872 of record CM060709.1, on the reverse strand, counting down.
CGTATTTTATGTAATGTAGTTTGGATATGCATGAGTTTATTTAGGAAGTGATAATGCATATCTTTTAGAAGTTTTAGAATATACGTTTCTTGTGAAACGGTTTAGGGTTCCTTGTGTATAAAAGGAACACACGTTTATGTTTTGAATAACTTTGAGTGAATACTCTTATTATAATTAAAAGATCCATAGAGGATCAAGATTTCTTAGTATCAAGCTTGTGTTTTGTTTCCGCTTTATAAATACAAGTTTCAGAGATTGTCTATTAGTGTGTTATTGATTACAGTGACATTACTAACGATTCTAGAGTGCTCAAGAAGATCTATCAAGGTCTTATAGTTCAACAAGTGGTATCAGAGCCTCGAAAGAGTCTTTGTCATACTAAGAAACACAAATCTTACACCTTAAAAATCCAAACAAATCAACAACCATGCCTGGATCTGATGATGATGCTGATACAACCCAAAACATTAACACCACTTCTCTTCAACAACTCACCCTCTCTAACAGTAATGCTTAGTTTCCATACTTGAAGAATGCTGAAGAATATCATCTATGGTCCATGAAGATGCAAAACTGGATCACAAACATTGATTGGAATCTGTGGGAGATTGTTAAAAAGGGGAATAGCCTAAAGAAGCATGTTACAGATGCTGATGGAGTTGTTACAATTGTAGGTCCCAGAACTGCTGAAGAGATTCTGGCTGTGCAAAGGGAGAGCAAGGTAAGAGCAATTCTGCTCCAAGCTATACCTGATGACCATATGGGTGACTTCCACTTTATGGAGGATGCCAAGGACATTTGGATGGCTATAAAAGCTAGATTTGGTGGGAATGATGAATCAAGAAGGTTGCAGAAGTCTATGCTAAAGCAGAAATTCCAAGAATTTCAGATATCTGAAGAAGAGGGAATTCATAAAGGCTATGACAGGTTTCATCGAATATTAAGTCAACTTAATCAATTGAAGGCTAGACCCGATAATGAGGACTGTAATGCTAAATTTCTGAGATCTCTGCCACCATCTTGGTTACAAGTTTGTATTGCTCTCAAGACCAAAGGTGGGTTGGACATGATGTCCTTTGATGACCTCTACAATAGGCTCAAATCCCTTGAGCCTGATGTTAGAAGTCCCATTCGTCCATCCACTCATTCTGCATTTGTTGGTGCCTCTACAAAACCTGTGCATCAAGCCTCAAGTTCATATTCATCAGGAGTATCTTCTCAAACTCATACTCAATTTGCTCCTAAACCAAAATCCAGTAGTGTGTTGGAGGATCTTATTCATTCATTTGTGGCTGAATATGAACATCAGCAGTTTCTTGCTTATGAGGATTTTGAACAGGTGGATCCATTGGAGATGGAGGAGATGCACTTGAAATGGGAGCTTGCAATGATCTCCATGAACATTAAGAGGTTTGAAGCCAAGTCTGGAAGGAAGTTTGGTTTTAATGGAAAAGAGGCAGCAAGGTTTGATAGAAGGAAGGTTAAATGTTACACTTGTGGACAAGTGGGACATTTTTCAAGAGAATGCAAGGAGAGAAAGCCTGGAGATGAAGTTAGATATGGTTCTTATCCAGTGGAAGCAGGGACAACTAAGGTTGCACCTTCAAAGGCTATGGTGACTCTGGATCACCAAATTGACTGGGCTGAACATGAACCTGCTGGAGAGGAAGCTTCTACTCCCTCACAAGTGAATCTGCTGGCATACTCATCGTCAGAGGACAAGAAGGAGCAAGTCTCCTTGATGGGAATCTCTCAGGTACACAACTGTGTGTTTGGATGTAGTGTAAGATACAATGAGCTTAAAAAGGAATTTAATGAATTGAAACCAAAGTACAATGAGTGTTATATGGAGGTAGAGTCTTATAAATTGGCTTTAAAAACTCTAGAGAAACAAAAACTATGGTTTCAAAAGAATCAAGTTAAATATGATGAAAAAATAAGAGTTCTAAAAAGTGATTTAGAAATTGCTAAGATAGACTCAAAACGTACTGAAAAAGAGAAGTCTGATCTAGAAAAAGAAAAAACAAGAATTACAAGTTAAGTTAGACAAAGAGATAGCAAGAGGTAAACAATGGCAAATGTCAGGTGATAATCTAGCTTGTGAACTCTATGGTAGTCAGGCTATGAACTCTAAAATTGGTTTAGGATTTCAAAAATATGTTGGTTTAGAAGCTAGGAATGACCTAGGTAAAACCACATCAGCAGGGTTAGCTAACTTTGTCAAAGAAGGTAACTTACATGCTGTCCCTGGACCTATAAGAGGGGAACATATGCCTATTGACCTATCCAAACCTACTGACTTGTTGTAACAGTGACAAGTCTTCTGATGAAAGGTCTACCTCATTTGCTAGCTGTGATTCAAGTGAGAAGTCTGACCTGCCCAAGACCACTCCCAAGACCATACCAAAGACATCACCCAAGTCTCCCCACAAGCCTTCTAGAGTTGCTGCTGATAACAAGACAGTTTCTACTAAAGACTTGTTTTTAAATTCTCTGCAAAATAATTCTTTTGGTTATGTTACAAACAATTTTGCTTATCATGGTGGTTTGAATACTTTTTCATGTTATGGAACTTCTTTTGGTTTAAATAGATCTTCTAAAAAGAAGACGTGTTTTGTGTGTGGAAGTAAATATCACTTGATTAAGGATTGTACATTTCATGAGCAAAGAATGGGTGAATGTGTTAGTCAAAGGAAACCTAGGCAAATGTGGAAGAATGTTAGTGAAATACCATCTTTTGTTCCACATCAGCAGAAACCCAATTCTGCTGAATCACATTGTTCATGGAGAAGAACCAGTACTAGACCATATGTTCAACCCACTAGTTCTTTCTTTTCTAATGGTTATTGGCCTAATTACTTTGACTCAAGGTATTATGGTGGTGGGTATGGGAATACTACTGTGAAGCCCTCAGCAGGTTGTTCTTGGACAAAGAAGGGACCCAATATGCAATACAGGCCCAAGAACAATGGTGGATCTAAAACATCTACATGGCCTATTACTAATGATCCACAAGGCAGGCTCAAGTCAGCAATGACTTGAGTCTCCAATGTGTACTAATTTTGTATATTTTTGTTGTTGTTGTAGGAACATCCTTTGAAAAGTACAGAAGTAGGTATTGTTGATAGTGGTTGTTCTAGAAGTATGTCAGGGAACAAGGACAAGATGCATGACTTTGTACCCATAGAAGGAGGAGGCACTGTAACTTTTGGTGGTGGAGATGGCAAAATTACAGGGAAAGGAACAATTAAGACACCCTTGTTAGACTTTGAAAATGTTTATTATGTGAAGGAACTGAAGCATTTTAATCTATTCTCAGTATCACAAATTTGTGACACTGAGAATAAAGTTTTCTTCTCTGAAGATGAGTGTCTTGTACTTTCCAAGGACTTCAAACTTCCAGAAGACACAACTGTATTGCTGAGAGTTCCACGAACCTTCAACTTATACACATTCAATCGGAATGATGTCAAGCCAGAAGGTGATCTAACATGTTTGGTTGCCAAAGCTTCCATGGATGAATCTAATAAATGGCATAGAAGAATGTCACATGTGAATTACAAGACTATCAACAAGTTGTCCAAACTTGGTCTTGTTAAGGGCCTTCCTTCTAAACTCTTCACCAATGAACACAATTGTATTGCTTGCAACAAGGGAAAGCAACACAGAGCCTCTTACAAAGCAGTCAAAGCTGTGAGCACCATTTCTGAACCTCTTCAGTTGCTGCACATGGATCTCTTTGGTCCAACTCCCATTAGAAGTATTGATCATAAGTACTTCTGCCTGGTTATCACAGATGATTATAGCCGGTTTTGATGGGTATTCTTTCTAAAAACTAAAGATGAAACAACTCCAATTTTGAAAGAATTCATTATCTTAGTTGAGAACCAGCTGAATAAAAAGGTTAAAGGAATTAGGTGTGACAATGGTACTGAATTCAAAAATGTTGCCTTCATAGAATTCTGTAAGTCTAAGGGGATTAGAAGGGACTATAGTACTCTAAGAAGCCCACAACAAAATGGGGTTGCTGAAAGGAAAAATAGAACCCTCATTGAGGCAGCAAGATCCATGCTAGCAGACTCCAAACTACCCACAATGTTTTGGAATGAAGTAGAGTACTGCTTGTCATGTCTTGAACAGGGTATCCATCACTAGACTTCATGTCAAGACACCTTATGAACTTCTCACTGGGAAAGTTCCAGACATACATTACCTTAAGCCTTTTGGATGCAAAGTGACTATTTTGAATACTGCTGATATACTGGGTAAATTTGATGCGAAAGCTGATGAGGGATACATTGTAGGCTATTCAGCTCATAGCAAGGCCTATAGGGTTTATAATCTGAATGCCAAAAGGATAGAAGAGACCCTTAATCTAAGATTTCTTGAAGATCAGCCTAATATTCAGGGGCAAGGCCATTCTTGGTATTTTGACCTAGACTATTTGACTGACTATTTGGGTTATACTAGGCATGCTTCTAATCCTAATGCAGGTACCAATGATCCAAACATTAATCCTGCAGGTTTCATGGATGATGACTCAGAATGTGAGTCTGAGCCAGAAGAAAATACTTTTGTTGTACCATCTTTTCCACCTGACCATTTTATAGGTAATCACTCTGCTGCTGAACAAGATGATGAGTCACATTATGCAGAGGATCTTGCAAGACTGAAGAAGCAAGAACATGCTGCTACTAAGGAAGCTCAGAAACTCCATGACAAGGTTACACAAGAGACTGAAGCTATCCTACATCAGTCAGCACAAGCAGTCAGTGGAAACAAGGATACTGTAGCTGATTCTGCTGAAGGCACATCTATTCCCACTGATAAGGTCACAGATGCTGCTTCTACTGATGCTCACTCTCCCATCTCTACTGAAGTCTCTGCAGATTTTGATAAGCCCTTTACAAGATTTCCAAGTCCTTCTGATCTTGGGAATTATCAGCCAAAGCCTGGCTTGTTTCACTCAGCTTCTTATGATACTGAGTTTGGGCCTACAGTCAACAACCTTGATGCCACAATTGATGTTCCACCTACAGCTACAAAAAGGATTCATAATGCTCATCCCCTATCAAAGATTATTGGAGATCCTAAAGACCCTGTTAGAACAAGAAGCACTGTAATGAATACAAAATATGGTGAAGTTGCTTTCATCTCTTATGTCTACAATCAAAAGAGGAACAATCACATAGACTTCAAACATTGTCTGTTTGCATGTTTTCTTTCTCAGATAGAACCAACTAGTGTTCCTCAAGCACTGGCTGATTCAAGTTGGCTTGAGGCAATGCAAGAAGAGATGCTGCAATTTAAGAATCAGCAGGTTTGGATTTTGGTTCCTCTTCCTGATGGTAAATATGCCATTGGGACAAAATGGATTCTAAAGAATAAAAGAGATGCCAGGGGTATTGTGGTGAAGAACAAAGCAAGACTAGTGGCTCAAGGGTTACGACAAGAGGAAGGCATTGACTATGATGAGGTCTTTGCACCAGTTGCCAGAGTTGAAGCAATTCTGATATTTTTGGCCTGTGCCTCTTATATGGGCTTTATGGTTTATCAGATGGATGTTAAAGGTGCTTTCTTATATGGTGAGATTGAAGAGGAGGTATATGTGACTCAACCCAAGGGATTTGAAGACCCTGATCATCCTGAGTATGTGTACAAAGTTGTCAAAGCTCTCTATGGACTTCATCAAGCTCCCAGAGCTTGGTATGCTAGACTCTCCACATTTCTGCTGAAGAATGGCTACAGAAGAGGTGCCATTGACAAGACTTTATTCCTCAAGAAAGATTCTAGGGATACTATTCTTGTACAGGTGTATGTGGATGATATTATCTTTGGTTCAACCAAAGAAGCATGGTGTAGAGAGTTTGAGGATTTGATGAAGGGAGAATTTCAAATGAGTGCCATGGGAGAACTCACTTTCCTTTTGGGTTTGCAGGTTCAGCAGAAACCTGATGGTATTTTCATACATCAGGAGAAATATGTAAAAGATATGTTGTCCAAGTTTGCTATGGAGAATGTTAGGACTGCCACTACTCCATATGAGGCTCCTAAACCAAAGAACAATCTTGATCCTAATCTACTTGTGAATGTTCATTTATACAGGTCCATGATTGGTTCATTGATGTATTTGACTGCCTCAAGACCTGATATTACATTTGCTGTAAGTGCATGTTCCAGGCACCAAGTCACTCCACTTACATCTCATATGAATGTTGTTAAAAAGATTTTTAAGTACCTAAAAGGCCAACCCAAATTAGGTCTTTGGTATCCCCAAGAGTCTCCATTTCATCTAGCAGCTTATAGTGATAGTGACTATGCTGGTGCAAATTTGGATAGAAGATCCACAACTGGAGGTTGCCAATTCCTTGGCAGAAGACTGATTTCTTGGCAATGCAAGAAACAGACCATTGTTGCTACCTCTACTACTGAAGCAGAGTATGTTGCTGCTGCAAATTGTTGTGGACAGGTTCTATGGATTCAGAATCAATTGCTGGATTATAGGTATAACTTTATGAATACTACCATTTTCATTGACAATCAAAGTACCATTTGTATTGTTAAAAATCCAGTTTTTCATAATAGAACCAAACATATTGAAATCAGGCACCACTTTATAAGGGATGGTTATGAAAAACATTTGGTTAAAGTGGTCAAAATTCACACAGATGAAAATGTGGCAGATTTATTAACTAAAGCATTTGATGGACCAAGGTTTCAATATTTGGTGGTCCATATTGGAATGCTTAACCCTTAACTGCAAAGTTTAAGGGGAGGCATAAGCCTCAGGGGAGGCATATGCCTCAGGGGAGGATTGTGAGTGTAAACTTTGTAGATTTGTATCAGTTGTATAATGTCTGAGTTTTAACACTAACCCATTAACAGTTTTGCAAGTTGTTTGGTGTATATGCTTGTTTTATGTCTGTTTTGCAGATGTTCTGAGAATGTAATTTTCATGTTAAAGTCACCAAGAGCATAAGTCAAAGGAATATGGTCAAAAATGCTGAAACATGGTTTCTACTGATAAGTTGATTATGCTGAAGGTCTTACAAAGTTGTTAAATTAAGAAGTTCTTTTCATTCATTCATAGAAACAAGTTATAGCTTACATTCAAAGTTTCAACTGAATTACAATGATCATTCCTAAACATTTGGCTAATTAAGTACTACTAGCTTCTATCAATTATTACAAAATACTTGAGGCTATGACAAGTACAATGATGAAGCTGAAGATGAAAATGGAAAAAGAAGAGAACGAAGACTGTGAAGATGCTCATGAATCAAAGTCAAGAAAATACTCAAGACCTTTGTTCCATAGCAACATTCCTCAATCATCTACTTCAGCTTCTCCTTTCCCTTACGTATGATCTCAGCCTTCTTGCTCTGTCCAATATGTTCTTGATGTGGAAGACCAGGTCCTGGAGCAGGAAGATCCAACACCAAATTTTGTGATGTTGGGAGAGATGGATCCCTATTACTTGATCTTGGTTGGGATCTCTCTGGTGTGGAAGGAGGAAGAAAGGTTGGATCTTCATTTTCTTCCTCTGAGGAGTCTTCATCAGAGGTATAGATGAAGGGAGAGACAATATCTCTCTCAGCAGGAATGGGTACTTGGCTTGGTTCACCCTTCCTATGAGCATTCCATTGTCTTTCTTGTGCATCCCATCATTTCTCCAATGCTCTTTCAAAGTCAGAACCATCAAGCTCCCATGGATATGGTGTTAAATCTTCTTCTGCTGATGGAGAAGAGGAATTTGGATCTGAGATTTCTGGGTGTGATGACATGGTTTTGGTCAAGAATTGGGGTTAATTGGAAAATTAGGGCTTGTAAGATGATTTGGGGTGATTAAATAAGCAAAGTTTAGGCGTTACGATAATTAATGCGAGTTGGGTGGCACAGTAAAACCAAGATATTGACCGAAGATATTTTTACTTTTGGTTGACTCTGCTGATGTTGACCATTCTTCAGCAGATTTGACTTTCATTTCTGCTGAAGGGTAAATTTTCAAATTGGAAGTTTTTAAACTACTTGTCAGACTTGGTCAATAATTTGTCCCGATAATTTTGATCACGATTGGGGAACTTCCAAATTTAACCCACTTTGCATATCTCTTCCTAAACAAAATTATTCGCTTATCACTCTTTTTAAACCAATTATTCTCTGTGTAATTCATAACCATCTCACGCACGATTACTCTAATGGCACAACTCGAATTGAAAGGCGACCATAACAAGTATGCTATTCTGAAAAAGGCAAAGGGACATGAAGAATTTGATTTAATGGTGGAGTTTCTACAATGGTCGAAGATTCATTATGCTCTGACTTGTAGCCCTAATTTGGTGTGTGAATCCTTGGTGAAGCAATTTTGGGCATCTGCTGCTAAGAGATCTGCTACAGAGATTGTAGCTGAAATAGATGGTGTAGAGTATGTGGTGACAGAAGGGTTTATTAGGACAAAGCTTCAGTTGGATGATGAAAATGGTGTGTATCATTCCAACACTGCAGAGATTCTTGCTGGGCTAAGAGAAGCTGGATATCAAAGTACTGATACATCCAAGTGGCACAAGAATCAATTTTGTCCTAAGTGGAGGTATTTGGTGCATCTGCTACTTCAATGTATCAGCAACAAGTGTGGTGGATGGAACCAGTTCTCTCTGCAATTGGGTTGTGGTATTGTTTGTCTTTCTAAGGGTCAAACTTATAATTTTTCTAAGTTTATTTTTGATAATATGCTAGATATAGATAAGCAACAACATAAGTTCTTAATGTACCCTAGATTCTTACAAATAATTTTAGACATAACCACTGAAGATAAAACCCATATACCTATTAAAAGTCTAGGTTCTAAGTTGTTTGCCTCAATGAAAACTAATTATACTGAGGAACATCATCCTATGTTGGAAGCTATGTTGCCACAAGGCAATGCCAATGTAGTTGAGGGTGATGATGCTAGTAATATGCCTACTCCTAATACTGCTGATGATGGTAATCCATCATCTTCTGGTGTTGCTACTGATGGTAAAGTGGTAATGGAAGAAGTACCAGCTACAACTGCTGAACCAGTACCTGATTCTACTGACTTACCATCACCTACCACTGTACATATGTCACCTAGTCCTACCATTTCACCAGCTCAGGATGCTCCAGTTGAGCAATTTCATGAGTTTGAAGATAATTTTCAACCTATTGAACCTGAGTTAACAAGACTACCTTCACCCAGCCCTATGAGTGAGTCAATTAATGAAGGCTTTCCTAATGTTGTAAATGAGTCTGTTTCTCCTACTGGGTTCAATGAAGCTCCTGTTACCAATGAGCAATCAGTTGGTAGAGCAGAGGACCCTATTACTCTCACTTTTGTATATGATTCTCTTACCAGGTATATGAAAATGACTGAGGATCTTCAAAAGGAACTTGATGATACCAAGACTACTCTTGGTAATGAAATTGAAAGTTTGAAGTGTAAGGTTCAAGATTTGGAGACACAACTGAATCAGCAGAAGAAAAGTAAGGATGGATTGGATACTGCTGAAGTTGCTCAGGAGACAAATTTGGATTCTCTTGAAATTCTAGCTGAAGTTGCTAGACAGTCTAAGGTTGTACCTTCTAAAGCTGCTGACATATCTAAATCTAAACCAATAATTCTAGTCAGTAGAAGAAGAAGTACAAGACAGTATTTGGCTAGGAAAGCTGCTGAATCGTCCAAAGTGTCTAGTAGAGATGATGATGTGCTCATGACTGAAGCTGCTGATATACTTCAGAAGAAACAATCATTAAGTGATGTTGCTGCTGAAGAATCTGCTGATCAAGTTAAAACATCAGGAGAAGTATTCTTTGTAGCAGGGAAAGAGTATATGAATTCCCCTGTTCATCATTCATCAGAGAATCAACAAGTTTCTCCTAATAGAGAGGTTCAAGAATTACATGATGAACCTATGGCAGATGTGAATGTTCCTCATGATGATCTTGTTGAAGGAACAGATGATGATTTAGATGAGCTTGTTACAGCTGAAGAAAGAGCTGGACAAGAAGAACTATTCCAAGAATGGGAAGATTATAAGAAGAATACTGATATGACTGAGGAACAGCAAGCAAAGTTTGATGCAACATATGAGTCAGTCAATCAAAGATATGTTTCTACTTTGCCTATTGCCAGACAAAGAGAATTGGATGCAGCTGTTCAAGAATTCGATGAGTCAGATTGGCAGCAGATTGGACAACAAATGCTTAATAATCCTGATGTAGCTGCAGAAATTATTGGTAAAAAGGTAGAGAAGCAAGACTGGCCTTCTGAAATTGTAAAATTGATGAAGTTGAGAAAGAAGGTAGCAGATGAGTTGAAAGCTAAAGCTAAAAGAGAAAAACCTATGACTCAAGCACAGCAGAGAGATTATAGGAGAACATATGTGAAAAATCAAAGTAGTTCTTTGTTTAACAGTGCTTGGTCTAAGCAAAAGGTGTGGGGACTTCCATTTAACAAACTAGTTGAGATTTATAACAGAATCAAGGCTAGGAATGATAAAGATGGAATGGGTGCTTCCAAGAATATTCCTCTCCTCAATGCTGATGCTGATGCTGCTGAAAAAGTATCTTTACCTGATACTTCTGCTGATGTACCTCATGTTGCTGCTTCCTCTTGTGTGGATTAAGGTAAAGCAAAAGTGATGACATCAGAGCCTCCAACTAAAAAGAGAACTAGGAGACAATTGGAGCAGGAAAGATTGGGTGAAGAGACTGCTAGGAGGTTGGCTGAGGAACAAGAAGCTGAACAAAAAGCTGAGCTTGCAAGATTTCATGAACTGAAGACAAGAGAAGTTGAAATTCAAGCTGCTAGAAACAAACAAATAAGGAAGGCTATGGATGAACAATATGCCTCTGCTGCACTTGAATCTTCTCAAGATTCTACTGATGAACAATTGGATACTCCATCAGTGGAAACTGATGCTGCAGAAGGTGATTCTGCTGAAGCAGCAGTTCATGATGCTATTTATATTCCTGGAAGAAGAGGCAAGAGAATGGCTAAAGTCAGATCATCACATTCAAAACAAAGTCTAATCAATGTGCATACTTCTGATGCTTCATTTATAAGAGAAGGATCCTCTGATGATTGGCCTGAAGGAACTAGAGATGTTTTGGTTCATTGGGAGTTAAGTAAAGATGGTCAAGTGAATACCATTTACAGATTGAATAAAACTTTCATATCCTTTACATTTCTTCAATAGATTCTTCATCTTGTGAATTATCATGATTTAGTTACTCTATATGAGTTGGTTATTAAGTACTATGCAACTCATACTCCTGAAGGGTCTGGATTGTATTTGTTGGGTGATCTTCAAGTGTTGTTTGATTCTTCTACTCCCACTGGTGCAAGCTATGATATCTGGAAGAACAATCAGAGATGGAAAGTTCAGAGTTGGAAGTTCTATCCTATGCCTTATGTTCAGGTGTTGGAAACTACCACTGGTCTTAGGCTTATTATGGATCTTACCAACAGATATCCTCTGAAGGTATCTCTGATGGAGAAAATGTTACAACAGAAGTTGGATATTCCTCCTGATCCAGCTGGAAATACAAGATTGTTTGCTGAATCTTTGGTGAAGGTTTTCAAACAAAGGATTAAGACTTCCAGAGCAGCATCTGAATAGGGATATCATATTGTATATTTGTTTTATTTTATTTTATATATATATATATATATATATATATATATATATATATATATAAAAGAAAAAAAAAACTAACATCTTGTTGTATAGTATTTGTATGCAGGTTTGGTTATCAACTTACCTGTTGTTGACTATTACATCATATAGTTGGCTAGTCCAAAGGGTACAGCTTTGGTAAAGACACATCAAATCTGTTGATAGCTGTAATGGTTTGCTCAAAACCATAGGGTTTTCAACTCACCCATGCTTTATTGCTGAGTAGTTGAAATGGTTGTCAATTGACCATGGATTTTTCCTTTATGGATTCCAAATAATTGGCTAGCCCACATGTATATGGCTTGTAGTAAAGGCAGTGGAAAACCATATTTGGTAATCAGTTAACCAAGATGATTTTCATCAAAATAATTGGCTAGTCCTAAGCAAACGGCTACAGGTAAAGACATCTCAAATCCGTTTATAGCTGATGATTTGCTAAAAATCATGTGGTTATCAGTGTACCTTTGAACACTTGGCTACTCCAGTAGTGATGGTTATTGGTAAAGAGACATCAAATCCATTATTTTCAATGATTCACCTCTCACAGGAGTTAACACACCTGGAAGTGATGAGAATAGTATGAAACTAATTTGTTTTGATGTACATTTGGTCATTTGTTGCTGCAAAGACTGGAGTTTTCAAGTACTTGCTGGTCATAGAGATTCTGCTGAAGATGATTCTTTGTTGGTGCTATCTTATTACAATCCTCTTGGTATGTTATTTTGCAGATCTATCAAGAATCTTGAACTTAACCAGGTCAAATTCAAGATTAGGGGAGGATTGTTGGGAATTCTGTGAAGTAAGAATTCTGCTGCTGTTTCTGCTGAAGGATACCGCTGAAGAGCTAGTTCCTGCTGAAGCAGTATATCTGCTGAAGACATAGTTCAGCATTATTAGTTTCTGCAGATATAGTATTTCCGTATTTTATGTAATGTAGTTTAGATATGCATGAGTTTATTTAGGAAGTGATAATGCATATCTTTTAGAAGTTTTAGAATATACGTTTCTTGTGAAACGGTTTAGGGTTCCTTGTGTATAAAAGGAACACACGTTTATGTTTTGAATAACTTTGAGTGAATATTCTTATTATAATTAAAAGATCCATAGAGGATCAAGAGTTCTTAGTATCAAGCTTGTGTTTTGTTTCCACTTTATAAATACAAGTTTCATAGATTGTCTATTAGTGTGTTATTGATTACAGTGACATTACTAACGATTCTAGAGTGCTCAAGAAGATCTATCAAGGTCTTATAGTTCAACACTTGGACATCAACCCTTTATTGGTACTACCATAGTTATTAGAAGGATTGTTGTTGAAAGTACGGTTGGAGGGTGGATTGTTTGGTTGGTAACGATTAGGCGGATTGGAAGAATTGTTTTTGTTTTGTTTCCACCTAAGGTTCGGGTGATTTTTCCAAGAAGGGTTGTAGGAATATCCGTAAGGGTTTAGCTCGGGTTTGAAAGTGTACCACTTATCTCCCGCTTTGTCGGTACGCGAGTGCGTAGTCCGCAAAAGCTGTTACGTGGAGTTCCACGCAATCACGAGTGTCATGGGGACCACTACATAATTCGCATGAAGAAGTGATTTTGTTCACTTGGATTGAAGGCTTAGGAGCTTCGTAGGATTTCATGAGAAACTTGACTTGGTCCTCAAGTTCCATGATCCTATGGTCGGGAGTGCTAGAATTGTTCGAAGCCAAAGATATTGCCTTGACCGTTTTGTTCAAATCACGGGGATCATTCCAACTTTCGTGGTCATAGACAGCAAGATCTTCTATGAGTTCCCATGATTCTTCCGCAATTAGATCACGTAAGCTTACCACCGGCCGATTGGTCAATGGTCTGCCTTGTGGAGAGATCGATATGGTCATAGAAAATTTGGACTTGGAGCTAAAGATCTATGCCATGATGAGGGACTTTTTGGAGTAAGTCCTTGAAACGAGTCCATGCTTCATATAGAGTTTCACCTTGACATTGTTGGAACATCAAGATATCATTTCTAAGCTTGGTTGTTCTCCCCGGTGGGAAAAATTGAGCAAGGAAATGAGTGGTGAGATTATCCCATGAGGTGATGGATCCCGTGGGTAAACGTTCAAGCCATTGACTAGCTTGATCACGTAGAGAGAATTGGAATAGGCGTAATCGGGTCGACTCTCTAGTTGTAACATCAAGGTCTATAGCATCTACGATTTTAAGGAAATCCTTGAGATGTTGGTTAGGATCTTCGGAACTAAGTCCATCGAATGCACATCTGCTTTGTACCAACCAGATGGTGTCGGATCGCAAGGGGGACACATTGGCTCCTTGAGTGAGCTCAATAGTGTTTCGATAGCCTTGGTGGCTAGGACGGTAATACTCTCCTAGGGTTCGGGGCCTAAGAGGTTGGTTTGCTAGTGGTGGGTTTTGTTGTGGTGGGTTGATGGGTTCAAAGATGTTACCACCTTCCATGATGTCGGATGGTAAAGGTTATGAACAAAGACACGAAGATATAAGATAGACTAAAGAAAACCTAGAAATAAAAATAAAATCTTACTAGAAAGGAATCTAGCAAGTAGACCTAATAAAAAGAAATCCTAACCTAGACAATAACTATTCCCCGGGCTGCGGCGCCAAAAACTTGATACGTGGGAATCGCACCAGGCTTTACCTCTCGAGGGATCTCGAGAAGCTTACAACCCCCACCAGGCAGTGTACCTGATTGTTGTAGTATAGTATAGTGACAAGTACCAGGGGATTGATCGTTCAACTTAGGAATAGTGTCGCTAGGATTAGAAAGCCTAAAAACTAGATCTAGAGGTGAGGGATGATTCTTTTTGTATTTTTTATATTTTATGAAAGCAATTAAAAATCTCGAGTTTTTGGAAGAGTGGGCGGAATTAGTTGCTAATCAACTAACCCAATAACTAAGATGCAATCAAAATAAAATAACAGAAATGAAAATAAAGCTAATTAAACTAGTGGTGTGAACAATAATAGGGAGATTTGTGTTTACCTAGTTTTCATTACTCCCTAGATATCCTTTACAGGTTGATAGTTTGTTACAATTGCATGGATGACGGGTTATATTCCTTAATTCCATTCGTGGGGTGGCGTACGTACTTCCCCAATTCTATAAGCTCCTACTTCACTCCTATGTCGTGCCTGCTAGAAGCTCCTAACATGGGATCATTAGAATTCGCTCATTCATTAAATACAACCATAATAACCTAGTACGCATTGGTTCATGCTTCTTAAGATGTTCAAGCATGTTACCTATGGAAGTCTGCCAGTTTTCTTAAGCCTAACATCGAAATCATTCATCCGTAACAACTATAAACAAACAATCAACCCATAATCAACATCTAGGTTTCACTACATCTAAGCAAACACACAAAAGATCTAGCCTAGCATGTTAAATTCATGACAAGCGTAAGATATATTCAAACAACACATAGACATATTGATTGAATTGAAAGAGTACTTATCTCAATTAAGCATGAAAGGATTCAAAGGGTAAAAACCCTTGAAAGAGCAGTAAAATTCGTGCTAGGGTTTCTCCAAAGTTATACCCTACTTGTTCCTCTCTAATGAATGAAAATTGCAAAACTATATATAGATTTTACAGGGTGACGGCGTCAAGAAGGAATTTCTGACGCTGTCAACTCGCCGCCCATAATGAGATCGAATTGCCTAGATCCAGATTTGATGCTGTCATGTGTAATATTACTCTGGGCCATCACCATATCTTGAACCTTGACGGCCATACGTGACGCCGTCATGTTTTCTCTGGACCGTCACCACTTCCAATTCTTGTTTTACTCTTGACGCCGTCACATGAAGACTCTTGACGCTGTCAGGTACTGTTCCCAGCAACGAAAATTAAGACTTTGTCGTTTTCTTTACTTTTATGCTCCAAAAACGTCCAAAATGCTTCCTTTTCCAGAATTCACTCCAAAAGTACCTAAAATGACAAAAGGAACGATTTAGGGCAATATTTGATCAAATAAATTCAAATCCGGGCTTAAATGACCCTCTAAAAACGGTTCATTTTTCGCCTTATCAGCATTAATTGGTCTCTACTAGTTTTGATAATCACAAAATACAACACACGTTACATAAAACTATGACTAGTAAGTTTTTAATCGGGAAAACTCGTTTTCGTCATCAACATCACTTAAGGTATGTACAAACTTCTACCAACTTGTGTATGTGATCAAAGGATTTAAAAACTTTACATATTCATGTCACAATACATTTTTACAAATGTATTTTTGTATAATTTAAACAAATGTTTTATTAAGAAAATGTTTTCAACATTCAAAACCATAACAGCCATATTTCCCACTCAAAAACGACTACAAAACTTCACCAGATAGTTTTTCACCACGTCAGTACAAAACGAGGAGCATTTGTCTGGATGGTCCCTTAAATTGAACGGCGGTCCCTTATCGATAAGGGACCTTCTAGCATTTAAGGGACCGTCGCCTCTTTCCTGACGCCTATAAATACTGTTTTCCTTCAGAAATCTGCACCTCTTATGCACCAAAACCTTCTGTATTCTGAAATTCTTTCTTAAACATACTCTTTGATCACATTATCAAGTTGTTGTTTTTTACAAGTGATCACACTCATCTTTCCTCTAAGTGCAAGAGAAGAACTTTCGTTGTAATTAAAAAACGAAGTGTTGAAGAAGAGTTTTGCTCATTTCATCTTATTGTTGCAGATCTATCATCTCTTTCATTCATTGTTTCATATATGTAATAGGACTTGAGTGCAAGCCTTATATTGTGTATTGTGTTGTATCGTGCCATCGTGTTGGTACGAGGTGTGAAGCCACGTGGGCTTTGGTAGATTGGTTTTAGCTAGGATTAGGACTCGACATTTCGCTTAGTGTCGTTAAATTTGGTGTAAGCTTGTGTAAGGTTTGTTCCGCCATAAGGGCGCATGTTGATATAGTGTTTGTGAAACTCTCGAGTCTGAGACTTGAGGAGTGGAGTAGGGACGAAGGAGTGAGCTTTGTGGCCGAACCACTATAAATCTTCGTATGCCGGTTTGATCTTTCCTTTCTTTATCTTTACTTGTTTACTTATCATTGCTTATATCTATTGTTGTGTTGATTTCACGTAAGCTTCGAATCGAATCCTTTTGTCAAACACAATTTGTAAAGCCAATTTTATAAAAATGTAATTAATAACAGTGAAACTATTCAACGCCCTTCTAGTTTCAACATAGATGTCGAGTGCTTTTACAAGGGTACAACCACTCCCGTCACACTATGTATTTTAAGGCCTAAAATACTAACCGATCACTACTGAAGGTACACAATGAATGAATGTATGAACCTCACTAGGTTACACAAAACTAAGCTAACAAGACTTGCAACGTTATGTTGCGGCTTATAGCCTTTGCTATGAACTTGTGATCTTCTTTCCTACGAAAGATCTCACAAATGAAATGTTAATGAGTTAGATGAATGTAATGAGAATGTATGTGTAAATTATAATGAGAAGTGATGAAAGATTTCTTGCAAATGGCTTGGTATTTATAGCCAACCAAATTTGCATACTGGTGGATCTGGCGGAACTAAAACAAGGGTTTCGCCCTTGTACCCCCAGGGTTCCGCCAGTTCTGACAATCAAAGACTACAAGAAATCTTTCCATATCTAGGAATGTCAAATCAAGATTCTACAAGTCCACACTCAATAGTTTGAGTGAGAGACCTTCTATAATGTTTAAGAGATCTTATGAAAGGTCACATCCTAGATTTAGTAACCTTTCCATAAATGCACATGATGCATACCATAATGTCATGTTACATTTTCTTTATTTAGAAATATGAAAATGTTATGTTTAATATGAAATTTAAATGTAGCAAATAAAGTCTAGTTATGCAAGACTAAAACTAAAATCATATTTTACTAAAAACTAAAGTTTATACTTTTTCGTTAACAAAACTTAGCAAAGATCGTAAAATATAGATAACGTTTTTAGGCGATATTTGTATTAACACAATGGTACATCTATGTTAATAGCTTTGGTGATCTGGATGATAGAGGTAACATCTCTCGATAATTTGTTATGTAAAATATGATGTTTTTGATGTGTTATCTTAGTTATTTTGTTTCTAAAGTCTTCATACTGAGCGCTCATTTTAGGCATGGAAAGACATTGAAGATGAGGTTCATGTTGCTAGTCTTGAAGAGCAAAAGGTATCTTTTGTTGGACCTTTTACTAATATTGATAACGAGCAAAATTAAATTTATATAATATATAGAGTATATATTTGAGATGTTTGTAGTTTTTGTGTATAGGTCTTCCAAGTTTGATAGTTTTCTTGTGGGGTATTGTATAACTCGGCTTGATACGAAAATTTAAATGCTAATTTAGATTTGTAATGTCATGTTATAATCTTGATACATGATATAGTTGTTGTTCCACTTAGTCGATGCATGGGGTTATGGCTTAGTATTTCGGCTGAAGTTGGTTTAAGTATCATATAAAAGAAATTGCAACGAAGTTAAAAGTGAAGGGTTTAGCTGTTGATGTTGTTAACTTCGGTGGCAAGCACGGGCCTCAAGTAGGAATAATAATGGGGTCGTGGGATCATTCGAGGACTGATTACAATATTAAAGGAGAAAGTGAGAAGGAAAATCTCAAGGCGTTAGTTGCTACTGCAATTAATTATGACAACAGTCATGTTCTTCATGTTCCGGAAGAAGATCATTTATCTCTCCGTGACCACTTAGCAAGGTTAATTTTATATTTGTTTGCATTATTGAACTTATATTGGTTACATGCTACTTTTTTTGGCTTATATTATTGTAAACGTTTCCGATCAGGTCTCCAATCTATCTTCAGAGACACAAGGAGGAGTGTAGCAGCAGCTTGCAGTCTATCAATGCAAGGCAAAAAGCACAAATTTTCGCATTAGTTCAAGAGAATGAAAGTATGAAACGAGAGTTGGAATTCTTTCGCATTAGTTGTATTCCATTTAAATTTTTATGTTTTTCTACTAAATTTAAGAATGACTTAGTTGATATTGTTATTTATACCATGTACCCATTTTTAAGCATTACAAGCTTCATGATGTGGTCGTGTGTCACTGCGGTTTAGCAGTATTAATGCCTACTCAAGTTTTAAATTTATATTTAGCTGACATATCAATAACATACACACCTAACGAGCGGTGTACCTGGTCAGTATGAATATAATAGTAAGTAGAGTGTCGATCACTAAGAGTGGAACGTATTATCTAGTTAACCTAATCAGTATTTTAATATCCTGAGTTAGTTTTACAATCTAATCTAACGAAAGGGGGTTCAGCCTGAGAGACTGGCACAATTTGGTTTTATTAAACAGTAAATAAACTAATGAGCAAGAATCAACGAATAGCAACACATACACAAATAGATAATAGAAGCAGAAGAAGGCCTGTCCTGATAGTTAAGCAGCTTGTCACTTGTTTTATTGCTAGTTTTATATGATGAGTATCGTAATCTAATCTGTCTTGTTGGATCCTAAATATAGGCGAGTAAACTCTTAATGATTACTTATGTCTATCCTACCTTCTAGACGCTAGATAAGTAGGCGAGGAAAAGGGATGGTAGCCCAGAAAGTTCAGCTAAACACAGAGGTTATCAATGCACATATACAAGTCACAAAAAATATCATCATATAAACTTTAATTGATGGGAAAGCAATTTTAAGGGGAGCAGTATGGTGGCCACAGGCCCATCAATCCTGATGAATTAAAGCGTACTAATACAATAAAACAAAAATACTTAATGAATTAAATAAATGCAGGACATTCTTACATCTCTAATATCTTCGTTTGGGGTGTGTCTTGTGTTAGGTCACGTTTTCTTAACAAGTAATCACTAAATCTTAGAGAGAGAAAGTAGTTTAGAGAAAGAGAGTAGAAGGAACTCTTGAAATAAAAATGAAAAGATGTAATCACTAGAGAACCAACACCCTTAAATGAGGGGTTACATGTCTATTTATTGGTGAGGACTAGGGCTTCACTAAACTTTGATATAATTACATAATAAGCCCTTAGACCTTTACCAAACCTAGAAACTTAGCAGAAAACTTAATAAAAACATATTAAAACACTAACGTACTAACATAATAATGCAACCTATTACAAAATTCAATGACCGATACTTGAATTAATAAAGTCTATTCCCAAAAATCTCCCCCTAAGTGTTGGTCATCAAAGGTTGCCCGACGTCGTCATCTTCTAAACTTTGACTTTGTTGTTGACGTCTTCAAAAAATTGTTAGCAAAATCTTTCATCGTTCTTTGTACTTCGTTCTTTGTTGATGTGATGGTGATCATGCTATGAAGTTGTCTGTCGTTCGTCACTTCTATCTCTCTGGTGGTTGTTCACCATTCCAACATGCTCATACATCTTCGGACTTTGACTTTCAAACACATGAACATCCTTTACATACACTTTGATCTTTGGTCTTTATACTTTGTTGATTCTTCCTTTTGGCATAGAATCTTTCTTTGAACTTTGTGGTGCTTAGATCTTTGGGGTAGCTTTCATTGGCTTCAAGATGTATGCATGAGCATGCTGGAATCTACCATCATGGAGGTGATTTGTACTTGCAGGTAAACAGTTAGCAATAATCAACCGGTACTTACAGATAAGGAATTAGAGCTCGTCAACAGCATATTATGAAGACGCCTTCTAATCCTTATCCAGGCCATTCCCATAACAGATACCCCCGAAGGAACTTACGAGACCTACTAAGTTGCTCAATGACTAGCTGAGTCGCTGGGGATCACTCTACGACTGTAGACCGCTAAAGAACCACCGCGAACACTAAGCATAATCCGAGTGGGGTTAACGAAGTGACCTGCTATCTGGACTGTTTGATGTTGACCCTGGCAGGAATTTCCGTTCAATCATTGAGAAATACATTTGTAATTCTCTCATAAACGTTCTCGGCAGATTGCTAAGATCTGCGAAGGACTCGATAATTTACAGTTGGTGTCCATTGATGTAGAACACCAGTTGTAGAAATACTAAGTGTTCCTAAGAGATCTTTGATGTATCTCATTGCTCTAGACTCGATAAGTGCACACTTAGGTTTCCTATGCAGAGACTAGGGAGGGGTCTCCTGCTTCAATATCAACCATCTCTAAGAGATAAGTCGATAGATTACACTGGTTCCCCGTGAGAATGAAACAAGTTATTTTAAGAGAACTTGAGTGGTTAAGAAGGTTTAGTGCATTGCATCACTGGGTCCATGACGACTTTGTCTTCAATACCGCTGTTGCCTTAGCAACAACCAGTAGCATACGAATTGAACCCAGTGTCTGCCCTAAGGTTGAACATATGGAGGGCTATTTCTTTTCCCCTTTTCTTGACTTTTCTTTTTAATTCTTCAACTCCTTATTTCCTCTTTCATTCTTTTCCCCTTTTTTCGTATCATACCTAAGGACTTCTATTTCTAACTATTGGTGATGTCCTTGGGTAGATCCCTTCGGCTCTGGCGGATCATATGACAGGTTTTCCTACTTAATCACCTTATAACTCCATAACTATCCTATATTTGCCATGAAACCTTTGATTGAAAATCTCTCAAAGTGTTTGTGATTATCAAACATTTTGTTTAACACTTTGAGAGTTTTGTGTTTTGAAGGGCTCCCCCTTCACATGTGCTCATAAGTATTTAATAAATTTTCACATGCGGGAGGAGCAAGCACTTTTTGAATTGATCCACTTTCAGTGAACAAGACCGTTTCGAGACACGCTTACATCACTAGTCAGACTATCTTGAAATTATTACCTGGCCTGGTCAAGTCCACAGAAAGTTTCTCGAAACGGTACATTTCTACTAAGACATATCCTTTTCAAGACACGCTTACGTGGCTAGTTAAAGAGTTCCATTGTCAGCTTTTAGGTGACAACTAGCTCTAGTAACTAACTTGATGTTATTACCCATGGAGGATAAGTCCTTTCGATTATTAACTATTATGTTTCATCAATTCTTGGGTGAATCTGAGTCTAGCTCGCATGAGATTTGACTTTAAGCAACATTGAACTTTCATATTTTAATCACTTTCACTTTTCTCCCCCTCAAAAATAGCATATGAGATGTTGTTTTTGTTAAACTTTTGATTAAAATATGCTTTTTGAGTCTTATGGGGAGATATCAACAAGAACTTTTGTTTTTCTAAACGATGAGTTTTCAAGTGCTCCCCCTCAACAAGTGAATACTCATTGAGGTGAAATACTTGTCTTTTGAGCAGAATTATGAAAATCCGAAAATGTTTGATTAATTCTACTCAAAAGTAAGAAGCCATCGCTCCTTATATTAGGATTGAAGCACTGAAGCGTACCTCAGGGTCCTTTCATTACAAGCACGGGTTGTACATTGTTATATGTGCACAAACCAATGAGCATGATTATGACAAAACATATTGTTTTGGAAATACTCCCCCTCAAAACTCGCATATGTTTTGAGAATTTTAAACTTATGAAGCAAATTGGGGAGTAAAGGCTTGAAAAATCTTGAGCAAAATTTTGAAAAGTTTTGAAAAAACTTTTTGAAAAATTTTGAATAAATTTTGCTCAAGATTAAGAAGTTTTAGATAAGCTTTGCATGAGAACGTCTTCTTGTTTTCAAGGATAAGTGCACGTATGGTTTAAAAAAATGGTTTAGCAAGGCGCTTTCCTTTCTTTGAAACCCGAGTTGTACACTGAAATGTGTGCACAAGTCGTTGTTCTCATACAAAATTAGTTTTCTTTAAACAAAATACTCCCCCTCAAATAATGAAGTTTATTCAAGATATAGCCTTCTTGAGCAGAATTTTGAATTGTATTTTAAAATACTTTTTGAAAATTCGTGAGATGATTCTGCTCAAGGTTTTAGAACACATAATCAAGTATTATACAACAAAGAATGCTTGAAATTCAAAACTCTTTTACTGTTGAAAGTTGTTTGAGACCCGGAGTCTCTCTTTTGAGTTTTAAAATCTGAAGAAGAAGATTTCCATTTAGAGTTGAACCTCATCGGTTCTTTTTGAAGATTTGATTTTGTGATGAATGAAAACTTTCCCGTATTTGGGATGTTCAGATCAGAGACATTCTTTTATTGCAGCCAAAGCATTCCAGATTTTGAAAATTTGAAAGGTTTTGAACGACTTTGCTTTGGTTTTTCACACTTGCTTTATCGGTGTAAAGCGAGAGTGTAGAGTTTGGAAAAATTTGTTTCTCACCATTTTGAATCCTTTTACCAGTTTAGCCTTTAAACACATTTTGCCCTTTATCCTTAAAAAATATGTTTCATAAGACACATTATGTCGAATGTTGAAATTTTGACTTTCAATGGGATGACATGTACTTGCACACAGAGAAAATGCATTAGGCACAAACATGTATATAGATGAATCAAAAACTCATTCTAAATCTACCAAAGTGCTCAGAATTCTCAAATTAACACACAAGATCACAAATAAATTCATTCTTTCACTCAAGATTTTCCAATTATGATTATGGTTTGGGGTTATGATTTGAGTCTATGCACACATGTTAGCATCATAATGCCTAAATATTAACCAAACAAACATCCTAGTAATACCAGCAAAGACATCAACATCTTAAACCCTAAATCACATGATTTCAAACCTATGTTGATTCTAATCGTGCAAACACACCAATCGAGCTTTCTTTAGTGTTCTCTAAAGCTATCTGAAATAATTAAATAGACTAAAGACATAAAAGAAATGAAAGAAATGCCCCGATCTATAATTACATAAACCCTAGTTTTTGATTATGCCTTTTTGACCGTTGAAAACACTTGAAACATTTAGGGAACGATTAGACAACAACAATAAAGAAATTAGAAACTCACAATCGAAAAGAAATTAAGGATAAAAAAACATCGTTAGTCTGATTAGTTGAGGTTTCTAATTATGTGTGAAACTTTTGAGAACATTTGTGGAAATATTTATTAGAGCCCGGTTTATTTTTTCATGCAATGTCCTTTTACCTACGTTTAAGACTTTTGTGAAAATTAAAGGTTAATTACTTTTCCATTTGAAGTCTAAACATGGTTAACTTGGAATCCTTGCCGAAAAAATTTCTTTTCAACCCCTCGAATTAGCATTTATTTTGTGAAACATTTTTTGCACATTTTAATTCGAGAGATCATAGAACTTTTTGAAAATGATTTTTTAATCCGAATGATGAAGAAACATTTTATCCTTGAAAAATAATGATTAGGTGTGCAAACTTCATGTTTTTGTGAAAATTTTTCTCACCCCCCCCCCCCAAAACATGTTCCATTTTGACAATGTGAAGCATAATTTGTTTTAATGGAGGAACATAGTTTTGAAGATTAGAAGTTGTACACAAAGAAAGAAGATTTTTTTTTTAAAGATATTTACAAAAAGAGTTTGATGTTTAACTCACTCAGTTTTTAAGAAAATTTTGCAAATCATCTGGAGTTAAACACAATATACCAATTTGGTGAACTAAATCAACAAACCTTGATGGAGGTAATGCCTTTGTAAACAAGTCTGACACTTGGTATTCAGTACCCACACAATCTAATTCAATTGTACCCTTCTCGATATGCTCTTTGATGATAAGATAGTAGAGAGCAATTTGTATGGCCTTGGAATGATGAATGGTGTTGCACGAGATAGCAATAGCACACTTTGAATCTCAGTACATTGAGATCTAGTCAAATACATAGCCGTAGTCCGTGAGCTAAGTTCTCATCCAAATGATTTGAGCACAGAAAGCAGACATGGCTACATACTAAGCTTTTGTTGATGACAGTGATGTACAATCCTGCTTCGTTGATTGTATCCCTTTGTAACTAAACAAGATTTATTGCGAATCACTGTGCCTTCTGCGTCCAGCTTGTTTTCCAAATCCATTTAAGTCCAATGATGTGTCAAAGGGTGATGTTGGTAGAACATATGCATATCAGACGGATCCAAATTGCGAGAAAACAACTCTACTATATCAGAAAAAGTTGGAGTCTGTGCAAATGGATTGAAGAAAGCATTTCTGTCATAATCTGCAGGTTGTGGTACTGATCATTGTTCTGGATCGTCAGCTGATTGTCTAGAGTTGGAAGCAGTTTGTTCTACTATTGTTGGAGATGCAATTGGAGGGCCGTCTATATCAACAATGGTTGTTGCTTGTTGAGGTGTATCAGGCACTTGAATATTCTCTGGGTGTGCAGCGGAAATGGGTGAGACCTCAGAAGGACGGTTTTCAATTGTATCATCGAACAGTAGAGCAAACAAGGTTTACAAGTCTTTGAGAGAGAGTGACAATGGTTCAGCCAAAGAATCCAGAAAGCTTAGACGGTTGGATGCGGGTCCTAAGTTATTTCGCTTAGAAGCCATTGTTGATGTGCTTTTAAACGGTTGGTTGCGGGTCCTAAGTTCTTGTGCTCAGAAGCCATAACATTAAGCTCGGGTCCGAAACTGAGTCATTCTGAAGCCATTGTCATTAAGCTCGGGTCCAAAACTGAGTTGTTCCAAAGCCATTGCTGTTGAATCTGTAAAGAAAGAAAGAAGAGACAAAACAGAGAACATGGATTCCCAAGTGTAACTGGGTTCCAGATGTTAGAAGCCTAAAGATGTAGTGTCAATTATCTTCTTGACACTCGAACACACAATTCCGATGGTTTTCATTCTTGTCTCAGAGGTAGATGTTGTGGAGATCACATTAGTTTTGGTGCAATTGTCTAAAATCTTTCCTGTAGGAATCCACCTAAGACCAATCGTTTTGAAAATTCTACCCGTGGGTACCCACCTACTGTTAGATCTAGGATATGCTTTCCTTTTAGATGCAGTGGAATGAAATGTGGGAGCATCACTTCATTGAGAAAACCTATGTCCTATATTGATACACTTCTTAGGTTTCTGACTTCTGACTTTTGGTTCAACAGGTTTGTTTGTGTTAGTCGATTGAGCCTTTTCAAGTGAATTTCCTTTTTGAAGATATGTAGGACCTTAGATATCACAACTTTATCACAAATATAGATGCAAAGATGAATTAAAGATGGTGACTTGATGTTATGTAGGTGGTGTTAGGTTGTAGAGAGAGAGATGAAATATGAGAACTTTTTTTAAGAAAAACACACACAATACACACACAAGCACATACCTTAAATGAGCCTTTGAGGTGTTTATATAGTGTCATACATTATGCCCTAAAGGCTTTTCTATGGGCTTTGTCTAATGGGCTTGATTTACATTTTCTAATAAAGGCTTACATGATATACTTAATAAGTACCAAGTCCATAGCCCAATATTCTTAACTATTACAATACTTGTCGACTCAATAATGATCGTCACTTTTAATTCTAACAATCTCCTCCAAAGGGAAGATCATTGAGATCTCATTTTTGTGACCTTGATCTTTGATCTTTGAAGCTTGTTCTCTTTGAACTTTGAGTCTTGTTGTGTAATAGTTTTGCAAGTTCCTTTGTTCCAATCATGCTTTGTGATCTCTGAATAATGTCAATTGGTCGTTCTTGCCTTTGATCAACATCTTTACACTGTTGTCTTTACGTCTTTTCGAACATGCTCATACTTTGTTTGACATTGAATCTTTGTGAAGTTCTCTTTTCTTTGACATTAATCTTTGTTTCTTTAGTTTGTAGATTCTTTGACTTTGACTTAGAAACGTTCTGAACTTTGCTTTGCTTTGATCTTGGAAGAGAGCTTTGTAGGGTATGAGCATGTGGATCTTTGAGTGATGGTAACGGTCTTTCTCCAAGGAGCATTCATTAGTACCTGCATAAAACAGTTAGCAATAAAGCATCCGGTACTTACAGGTTCGGAATTAGAGATCGTTAACAACATAGTGTGAAAACTCTCTCTAACCCTTGCCAAGGCCGTTCCTGAACCAGATACCCCCGAGAGGGCTTACTAGATCTACCTAAGTACATCAATGATTCAGGTGAGTCGCTCGAGATCACCCCACGACTGTAAACCGATTTGGAACATAGTAACCATCATGATAGATAAGGCAAGATCTGTAGATCTCATAAAAGACTCTTACAACTTGTGTCCTTTTTGGCGAACACAAGTGTAATCATAGGAAAGTGTATCCTAAGAGATCTTTTGATGAATCTCATGGCTCTAGACTCGATAAGTGCACATTTGGTTTTCCTATGCGGAGACTAGGGATGGGTCTCCTGCTTCAATATCAACCATCTCTATGAGATACGTTGATAGTTTACACCAGTTCCCTGTGAGAATGAAACAAGTCCTTTTAAGAGAACTTTAGTGGCTTAGAAGGTTAAGTGTAGCGCGTCACTGGGTCCATGACGTCTTTATCTTCAATACCGGCGTCACCTTAGTAACAACCAGTAGCATATGAGTTGAACCCGGTGTCTGCCCTAAGGTTGAACATATGGAGGGCTATTTCTTTTCACCCTTTTTCATAACTTTTCTTTTTAATTCTTCAACCCCTTCTTTCTCCTTTCTCATTTTCTTCCTTTTTTCAATCATACCTAAGGACTTCTAATTCTAATCTATTGGATTTGTCCTTGGGTAGATCCCTACGGCTCTGGCGGATCATAGGACGGTTTTCCCTAACCTTAATCACCATATAACTCCATGACTATCCTATAATTGATCATATGCCATAAAACCTTTTGTGAAAATCTCTCAATGTGTTTTTGAATATAAAACACATTTTGTTGACACTTCGAGAGTTTTGCATTTCTTTTTAAGGACTCCCCCTTCACATGTGCACATGTGTTTTTTTAATAAATATGCACATGCGAGAGGAGTTTGCACTTTTTGAATTGATCCACTTTCAGTGAACATGACCGATTTGAGACACGCTTACATCACTAGTTAGACTAGCTTGAAGTTATTACCCGTCCTGGTTAAGTCCAAAGAAAGTCTTTTCGATTAATGACATTTAAGCTTCGTCAATTCATTGGTTATGTCTGAGTCGAGCTCTTTTGAGATTCAAGACAATCACATTTTAATCACATTTCTCCCCCTCAAAAATGGCATATCCATGGTATTTTTTATACCAATTGATTAAAACCTTTGTTTTTGGATAGCTTATGGAGAGAAATGGATGTTTGATAATTCCGAATTAGTTTCTTTTAAGCATGACCTTTTTTGGAACATCTTTGTATTACTCCCCCTCAAAAGTAAAACATTTTGAGTAAATTTAAGCTTTTAAGGATTTGAGGGAGTAATATCTTGAGCAACATCGTGAAAAGTTTTGAAAACCTTTTGAAACATTTTTCAAAAGTTTGCTCAAAAATTAAGAAGACTTTGATAAGCTTTTTGGAGAGAAGTCTTCTTATCTTTTAGGATTGTCGCACATCATGTACAACAGGGTCCTTTCTTTGAAAATCACGGGTTTTACACTGTTATGTGTGCATAAGCCATCATGTTTTTAGGATAAGTGCTCAAAGAATATGTAAAACCTTTGTTTTGATTTAAGCACTTTCCTTTCTTTGAAGAACGAGTCCTTAGCTGAAATACTAAGAAGTCATTATGTATTTGGATTAGACAACAACTTTTGGAACCCATTTAAGCACGGCGCCAACGGGTTTACCATATTTTGAAATCCATTTGAAAGTTGTGTCAATCCAAGACAAAGAAGTTGAATTCCAACGAGGACTGAAAACATGTGTTTCATTTTGAAATAAAGCTCGTGGAATCAACGGTGATTTAAAACTCTTTTGCTTTTGAATGTTTTTTTGAGAAACTCGGTGTCTCTCTTGGAGTTTTAAAACTTGAAGAAGATGTTTTCCATCCATTGTTGAAACTCGGTGTTTCATTTTGAAAATTCATTTTTGAGATGAATGGAAACCTTCCAGAATTTTGATTTTTCAAAGCATAGCCATTCTTTTGTTGTAGCAGAAGCATTTCAGAGTATGACTTTTTCAAATGTTTTGAACAGCTTTGCTTTGGTTTCCACACTGACTTTACAGGAGTAAAACGAGAGTATGGAGTTTGAAAACCTTGATTCTTTTCATTATGAGCACTTGCATTTGAAACCTTTTGAGGAGTTAATGTTTCAGAAAAATTTGGTCTCTTAGAAAACTTCCTTCCTTTTTGCAAAGAATAGATAGTAAACTGTGAAACCCTTTTTGAAATTGTTTTGAAGATTCACCCGTGTAAACCTTTTCGGAAACACTTACTTGAGGTTTAGACTCATTTGAAATTTGAGATTTCCTTTTGACCGGTTAAGAACATCAAACTTTGCTTTTAAGGCATTGTATGAAGTTCTCAAATCATTGTATTCCTTTTGAAGAGAAAGATAATCTGATGATGCCAGTTTTTCATGCAAAGAGGCATTTTGATTTTCAAGATGTGCAAATTTTTTTTCATATTTGTCTGTTTCGATTGAAAAATTATTTTTGGCATCACCAAAATCCTTGGTTTGTTGTGCAATCGTCTTTTCCAATTCAACAATTTTCTTTTGAAGCAAAGATTTTTCCTTTTCAAAAATATGATTTTGTGTGATCAGAGAGTCAGATTTGTTTGAAGTTTGATTCTGAACTCTTGACCGCTTGATTGAATCAAACAAGTTTTTGTAAGTCTGTTTCAAATGCTCATTTTCTTGTTGTAATGATGCCACAGTATGTTCCAATTCAATATTTTTTGTATCAAGTTCGTCAAAATCAAACTTGATATTGGTATCATCACAATTTTCTTCAAAAATCTTTTCTTTGCCTTTAAGCACCCATGTCAAAGGGTTTTCAGAAGACATTTTCTCATTCTTCTCTTTCAGATTTAGTTTGAAAGAGATACTTTGTGCTTCGAGTTTTGCAAGATGTTTCTCAAACTGAGCAGTTCTTTTTGACAATTCATCTTTGACATCAGCTGCTTCTTTTGAAAGCTCGGTGATTTTCTTTTTGAGATAAAGATTTTCAGATTTCAAAGAAGATGTTTGTTTAAATTTCACATTCTCATACTCATGGCTGACAGATACTGACTTGAACGACTCAACTTGATTTGTGAAATATTCTTTTTGAATGTCCAGAATTAAGCATTTTTCATCAAATTCATCTTCAAGAGAATGAACGTACTTTAAATCTCCTCTCATTTCAGTTACAAGATGTTTTTCAAAGTACTCAAAACATAAGTTGATATCTTTCACACGAGGTTCAATCTCATCTTTCAAAATCTTTTTGACTTCTAGCTTAAGGCGTAAATCTGATGAAAGAGGATTAGAGAAAATGTTGTATGTGATGTTTTCTTGCTTAACCAAATGACCTTTAACGTCTGCTCAATGTGGTGTTTAAGACCACAAAACTGTTTCCTTGCATTAGTTTGCCATAAATTAGCATCATAAGTAGCAAGTTGAGCTTCTTTGAAAAAAATTTTCACATTTGTGTCTTTTCTTTTGAAAGGTTCTTTTGGTATATCTGTCAATTGTGTACACCCATACACAAAGCCGTGGTACGAGAGTGGGTTTTTTGTTTGTTTTACTTTCAAACATTTTTCCTCTTCAGATTTTAAAATATCTTGTGACTCAAACAAAAGATCATCCCACAATTCTTTTCCCATATCATCAGCATTATACAAAATAGGTGTCAACTTTTGCACTTTGTTGAAAAAACAAGGTTTTTCATTTTCCACATGAGCACTATTCTCAAAACCAATTCTAGATGTTTGTTTATAAACTTCCTCATCTTTAGTAGGTAACATGTTGACAGTCTGAGAAGTCTGTCCCAATTTTTGAAGTTTGTTTTCAAGATCGTTTGTTCGTTTAAAAAATTCTTGATTTTCATTCTCAAGTTTTGTTTTAACAATCTCAAAATTTTAAGTGGTTTTCTTAAGCCTTAAATTTTCACTTTTTAAATCACTGTTCTCTTTTATAAGCGCTTGAACCTTTCTGTTGTTAAGAACCATTTGAGCAGTCAGATTTTGAATGGAACGTTTTTTTTATCCAAAACAGCTTCTCTATAACCAACTTCAAGTTCTTCATTTCTTTTTAAAAGTGGTTTGACAGATTCTCCATACATTTCAAACTTTTAAGCTTGAGATTTAAGGTTTGAGTTTTCAAGTTCAAGTTCAGCTTTTCTTTTTGTTGCATTTTGAAAACCTTTTTCCATTTCTTTAAATCTCTCAAGCTCTTTTGTCAATAAGACATTCGTTTGCTTAGCTTTGTGATTGTCCTCTTTGCACTTTTCAAGTTCATGTTTGAAATTATCGATTAAGGAAGCAAATAAAGCACGATCTTGTTCATAAGAAGATCCATCCTGGGCAGGCTCACCTCTATTAGGATCCATATCTGGAGTAGCAAAAGTGATATTGCTATCATTTTGTTCCACCACATATGTGTCACTAATAGACTCAGGATGCACAAGATGTGTCTGATTATGAGCAAACACATTATCAAACACAACATTATCATTATTGTTTGAATGTTGTACCATAGCCAATATCTCTATGTCTGATGGAGGTCTGATATGATCATCTTCGGTATCCCAAACAACTTCATTCCTTTGTGTATCATCAGTATCTGAATCATAGCTAGGACTACTACTTTCAACCTGCTATTCTGAAGATGAATTACTTCCCGTGAAAACCAAACTATCATCAGATGCTTCACCATCATTGACCATTTCCTCTTCTGTTTGAAAGTCTTTGTCTGTCTCTCTTTCAATCACCTATGTTTCCTTTAACTGCATCTCTCTTTCAATTAGCTCTCTTTCTTTTAACTGCATATCTTTTTCAATCTGCTCTCTTTCCTTTAACTGCATATCTTTGTCAATCTGCTCTCTTTCCCGTTTCAGCTTCTCAATTTCATTTAACTCAGCTTCCTCAGCATCAAGTATCTTTTCGAGTTCCCCCATGTCATTTATGCATTTAGTTCTGAAGGTCGAATAGCTTACCCAAAATTGTTGGTAAAATGCATCGATAAACTCTGACTGGTTCATTATCCAAGGGTTAAATATACTCTGAAATTGAGTTTGGATCACTTTAAAACTTCCTTGCAATTACTAGTATCAAGTTCTTCTTCATTAAGTAGCATCTCAAGTTGATTCAGGCTTTGGCTAATTTTTTCTTTGAAATTGTGATATCGGACTCTGACGTAGTATTCAAATGCCTGATCGAACCTTGAATCATAACCATAAATATTGATGACCTTCTCTATATATGACTTAAACACTATAAACACTTTCTTTGAATCTCTCTCTTGGATTTGCATTTTCATTTCCATTGTAAAACGATGTGTGATAAAGTTGATCTTGGATCGGCTCAACTAAATAGGAGTTGGGTTTGGTGAAGGTTACTTTCCTTGGTCAACGAACTTTTAATCCACCAACAATTTTTGAAACTTTGTCCACCAAAAGATTTTCTAAAAGAGTTCTAGAAAAAAAATTCTAAAAGTGTTCTAGAAAAAAAATTCTAAAAGGTGTTCTAAAAAAATTTTCAGTGTTTTAGAAACTTTTCAGTGTTCTAGAAACTTTTCAGTGTTTTAGAAACTTTTCAATGTTCTAGAAACTTTTCAGTGTTTTAGAAACTTTGCACCAAAACTTTCTAAATTATACAATTTAGAGAGTATACCACGAGTTGAAGTGTTTTCTCACTTATACAAGCAAGGGAAACACCGAGTAATCAACGGTAGCACTTAAGGATCAACGAGGTGTAATCTCGAAACTTGGTACAAATGTATTCTCGAAACTTTGTGATTTAGAAAGATGGTACAAGTGTATTCTAGAAAGTTTGCCAGAATTTTGATTTTGCAAAAAGCTCACCCAAATGAAATTTGTATTCCAAGATTCTTGTACGTCTAGTTATAAAAACACCAAAACTTGAAGAAAGTTGCAAACTTGATGATTTTTATGAAAATTTTGTGTTCTAAAAAACAAGTACAAAATCAAGAACAAATTTTTAAAGATTGAATCTTTCAAAAAGATTGAAACTTTCTGGTTAGAAAAGGTTTATAATACTAGTTTGTAATAAAAAAAAAGTGTTAAAAGCCAAGAAAAACAAGAAAAGTAAGGATCTTTTCAAAAACAAAAACGTGTAGAAGCTTAAAAAATGCGAAACAAACAAACTCCCAACAGTCCTAAAGCATTGTTAGGCTCTTGATACCACTTGTAGGAACGTAAATCTTTCAACTTTATCATACACAATAGCCTTGGTGACTTGATATGTGAAGTATTTTAGAGAGAGAAAGTAGAGAATGTAGAGAAAGAACGAAGAGAGAATATTATTAGAGAAACACACACTTACACACTCAAGCACACACCTCAAATAAGCCTTTGAGGTGTTTATATAGTGTCATACATTATGCCCTAAAGGCTTTTCTATGGGCTTTGTCTAATGGGCTTGCTTTACATTTTCTAATAAAGGCTTACATGATATACTTAATAAGTACCAAGTCCATAGCCCAATATTCTTAACTATTACAATACTTGTTGACTCAATAATGATCGTCACTTTTAATGATTGTCACTTTTAATGCTAACAAGATATTTACGCAACTACTCTTAGAAGCAAGCCAATTCCTATTATTTTGTTGTTTACTCTTAGGTTTTGGTGTGCTACTACAAGCAATGTTTTGTACTACAGTGGAAGGCATCACACGAGGTTTTGAACCTAGAATTCCATCCATTTGAAGTAGCACCTTTTTTCTAGCCTTTTCTAGATCATAGTTCTTGTACATGTCATATGTGTCATAAGACTCTTTAATTTTAATGCTCGTTTTAGACACTGTTTTCGAACTAATCCTAGATAAGCCAGGTATAATCACGTGTTGAGATTTAGCAGACATAGATGCATTTTCCTTAGGCCAAGAATGTGGAGTGACGGGTTTTGTCAAATTGTTTTTCTGAACAACTTGGGTGGTAAACCGAGGTTTTGAAAATTTAGATCGTTCAGATTTAAATGCAGTTGGTTGTCTAACCACTGATTGTTTTCTGTTTCTTTGAGAAGTCGGTTTCCCCAAGATTGATGGTTTTGCAAACTTAGTATCCACACTCTGGCTAGTCAGTCTTCTTAATTTGTTTTGCAATGCAGCATGTGCAAACACCTTTGCTTGAATTTGACCTTTTAAAAGCTCATTTTCTTTAACTAATGCATCCACACGTTTACTTTGTTCATTCAAAAATTGGCCATCTTTGCCTGAATTTATAGATTCGTTTTGCAATTTAAGTTCAAGTGAGATGCAATATGCCTCCAGTTTTGAAAATTCTTTATGAAACTGGGCAATTGTCTTTTTGAGTAGAATGTTTTCAGACTCAAGAGTCTGGTATCATGTTTTAGTTAATAGATTATCAGGTAAGGACTCAGACTCAGAACGTTTGTCTAGATATCGAACAACATTCTGGCCAACCTCTCCTTCATTACTGAAGTAAGGTTGCTTAGATTATTGTTTCTCATTTTCAGGCATAATATGATCAACAATAGATTGTACCTCATCCATGTGCTCTTTGTCAAAGTTTGGTTCTGTGTCATAGATGGGTATGACATCATCCTTATCCATCTGTTCTTTGTCAAAGTTGGTCTGAGTCATAGAAGGGTCTGATCTCTGTACAATCTGCATCTGTATCATTCCCCAATCTGCTGTTGTCATCCTGCTCTTCTGATTCTGTCCCATTGCTTTCCATGACAACCAAATTAGCTTCCAATACATCAACGTTATGAATTTGCTCTTCGTGAATATGCAACTTCATTTTATTAACCCTTTTGTCATGCTCTAGTCTGTGAAGTACTCTTTCAATAATTGACTTTTCAATAGCATCCAGGTGTTGGAGCAATATATCTTTGAAGGTTTGAGCCTCAATTCGTGTGTATTCTAAAAAATGCTCGCTTACTACTTCACAGTCATAATAGATGAAATGTTGAAACTGTTTCTTGAGCACTCTGAAGGCGGCACTGGATTCACCCTCGCGAAATTCTTCAGTTGCAAGTTGCTTTTCAAGTTGATTCACGTTGTCGAACATCGAAGTAGTGAAAATATCAACTTTTTCTCCAAACAGGTCTGGAAATACCCATTTGAATCCACACTCGGAACGAGTTTCTGCTAAGTCTTTGTTTGAGAGAAGCTTAAGGTGTGAATAAAGTAATCTTAAAGATGTCATGCGTTTCTCTTTGTTTAATTTCACAAATGGATCTTCAGAATCATCAGAATCATACTCTGGGCCAGTATTATTCATGTGAAATTCCTGCATGTTTGCCATTAACATCACATCTGTTGTATTGGCTTCCAAATCTGCTGTATTGGATTCCAAATCTGCAGATTCATCATCAGATGGAATATCTCCCATGACACTTTGCAAAACAGCATTGAGATTACCCCCTTCAACTTCTATTTGACTAAGTGTGACATCGTATTCAACATTAGCGTCAAAGAGTGGAGTTGAATCATAATCTTGATCTTCCACATCTGCAATATTTTCCGTATATGCCAAAAATGCCATGCTTGGTACGATAAGATATTCTTCATCATCAGTATCTTCCATTGTGTTAAAGCATTCATAAGTTGAAATCTTCATGCATTTGTCTTTATCAGTAGATGCTTGTCCAAGCTTCACTAGATTTTGCAGAAGAGATTGCATGTGATCATTTAGTGTTGCAGGATGGTACTGTGGAATGAAGATATGCTCAGGTGCATTTGGAGGAATGAAGAAGAGACCATTTGGAGTGTAAATTAAGGATCCATGGTCAACAGCTGGAGATGGTGGAGCAGGGAGAATGGTCTTCAGTGGATTCATGCTTAAACAAGATTCAAGAATTTGCTTCATTCTGATGTGATGAAGTTCTTCCCTATGATTCATAGCTTCAAGATATTTCCACATTTCATAAGCACTAGCTTGAAAGTCCATATTCATGTAAATTGAGTTGGGAAGGGCTAGTGTCATGAACCATGCAGCTTGTTGGTCAGCATTGTACTGAGCGAGTTCAGTAGCATTCAAATCTTCATCAATTTGTAGTCTGATAATCCCTGTTGAGTCAGCAAGAAATATCATTTTGTATGGACCACCTTGAATGGATTTAAGCATGAGATCTGCAGTAGGACGATCTGTGAGCCATTGTAGAAATCTCCGTTTCCAATCAGTATACATTCCTGGTAGCAACATTGGAGGCCTTGATTTATTGCCAAAGAGCAGAACATGATGAATGAGGGAGCTGCGACTTTGTTGTTGATGATACTGTTGCTGATGAGAATATTGGTGAGGAAGGTAGTTGGAAGAAAGTACTGTTGCTGATGAGAATATTGGTGAGGAAGGTAGTTGGAAGAATGTACTGTTGCTGATGACTGTTGCTGATGAGAATATTGGTGAGGAAGGTGGTTGGAAGAAGGTGATTGAGACATTGTAAATGACATTTCTCTCCCCCTTGATTGTTGCGACGTAATCGAAATAATCAAACAAAAATGTCACACTCAAGGTCGATATACTGAATTCTGATCTTCCATCCAAATTTTAATTTGAAAATTTTCTCTCCCATAATTTGAAAATCACTATGAAATGCAATTATAAGGTTGCAAGAAAATTTTGAGTTTCAAAAATTTTGCCGCCAAATTTCATCGAAAAAATTTGAATTTTGGCATAGAAATTTGAATTTTGGGCCAAAATTTTCAACGTTATACACAAATTTGAATCTTGCGTAAAAATTGAATGTTTAGTCTCCTGTAAAAATTAAATTTTACTCAAATTGAACGTTTAGTCTCCTGTAAAAATTAAATTTTACCAAAATTTGAATCTCGCGTAAAAATTGAGTTTCAATTTTTTTTTTTTTTTTTTTTTTTTTTTTTTTTTTTGGAAATAAGAAGAGAAAGATAAGAAGAATAAACTTGTGAAGATGAGATGATTAGTGATTATGTTAAAGTTGGATCATTAAGGATAAATAAAGGTTTGAGTTGTAGGTCAAACTTGAAAAAAAATTGGATTCTAAGTTTAACTCGGTAACACTAGTCTTTGAGTACTTAACTCAGTAACACTAGACTTAACTCGGTAAAACTAGTCATGAGTACTTAACTCGATAAAGCAAGCAGACAACTTAACTCGGTAGCAGCTTTGGTTTAGTAACTCGATATAACTAGCAGACTATTTAACTCGGTAATAAACTTAACTCGGTATTGCTTGAAACTTGAGATTCTTAACTCGATAAAGTAAGGTTTTCTAACTTGGTAAATTGAATTAAAGTGAGTATAGTTTCCTCTATGTATTAAGTACTAAGAACGTAACCTTACTCGATAAACGATAAGGAAATGGCTAACTCACCAATTAGTAACTTAACTCGAAAATAAAATGAATCTAACTCGCTAGAAAACCAATCTTAACTCGAAAGAAAAAAAACTAACTCGATAGAAACTAGTGTAACTCGCAGAAACGCCGATGAATAGTAGTTTGTAGCTTAAAAAACCGATTAAAGCCTAGTGTTTATGACCAAATCTAACCTAAATCAACCTATATTATCCCTTGGCGAATGATACCACTTGTTAGGTCACGTTTTCTTAACAAGTAATCACTAAATCTTAGAGAGAGAAAGTAGTTTAGAGAGAGAGAGAGAGAGTGGAAGGAACTCTTGAAATGAAAATGAAAGAGATGTAATCACTAGAGAACCAACACCCTCAAATGAGGGGTTACATGTCTATTTATAGGTGAGGACTAGAGCTTCACTAAACTTTGATATTATTACATAATAAGCCCTTAGACCTTTACTAAACCTATAAACTTAGCATAAAACTTAGGATGCATTTGGTTTGTAAGTGGGATTGGAATTGGATTCGGATTTGGGAAAGGTTTAAAAGAAAAGAAGGAGAGAGAAAATTAATTGATGTTTAAATTATATATATTTTTAATAAGTTTTATGTATTTGTTTGAAATAAAAAAAATAAGAAAAAAAAGAATAAATAATATGTGGTTGACAAAATTCTATCAAATAAAAAGAAGTTTTTGATTGGTTAGAATGATAAAAACCCACCACCCTAGGGTGGAATGAGATCTATCATTTTTTTCATTCCTTCTTTCCTATTTGTGGGCCCCAAATAACAACCAAACAAAGAATTCATCTTTTCTTTGGGTGAATCCATACCAATCCCATCAACCAAACATCACCTTAATAAAAACATATTAAAACACTAACGTACTAACTTAATAATGCAACCTATTACAAAATTCAATGACCGACACTTGAATTAATAAAGTCTATTCCCAACATCTTGTGATGCTTCTTCGACTGAATGCGTCTCCTTAGGGTTTTGTTGCACATAAAATTCGTATCTATCTTGGGGTATTTATAGTTTCTGTCTAAGGGCACGATGCGGCGCATCGAGTAAGTAGAAGCGGCGCATTGACTTAACTTCGCGTGGGGTCCAAGATTAATATATCCTGGAATGTTCGTACACCGTCTTTAGATGCGGCGTATCTTGATCTTGTATGCAGCGCATGTCCTTCAGTGTCTTGGATTGTATCTACTGAGGTCTGGATACTGATACGCCGTATGTCAGGAGTATAATGCGGCGTATCTTGAGTAGAACAAGCTTGATCTTCTTCGTTGACCAAAGTTTCATATGCTGCGCATGATAGAATTCCATGTGGCGCATTCTTCAAAGTCAGACAATGGTCTTCGAATTCATCTAAGGATGATATTGCGGTGTATCTGTTGAGAGAGGTATGGCGCATCTTTTGGATTTCTGTAGACTTTAGACATCTTGCTAGTTTTTCTCCATAATTCGTCCAAAATCGCCAAGTTTCACCAATTGCTTGTTTTTACCTGAGAATTACTAAAGTAAACATTAAAGCACCAATTCTCATATATAATATAATAAAACAAGTCAAATAAATAGGATAAATGACGGCAATAATATGTACTTATTTGATGTAATCAAATATCCCCTCACTTGAACTTTGCTTGACCCCAGTTAAACTCTAGATTAATAATTATGAAAATGTATCCTAAAAGGTATTAGGATTTATTTGTATCATTAAGCACGTATTCGTTTTATCATAATCACACAACCAAACACTTAACGAAGTAGAAACAAAATAATTTTTTCCATATCAAAACAATTCTAAATCGTTTAGTTGCTTAGTCGTGACGAATTTTCTATCATAAGCTTGGCAAGCATACGCATCTCCCCCACTAAAGCCAAGGAGTAACAATTCTAAAGCGGTAAAAAGGATTTTTGAGGCTTAAGGGTTAAACCTAGCTTCGTTTAAATATCTACTGCATAAACTTAGTAGATCGCTTGCGCGAGTCCTCGACGCTTCAACTAACGGATGGTCACTAGTGCACTTCTTGGGCTGGCGCGTTATTTTCATAACGGATGGTCACCAAGTCACACACTAGATTGTTGGCGCGTTAGTCAATTAATCTAATACTCGGATGGTCACTACCTTATTCATGCATTTAATATTCTCACTTGGCCATCATCATATCCGGATACTCGAAAGCTAACAACGAATATAATGATACAGTTGGGTATGGATAACATTTAGGATATAAATTGGTGTAAAGTAAAAATAAACAAAACAAATAGATTAAAGTCCTAAATATGGTTATTCATTTTCCCAACCTTCCCATGAATAAGACTCATATCATTGAATAACTCACGCTTTTGAATCATGTAACTCACTCAATAATATCTTAAACAAAGAAATAAACCTTAGTTGGCGTTCCCATAACGGCCAACTCCCATTCAATCTATAAATATATTACAACAACAAATAGTAGAGATATCTTCCACTTAATACAAAACTTTACATAAGTTGGTTAAACAAACTTCCAACTTTTTCCTCTTTCTTTTTCTTTCCTATTTTATTGATATATATATATATATATATATATATATATATATATATATATATATATATATATATATATATATTAAAAATGATACTAAAATGGTTTGAACTCTGGATGTTTTAAAGAATAACATGTATCTTAACCAACATGTTATTTTGGAATATATGTTGCAACTCCAAGTATATAAAGGCCTGTAATTAATTATTACTCCTAATCTAAATAAAATTCATTGTATAGTAATTAATGAAAAGAACCCGGCCCAACTCATCCATCTCATTCTACGTAACCCTAGAACAAACCCATTCTGCAACCCTAGAACACAACAACAATCAAGGTATCACGTTTGTCTTGAATTTTAGTTATGCATGCAACTATTTACGGATTTCTTTGTTTTCTTCATCAAAGATTTGCAAGAAACTATTAAAGTTTAAGTTAATAAGAGTCCTTCTTTAAGTTTCAAAGAGAATTTCAGGACTTTTTGTGTTTTGTGGGATTCATTCATATGCAAGATTTTCACACCCAAGAATTCATCATCGATTCTCACTCCGTATGTTTAACAGGAAACATATAATCAACAAGGTTTGTTTAATTTTAGATTCTATTTTCGATTATTATATGCATGCAATTTAATACACGATTCAAGGTAATCTGATTGCATGCTTCCATTCCAGTTTATTCAAATTCTGGAATTCCACATACTAACTTTCTGATTTTCTTTGCTTTCTAAGGTATTCCTACACAAAGAGCATCAGTTTCAACCACTTTAGATGAAAGTGATTGGCCTGCAAGTTCAGTCACCTGAGGTGATTCAATACTTCATTTTCAGTAACATTTATT
Organism: Artemisia argyi; assembly: GCA_030686995.1. NCBI lineage: Eukaryota > Viridiplantae > Streptophyta > Magnoliopsida > Asterales > Asteraceae > Artemisia > Artemisia argyi. The sequence continues at coordinate 221,314,628 of CM060709.1, read as the reverse complement.
GACTGCCGTATGCAATTTTGCTTTTAGCTTATGTGTCTTTTCTTTTTTAATACATGTATATGGCCACTTCGAGAGGATACATATATGGGAAATTGTGAGCAGGTTTACGAGCACTATGGCACTCTATTTTGATGTGCAGTTGTCAACAGGTTTGGTGCACGAATGTGGAAATTTATTAATTTATGCATAGATACACTTTTATACTCTTATTTACTATACTTATCTGTTATACACCATCATTTAGGATCGCTTTTTGCAGCTGCTTATTTGAATTAGCAGTTCCAAACGCCCCCTTATTTTATTTTAGATACCATGCTCACCACAAAAAGCTGCATTATCATCAAAGAAACACATCATTTCTGATTACTTATTAGCATGGCTTACAGGAGATTGACAAGTTGTGTTTCAAATTCTTGGAGAAAAAGGTGACTATGGTAAATTTACAGGGTAACGTGTCCAAATGTGTTAACATGCACCTGTGGAGTATGTCGGGATCGAAGTGAGAAATTATGTTAAGGTGGATGATGCGAATAAAAGAAACAGTGGTAAGGATTTTTTTTAATAATAATAATTTAGGGATGTGATATATTTTTTTAATTATTTTGGCTAAATGCTTAGTTGTAGGTGTGTTGTTCTTGATTCTATTAATTATACCTCATATATGCATTACACATACATTAACAGGCCAATTTGCATAATATAATTGATCTCATGTAGAGTAAACATGATCACTCTCCAAGACAAAATTGGTATGAGGAGTCATAGGCGGGAGCTATGGATATAACAATGAAATCTTAGGCCTAGGTTAGTAATCAAGTTGTTTATTTTAATTGTGAACCAGATTTGTTAGTCTAAATGAGTATGTGACACTTGGTTTTTTATACAAGATTGTAGGTTTTAAGTCACAGCTAATTGGAGGTACATGCAACATGGCCTAAAAAGGTTGAGAGTTTGGCAAGGTAGTTCTTGCGCAATCCATACAAGGTTACTATTCTTATGTTATGTGGCATAGACCTTTAATCAGATTGCTTATTTTATCTACTTCTATTAGTTTCTGTTTTCTGTGACTGATGTTGTCCTATACCAACTTCTACTATGTTTGAGAATTATCTTAAATTGGTCCACATGTTGTGCTCTACCTCAATGTATGAATAGGTGGTCGTGCGCTACCCAACACTCAAATGTACAAATTTATGAGTGAATGCCATTGCTTCATCCGAATTATCTTATAAATTATAGTAGCATAACATATTCACGACTTATGAAGCTCTATCATCTACTAATTGTGAGCTTACATCAAAGAATTATGAACAATAATGCAGGAGTTAAGATAATAAATACAACTTATAGTACATAAATGTTTACTCTTGTCTTTTCTTGATGTACCAATGGATTAAGCTTCATTTTATTCCACCCTCTTTATATTTGTCGTCAAATATTTATTTATTTTCGACTGGTGCTATTAGGGGACTCTGGTGTTGGGAAAAGTTGCATTGATCTTGAGATTTTATTCACAAAATGAAATTCTAATAATGGTGTGCGCTCATAAGCAGATTACATTTACTGGAAATACGCCATAGGTAGCAAGATTGTGACCGCTACACTTCAAAGTGTCAAGGTATATTCATATATAAGATTATGGTTTTTTGAAGCATGAACCTGGCACTTTTAAAACTTCAAATTATACTTGAATTGTCTAATCTTTTAATATTATTATTATTATGTTGTTGTGATCACTTGGCATCCTGTTACCCTTGAACTTGGTGGATAGATACATGTGTTTGATGATGTTGACATTGATAAAGATTTATTTTGTACAACATGAGTTTTAATTATATCTGCAATATATGTTTTAAACCTTGCATTTAATGGACCGTGTCTTGGTTTGTTGTTAACCTTTGATTATATCTTCTATATCATGTTCGTTATTGGATAAATTTTTTATACGGCCTATATGACCAACATCTTTCGCCCCGGTCATTGAAAAAGCTATCACAATTGAAAAATATTTGTTTTGTACAACATGAGTTTTAATTATATCTGCAATATATGTTTTAAACCTTGCATTTAATGAACCGTGCCTTGGTTTGTTGTTCAGCTTTGATTATATCTTCTATATCATGTTCGTTAATGGATAAATTTTTTATACGGTAAGACCAACATCTTTCGCCCCGGTCATTGAAAAAGCTATCACAATGATTGAAAAAAGTGGTAGCCAGTATCATGTGCTAATGGTCATTGCTAATGGACAGGTTGGTATTTTGGGTCTAACATTTGTTTTTGTTGTGTGTACGCAACTTGCTAGAAAGGCTAGCACCTCTGGAATCAGTTTATTCAGACGGGTTTTTTATGAAAATGTCACTTCATGTAAATTCGTATGTTATTTGTAAATTTGATTTATTAAAGCTTTTAGGCTCTTACACTCGTATTAAGTTAGTAAATATGCATTTTCTTTTTTCACAAGAATGGTGTATTGAGATGGTCGAAACTAATATTTTGTTAAATGTGAGACGTCTTTGTAAAACTACCATTATGGCTATAATGATTTATTGATGAAAATGTGTTTGTGTGCACGCACGTTTGGATAATTGTATTATATTTTCAATAATCTCGAGAAGCAAATAAACTTAGCTTTATAGGAACATGTGTACTCAAAGAATCCGCGCATGTGAACGAATCCCTTTAGATTCATCTTTTCCAAGAATCTGAAGGTTTTTTATTTTGGACTCAGTGCATTGCCACAAGAAGTAAGCTTTCTGTATTGGCTTTTAGCATAGGTGGAAAAATGGGTAGGTTGGGCGGCTTAGATCATGGATGATATTTCTGTATGGGTCAAAACAGAGGGGTGAGGATATATATAGCTTAAGTTGTAACAATTCGCAATTTCAGGTTAATTACCATTCCCGGAAAATTTCACTATTCACTTTTACTATTCATTTTTCCCGAAATTTTCCCGAAACTTGATTTTTGTTTCTTGGCCTCGAGTGATAAATCATTTCCATGGCAAATTAAAAGTTTAACTTTCATAAGCTCATTTTCGTGAAAGTTAATAAGGAATTACACGTTTTAGGGTAAAACGTCATTCAGAAATTCTACGCACAACGAAACTCGACCGCGTTAAGTGACCCCGCATCAGAAAAATGTTTGCCACACTCATGATTTATTTGAGAATTAATCGTGACTGAGAAAAACATGACCAAAATAAGCCTCGGCCGTGAAAAAACTGGAATTTTCAGTTTTTAAGCGTTTTTACTCAGCCTTAACCTTAGCCTATACCTGCACCACATTTCTAAGACGATTTGAGTTTTTAACTTTTTAGAAAAAGTCAACATATTTTTCCCTCCTCCTTTGACCAAAAATCATTCCTTGATTTTATAAGTCATTCCTTGATTTTTAGGCTTACGGTTTGATGTCTAAAAGATATTTAATACCAACCGACACTAGACTGAGCCCAGTCTAGACATTATAAGTCATTTTAAATCATTTTTATCCTATTAGAAAAGTAACATTTTACTTTTCTCAATTTTACGCAATATTCGTATGTTTTACGTATTACGCGTTTTAGACCCGTGTTTCCAGTTTTAGCAGGGTTTTATCACCCCAATGGAACCTACCACTCATTTTATATTTTATTATGGAGTATAATAACATGTTTAACCATTCTTCCAAGTTTCGTATTTTTACGATACCCGGTTTTGCGTTTCGTAGCTTAACCATTTACGGTTAGCATTTTACGGAGCCAAAACTATCTCCATAACTTGGATAATATCATCAAAAAGCCAACCCTTCCTCCCCAAGCTTTGCAAACCGCCACTAGGGGGGGGATTCACACTAGGTGGCTTGATCTCATGCTAGGAGGCCTTAGATTTCATCCATGTGTTATACTTGGTCTCCAAGTGTTGACTAGTCATACATGTAACCTCCTCAAGACCTTATTTAAGCCTCTCCTCCCCCTCCTTGGCCATTCCAACGTCCCACACACTCAAAACACTTCATTTTACTCGTTTACTTCAAGTTTTATCCAAGAGATCAAGAGCATAACAACACATAAACACTAGTTAGGTTTTGATTCATCAAAACTACTTCCAATCTTTAGAACTTTGGTGATTTCTCTTGAGTTTGAATCCACTCAAGTCACCTCAAGTTTCATCATCCATCTTTCAAGATTACAAGAGTAGAAAGATTGCGTGAAGTGAAGTAGGTTGAAGCAAGTCTATCAAAGTCCTATCCTTACATGTTAACTTTCCTTTCTTTGTTGAAAGCCAAAAGTTGTAAGCCAAACCCTAACATGCTTCTTGTTAAATAATCATGTTCATGTTATTTACATATCATTCATGCTATATATTGTCTTGTTATCATGTCCATGATGTATAAAAATGAGTAAAACAAGTTATGATATACATATGTTAACTTATGATCTTTAAACAAGTAAACTAGTGACTTTTATGGAGAACCACGACCAAAATAGTATAACTATGATATTTGAAACTTACTTACTGTTAAAGAGGACTTAACAAGGAAAACATAGCAATTTGAATCACCCAAAACGAGTACCCGAGTCAAAAGTTATGGCCATAAGAAGTTAGCGAAACCAAAACGCCGAAACTGCCAATACCCTACTGTTTTGCATTCTGCCATTTTGAAAGTCACTCTTCTGCTCCGATTCATCAAAAAGTTAAAACACGAAAGTTGTCCGAAACGACGTTTTCATTCAAGAACAAAGAAGCTCGAGCCCTGAAAATGCTTTCTGAGTGATAATTTCTTCAAATTCTTAACAGCCCATTTTTAGACCAAAGTCATTATATAAAGGTTATGGTTTATAAAGACCAAGAGGTCTTATGACCTAGATTCAAGACCACAACCATGGCTAGAGCCAAGGTTGAGTCTCAAGACCATGGAACAATGACCAAAGGTCATGGCAAAGCCATGGCTAAAGACCATATATACATACCAAGGCGAAAACATGAGCTAACGACCATATACACTTACCAAGGCAAATACATGAACTAGAGAGTTGGCGATAACTTGAACATACAATTTGGATCTACTTCATCTAAAAGAACCATGAGATACAAGTTATAAGAAACTTACCCTAATAACAATCTTCATGTAAAGATAGACTTTCCTAAGTTTATTCAAATATCGGACATATAACTTTTCGGATCAAAACTTATATCTATATACTTTATCAACTATTACAATAGTAGGGAGCCTCATGTGAGGAGTTCATTATGTAAGCCGTCGAGATGAGTTGTGGATTTACGAATTAAAGTGTCCTGGCTCCTCGAATGTTTACTAACATGACTTCTGAATTATGTCGGCCCGAACGGTAGTAAACGATATATAAAACATACATGTTTCATGAATCTTTTCTTTCAAAGACTTACAATATACATCATACCACATCATGGACTAGATGCAAGATATATATATATATAGGCACTTATTCATATTCTTTACTCCAATCCTAAGTCGCAACATTCTATTATAGGTTGCTCATAGAAACCTTCGCGATTCGACCATCACATTCACTACTCACTACATAACTCAAGGTGAGTTCATAGCCCCACTTTACATTACTTCAATGTTTTACAAACCCTTGGGGGGAATACATGCTATTATTTTTCTACTCGAACACAATGCTTTCTACTGTATGCTATTCGACTATGTTTTATTATCACTAAGTAACATCCTTGCCAAACCAAGATCCCTTATTATGAACCATTTAATCACTTGCGAGGGTTACTTGCAAGTGAGCGCGAATATTGTGAATAGGCCTATTGGGATTGACGAATCCCATTTGTTTTGACTAAGTTCAAACAAATGCATTAATATTTGAGACATTAGGTATGACGGCAAAGTACCTACCGGGATAAATCTGCCGATCGATATTGGTACACGTTAACGTTTTGGTGTCATAAGCTTAGTGAATTAATAACCTTTCCGGGCATATAACAACGTAGCCCATCTTTGTTTTCTAACTATGAGTGTGAGTCTATAGCTCACACTACGATTATTGTGTTCAAACGATTTAACTACAAACACTACGATTATTGTGTTCAAACGATTTAACTACAAACACTACGATTATTGTGTTCAACGATTTAACTACCAACACATTGTATTCAAACATTAAACAAACTCTATGAATATCACTCAACCTTTGTGTTGACCTCTCAAGCATGTATTTCAGGTTCATGACGATCAAGGATGGCACGGAAGGACACGGATACTCAAGAAAGCTATAAATTTTATTATCATTCAAAACTCATTTAATGTAAATTGTAAACATGGAACCATTTGGGACCTCATTTTGTAATCTCTGATATTTATATATTTTGAATGATACATCTTTTAAAACGACTCAATTGGAGTTCGTTTTCTATTATTGTGACTATTGTGCCGTCAAGTAACACCCAGTTCGAATTCCGCTGCAACCATGAATTGGGGGTGTTACATAAGTGCTTGATACAAAATAAGGCGCAAATTTTGGACAGGCTTTGCACAGTTGCTGCAATAAAATCTGCCGTTTGTAGAGTGTTTAGAAAAGGCTGGAAAATTAACGGGAATGAATGACACAAGAATTGTCTATTCTTTGAGTTTATAAAATGATGATCAGTGGAAGTTGGATGTGGCTCTTGGCTATGCAAAACATTTGGCTAAAATGGAAGGTGGGTCGAGTCTTAAAGGGTGGATATTGTTGGCTAGAATATTGTCGGGACAGAAAAGGTTTTCGGAGTGCGAAACGGTCATAAAAGCCGCTTTAGAACAAACTGGGAAATGGGATTAGGGGGAACTGTTGAAAACCAAAGCTAGGCATTAAGTTACACAAGGTCAAATAAAGAACCTATTCAAATGTATACACAGATTCATGGGGTTCTTCAAGTTCAGAGTAAAAGTTTTCGATCTCAAAAAAAGAGTCATGAGGTAAAAAGTTGAATTATGGGTGTGATTTTTTTAGCGAAAGTTTTATTTGAATAAAAAAGTTGATTTTTATTTTTTTTTGGTTATGATAGATTGGTGGAAAACATGTTAAAAATTTGGAGATGCAAACATGGCAAGATCTAGCTATTGTTTATATGAAATTATCACAATAGCATGATGTCGAGGCTTGTCTTTTGAAGTCTGAAACTATTACTTGCTACTCTGCTCCTCGATTGCATATTACCGGTATGTTTACCTTTTTTTCCCTTCTTATTTTGGTATTCTGTGCAAGCTCTATTATTTTTAGGACAATTTTAACCAATTTAACTACAAATGGTGGTGTTACAGTCAATTAATAATGGTAAAACCCTAATTTGTCATCCTTTCAATGCAAAAAAAAATTCACCAACAAACCGACGAATGTGTTATTTCATATTGTCAGGCTATAAATATGCACCTTATCTATATGAATAGGTTCAATTCATCATCCATAACCATACATGATCCACATGATTCTAGAGAAAGTAAGAAATGTTCATTAAAGCATCCAGTTGGAGCCACTGAATGAGATTATGTAGGGAATCTCTCATGAACACATCCTGTAAAGTTACACCCATCTTAACAGAAAATAATGGTATCTTTGAAGCTGAGCAGTTCTACAACAAAGGCTTGGCCTTGGAAAAAGAGGGTTGAGAATATTGAGTTTTCGTGTTTCGAGAATCATGTTACTTGTATGAACAATATATTGATAAGAGTATGCACAAGAAATTTGTGCAGTGACTCGATATTAGAACAGAGGGTGGGAACTTTATGTAAACGACACTTTATTAATATAATCCACACACTAAAAACGATTACAATGATATGTATATATACTATGTCAATCGGTATGAATGAACCGATGTGACTCTTCTAAGAGTTATCTTCTAAACGTTATATCCTATCCTACTTTACAGAAATACAGTTAATAACTATCTATATAACATATATGGTTCTTCTACTTTCAAAGACATATGATTCTTGATTATTTCCATGCCAACATTCACTCCCCTAATCAAGAAATCATATTCTTCATACTTTTCACTCTGTTCCTTTGTTCATCCCAATTTGCAGCCTTGCTTCTTCTTTTATTTTTCTGTATTTGATCGCCTCGCTATCATGTCCTGTCTATCATGTTCATTTGCCTTCTTTTGTTCCATGGATCATCGTCCTTGTTCTTATCATCTTCATGTGATCCATCCTAACACCAAGCCGGTTCACATCTTGTCCTTCTTGTCCATTCCTAACTACCAGTCCATCTAAGCCTTGAGGGTTCCTTTGTTCTGCAGTCCAACTGCTTTCTCTCTTCTCAATTCGTGGCTTATCTGTTGTACATGGAATCTGTGCAGTGTCATGGTACAATATGACCAAGTCTATGAACTTTTGAAAACACCCTTTGATTGTGTCTCCTTCCTTAGTTGTTAGTCCCTGTATTTGTGCAATCTTGCAAATGACATGATCTTCTTCTTGTTCTTCTTTCTACTTGCGCTTCTGCCAAATCTGGGTTTTCCTTGTTCTTCATAGGCGATAAAACTTCCTTGACTGTAATTGATCTTACAAACATTTTTCCACAGGTTTCTTAGTTTTTCTTCTTCCAGGATCATTAAACCATGGGCTCTGATGCCATATTGAGTTTTCACAGGTCTTCAAATTGGATATTTCACAGGTTCCAAATTGATGTTCCAGGATCGATGCAAAACAAGAATGACAAGAATATGATTTATATTAACAACATAATTTGGTATACATTGTTACAAAAGAGACACACTTAAAATGATACATGTACTGAACTATTTATAGTTTGTGAAAGGTTGTATGCCAACCATCACAACTGTTCGAATGGGTTCAAGCCAAACGACACACCCCTTCAACAAATACAAAATTTTACAAACTTTTCTAACATAACTAACTTAACTAACTTTGGCGGTTACTAAGTTTCTATTGAACACATTTAGTCCTTCATCTTTCAAGACACACGCAATTACAGGGTCCAACATTTTCCCCCCTAATTGCTTAAGTCTTGTTCTTCGAATCTTCATCTTCTCCGCGTCTCTTTCTTTCCTTCTTCCTGTCATGTCTACTTGGTTACCAGCGTGTGCCTACTACCCTTGTTATGTCTCGGCTTTTCCTCCAAATCCACCCGAAGTGAGTTTGGCCACGATCAAATCCAAAATGGTTGTCGTTGTTTTCCTTCCTTCCAAGTCCCTCGCAATGAGTTTTACCGAAGCAAATAAAATTTGCTATTCTTTCTTTTCTTCTTCCTTAGTACCCGCGGCACAAATCCAACGTCTAAACAAAATAGATTTGTTTGTCGTTTCGCTGTTGCTTGTCTCCTATGCTTCGTTGTTTCCGCAATACGCTTCTTGTTCTTTCCTTTTCTTTTTCACACCGTATGTCAACAACCCTTCAATACCTAATCGGTATTTCTTTTCCAGCGAGTGATCAAGTCGCTATTTACTTTCAAATTTGTTGTTGTTCCTTGTATTGCCAACGTTCTAACAATCCTTGGATTGTTTTGTTATACCGGTATCCTTTCTATCTTTCCAAGCAACGCCCTATCAAATTTCTGCGCTTCTTTCTTCCTTGTGTATCACGGTAACGATACACAGATTCTCTTTGACGTCTTTCCTTTACCCTTGTTGTGTTGTAGTAAAACACACAAGTACGTTCTTGTTTTTAACAAGAAATCTTCTAATCTTTTCTGGTTTTGTTGCAGCGTACGAATAATTCCAACAAACCAAGGTACCAAGTTTCTGGATTGGTATCCTTCCTCCTTCCCTTGTTGCGTTGTTATAAACCAACAAGTGCGTTCTTGTTGTCGTGTGCAAGAAACCAACAAGAAATCTTCAATAAAAACAATTGTTCTTCTTCTAAGTTTTCTCCCATCAATTCGTTTGATGTCAACGTTCGCTTCCTTTTGTCGGTTATCAAAACTTATCAAAACTTGCCGCTTCCACAAAAGTTTCCTTCTTGTTTTGTTGTCGCGAATGATTACAACAAAACTCCCACCAATTCGATTTGGTGTCCATGTTGTTCCTGATCGTGCACTATCTTCCCAACAATCCGTGGTGTCTTCCTTTCTCGGTTTCTTGATCTTCTTTGATCAAAAAACTTGAATCAATTCTTGTAGTCTTGCAACCTTCGGCTCTGATGCCATGTTAAATTTTCACAGGTCTTCAAATTGGATATTTCACATGTTCCAAATTGATGTTCCAGGATCGATGCAAAACAAGAATGACAAGAATATGATTTATATTAACAACATAATTTGGTATACATTGTTACAAAAGAGACACACTTAAAATGATACATGTACTGGACTATTTATAGTTTGTGAAAGGTTGTATGCCAACCATCACAACTGTTCGAATGGGTTCAAGCCAAACGACACACCCCTTCAACAAATACAGAATTTTACAAACTTTTCTAACATAACTAACTTAACTAACTTTGGCGGTTACTAAGTTTCTATTGAACACATTTAGTCCTTCATCTTTCAAGACATATGCAATTACAGGGTCCAACAGAGAATGGTTCCTAGAGAAGCATTTGCAGAAATACTTCAGGTTTCTATATGCATTTTTTGACATTTTTTTATAAATCATATCTGGTTATAATACTTTGTTGGCGCTCCTGTGTATTACATCATATGCATTTGTAAGTTATCATTCATTATCAGTTATTTTGTTGTGTAATTTATTTTAGGTGCCATTATTTTCTGTTACTCCCTTTGCCCTTATGAATGAATCAGCTCGGTATGTCCATTACTTACTTTCACATTGTTTAAAGGGTCATATATTAGATGCATTGTTGTATTTTTTTATTTTCATTAATGGACCCGTATGATTTATGTGACCCTTTGTGTTACTCTCTAGGATTCTGACCAACAAGGCATTTGAGACCATGTGGGAAGCCCTGCCGGATTCTGCATCAGCTTTGTATAGGTTGACTGCCAGAGTCATTCGTTTTAAGTCTATTCCAAGCATCATCGATCTTGAAAACTTGAAGGTCACAGGTGACGTATGGTTTGGGAGTGATGTTAGTCTTAAGGTACTACACCATATCGTTCTACTTCACTCCACCTTCCAGTTGAATCTATCAGTCACATCACCATATAATGTTGATTTTGATGGGGATGAAATGAGCATGCACGTATCTCAGTCTTCTGAAACAAGAGCAGAGGTTCTAGAGCTGATGATGGTACCTAAATACATTGTATCGCCTCAAGCAAATCTCCCTGTTATGGGTATTGTATAAGATACACTTTGTCTGCCATAAAATCACCAAGAGAGGTGCCTTCATTATACAAGCTTGCAAAGACTTATACACGTCATCTGGTTTGTTTTCTTGACTGCTAACATTTTCTTATATGGTAATTTGTCTACAATACGAGTATGTGTCTATTTAATTGACTATTGGTTATAATAATATTATTTTAGGAGGAGATTGGTCTAGATGCTGCTAGCAAGTTTCTTGGATATACATAGTGGCTTATTTACTACTAGCTTTTGCAACAAGCATTCAACATTGGTATTGGAGACACAATTGCTGATGCATCCACTATGGAAACAATTAGTGAAGCCATCTTCAGAGCTAAAAATGAGGTGAATGAGCTTATTAGGGCTGCTCAAGATAATCAACTGGAGGCAGAGCCTGGTCGAACGATAATGGAGTCATTTGAAAATAAAGTCAATCAGGTACTCGATACACACTACGATCACTAAACTATCTACAGACGTTAGCTTGGTTCAAGTTACAAAATTGGGATAATCTGATTTGGGTCACATTCAAATTAATAGCTGCTCGAGATACAGATTATTTTCAAATCACATTAACTCATTGGCATGATCAATTATAAAGAAGTTATATATCCCATAATAAGTTGAGTTTTATGATGCAGGGGATATAAGCGAGTTGGTGTTATATGTAAGCGTTATGTTGATGTGTCAATACTTAATGCTTTCGAGATACTCATATACTGAGAGAACTTATATTTAGAGTTCCAAGCCAAGTATCACTTCAACTTGATTTACAAGGAAAAAAATTTGTCTCGAATAAACATCTATTTTGATGAGACATCATATGTCCCATTTTTTAGTTATTTTATTAAAACTAAATAAATGTGTTTCAGTGTTCATTAAGTGTAATCTTGCTTGCCATAGTGATTTTCTTATCCATCAGATGGAGATAGTGATTTTTTTTCCTGTCGTCTTATAATTGCGTTTTCTCTCAGTGTTATAGAGAACTGAGCAAGGGGATGTATGGAGATCTTCTCGACCCATTAGTAAGAAATAACAGATTGTATATCAAACTTTGAATCTCATATTCATATCACTGTTCTACTAACCATTATTCATATCTTAGTAGATTCATTTTTTCCTACTTGAGAGGCCTATTACACACTTTAAGCTTTTTGGAATAACTGATGGAGCATGTCGCTGATATCGTGATTTTTTGTTTTCTGACAGGCCAACGAACCCTCCAAAATTTAAGAAATTGATGGAGTATCTTACCCTTTGCACATGTGTCTTACTTTGATAATATTAATATTGCTAACGTTGAAGGTACCTACTTACTTTCCTCTTCTCCTCAATTCCACAACAAACATTGCATAAACATATGTTCTATTTTTTAAACTACGTTGCACCATATACCCATATCTTACTAAAATGTATGTTCCGTTGTTAAATGTCAGGTACTGTAAATTGTCGAAATAGATGTCTGGAAAGGAAAGACGTGTCGTAGATTCATCTCAAGTGTAGTCAGGAAACAAGGATATGTCGTTTTAGAAGGAATAATACAAACAAGTTTTAGCTTTTGCAAGCAGGTATGGAGTTCAACATGTTGGCAGTCATCACTGACTAATTTTTGCACAAAGTATAATGATGGGTTCAGCATTGTTACCTTCATTTTTATCCTTTTTTTACCCTTGTGTCACATTCACCTCCATTAGCATTCCTAGAAGATTTGAGAATGGGATGAAATTTGAAAGGGGAAAAGTTCTTATTTTGTGTCTTTTCATCTATTTTTTTCCCTGTTCACATGCATCTTTGTGTGTTTCGCTATTTTCCTTCTGAATTGTTGGAAAACCTTTGCTTATCCGGTCAACGTTTGTCTAGGGTGCTAGAAGATGTAGAGGCAACAGGCGGCAAGTGATACGTTTTGAAATGGCTCTCAAGTTAGTAGTTTATTCCATTGAGTTAAACCTTCATTTTAATATTATTAAGTGTGGTCTCCAAGAGGATAATATTTTTTTAACACATTGAGTAACAAATGCTTCAAATGAGCTATAGTGTCATCATGATTAGGTTTGCAATTATAACTTTTGTGATAAGACCCGAATCAGGTTTCAAATAAAGAATCGAAGAACTGAACCCAAATGCCAAAATTCTCAATGAAGTAGTATAAGAATTGAAGTAAATTGGGATTCTAAACAAGTATCTTTTCATGAATTACTAAATGAAATGAACATATTTGAGTACTTATACAAATAAAAAAGGTTCACTAAGTTTGACTATTAACTAAACTAACCCTTCTCTACAAATCTGTATGAAGTAGTCACTACGTTTGAAATTCCACCGGAGCTTGGATGGCTTATTGACCTTAGCCCACTTTATTCATTTTCTTTTACACTTTGGAATTTACGAAGATTACAAAAAATGTAAGCACATTCATGATTTTGATCCTTCTAATATTCTTTTACCAAAAAAATTGCATAGTTCTTAGATAGCTAATATCATCTTCATGTATGTTTAATTTTTCATTTACATTAATAGTGCTGAACTTAGTGGTGAAATACCTTCTACATTCGCGAATTTAAGTACCATGGTCACAGTGTAACAACATTTACTTTTATGGACCATTAGCATTTTAAAACTTACATTATTTGTTATGAAACTAAAACACTCGCCTTTCAGATTGGGTTCGGACAGTAATTTAACAGGGAGAATACCCGACTTTATAGGGAATTGGATACAGTTACAATAATTTTAAGTTGATATTCATGAAATATCAAGGTCTATGAGATGAACCGTATAATTATAAAATGATTGATGTTTATATAGGAGGTTGAGGGGAACTCTTTTGAGGGCTCAATAGCATCTTTATTTTCTCGACTGACCTCTTCGGAGGAGTTGTACGCCCTTCATTCATATTTTTCATTTAACTAATTTTAAGCCACTAAATAATTCTTCTATTTTATAAAGTAACAAGAGAACAATGCTCTTTTGTCCAGTTAATTGTACAAAAAGGTCACGTAACCGGACGAACAGGTTATGCCGTATTTCTTAACTGGAGGTATTGACTAAGTTAGAGCTAAATACCATTCTAATATAAGTTTGCTATCTAAATACCACTTTAATGTATATTAAGTGAGGGATTATTATAGGGTGTTTGCATATTCAAATATCAGGTTAAATGATAAATGTATCCAATTTTCTCATTCGTAGGTTATATGGAACATGAAAGAAATAGAAGGCTACCGTAAATCTTAGCAAAAGAACCAAGTTTCCTCTCAGGTGTGAATTTTTAGTTGCTGTTGTCACAACTCATCATTTCAGGTCTTTTCCCGAACTTTGGAAAAACACTATTCATCAAAACACTATTCATCAGTTTACTATTCATCATTTTTTGTGTCAGTTTGACATTCCGAGAAGCATTCAGAAATTTTACTATTCACTAAATACTATTCATTGCCGGAAAAGTTTTCACTATTCACTTGCATTACACATTTCATCGTAAATTTAGTTTACGGGTATTCAAATTCGCGTAACCGGATTGGTTTAGGTGCGAATTCATTTCATTAGTGTTAAGGACACTGCATACGGACTAGAGACAGTCTGCATATCATCATAACAGCATTTACATGTTATACCACTCTTAGGATTTTCAAATTTACATATTTGATACATTTAACGTTTTTACGTATAAGTATTTATAGTAAACGTTAACACTCGGTTTATACACGACGAATATATCTAAATATTCCCACAATGGTCCCGACATATTTTTATATCCATTTTATCATCATAAAAGTTATAACATTCATTTACCCAGTATTTTGGAAATTTGTTTTATTTATAACGTGAGCTTATGAATATTACGACGGTTTTCGTGAAAACTAAACAATAATCACCCGAACACTCAGGAATTGTACCCAACACATTTTTAACATTTTTATGACTTTATTTAGTCCCGGTTAACTTCATTAATGTTTATTTCTAGCAAACCCGGTACCCGATTATAACTAATACTTACACTAAACTACAACTAATAATACACTACATTTTCTAAGAGATCAAAACCGACTTTGCTACTCTTTTTAACATTAAAAACCGGCCACACATGCCTTCCCCTAGATCACTTGACTAAATTAACCATGTGCTAATATTATACTATAAACCCTTTACTAAATATCTAGCTAAAAACACCAAACACATAACATACAAAATTTTTGAGAATCAAAAGCTCCCATTTCTCTTGTTCTTCTCCATAACCCACGACCAAAACCAAACACCATGATCAATCCATGATTTTCTAAAAGTTAAAGCATCAAAGTTGTTCATTATACTTGCCTAATCAAGAATCAAACAAGAAATACACAAGTAATCCAAGGTTTCTAGTCATTCAATCATCTCATTTTATCAAGTAAGTTATCAACTTTATTTTTACATGAATCATCTTATATTTACTTGTATTGCATGAGTTCCATGCTAAAAACCATGTACAACTAGCTATACCACCATTTATTTTGTCAAAATGGAACATACAAACCCTAACTTCTTATTTATGAATTCCCTTGCTATAATAACTTGGTTAGGAGCCCATGGCACCCTAAGAAGGTGTATGGTAGGATTAGATTAGCTATGTGGTGATTACAAGAGTTTTGGTTGAAGTTGGAACTAGTTTTGAACCTTTGAAATAGATTTCTAACAAGTTTATAAACATGCTGTCCCATTTTGTTATTTTCTGGAAAATCAGTAGACACCAAGGAAACTTTGGCAAAATTTTTAGAAAATACTTTCAAAAACGAATCCGTAGGCGAAAGAACGGATTAAAAAGAGTTAATAACGAAGAAGTTATGACTTTTGCAAGATTGTTGACGAAAAGTATTTTTCTGGAAAATAGTTGCTGTTGGACGTTTTTCGTCGGTCAAAAAGAGACTTTATACGTAACCCGGAGGAGCCGAGCTTTCCAAAATATATTACTACATACTAAGACGTAACCGTGGATATAAAGAACAAGTAAAACGGGCTTATAACGACAAAGATATTCACGTTTGAATATCGGCAAAACTCATTTCATTTTGACAGCTTTTATTAATATTGACGCCAAAACTACGTAGTAACTCTAGATTTATAAAAATAATGCCAAGTACCCAATTTTATAACTAATGAAGTATTAGTTATTACAAGTATATTTTTATCACTACAAGGCGTTATTTCAAGGATTTCAACCCGAGGATTTCAACACTAACATGGAAACTTACGATATATATATAAGTATATATATTGCAACTAGCTTTATTTTTCTAATAGCCATATTTTTCCTAAGTCTTGGAAAGTGTATTATTTTGATAACAACAAGTATTTTTTCAAGTTAAGAGTGGTATAGGGAACATGTGTGTGGAAAACTAGAAGGGGGGGTTGAATAGTTTTACGTCCTTTTAAAATTTATAAGCACAAGTTTGTTTTAAAAACTTCGATTCTTGTTTATGTGAATTCAATGCTTGCACTATATGAACAATTGTATAATAACTAACTAACTAAACTAATTAGTAAAGGTAAATAAATAAGTAATGAGAAGAGTTAGAAAGATCAAACCACAACACAAGGATTTATAGTGGTTCGGCTACAAGGACACCTTCCTTGTTCCTACTCCACTCCCCGAGTCACCTACTCGAGAGTTTTCTTCACTATGTCAACAAACTCCCTTATGGCGGAGAAAACCGTACACACCAATATACACACCAGTTTACACACCAATCTACACACCAATATACACACCAATCTTCACACCTATCTTCACACCAAGCTTCTACACACCAATCTTCTACACACCTTCTTCTACACACCAATCTTCTACACACCTTCTTCTACACACCAATCTTCACAACTATCCTACTTCACAACTAATCAACTTCTACTATCTACACAACTTCTATATCTTCTAAACAAATAATAACAAGCACAACACAATATTCACAAATGAATATATATACACTATACACAACAACTCTTCAACACTTCTTGAACTTGGTTGTAGAGAGTTCTTCTTTTGCACTTAGAATGAGAATGGATGATGAGGGATTGAATCACTTGAAACAAGGATTAATATACAAATGATCAAAGGGTTTTTGATGGGTTTAAGATGATTGTAGATCTGAAAATTTCGTGCAAAAGGTAAGGAAAAATTCCAGAATTAAGGTGGTATTTATAGGGGAAGAAATCTGACAGTTTCTGACAGGGGAGCCTGGCCGGTCCCCTTAAAGCATGGCCGGCCCCCTTAAAATTAAGGGGACCGCCCCTTATAATTAAGGGGGCCGCCCAACTGTAACGGCCAGAAAACTTGTCTTTTAGTGGGGAAAGTTTATTTGGTGAAAAACTAACTGATTTTGGTTAAATATTTGAAATCATATATTTAGTATGATTAAAACATTTTTCCTTAATACCAAAAGTGTTTTTCAAAAATATATAATAAGATTATATAATTAAATAAACTTTGTATTAGTTAATTAAATACCCCTTTGATCATGAGATGTATTAAGCACTTGTTTATTCATACCTTAAGTGATTAAGTTGGATATAATGATATAAACTAGCTTAATACTTGTTTACGTAGTAATCAAACGATTGACGAGTTTACATTTTGTGATCGTCAAAATATAGAGATATCGAAAAATATAAATAACGTTTTCATACATTATTTATGTCAACAATCTCCCCCTTTTTGATGATTACAAAATTTAAACTCATTAGTCGAAAATTAGTCTATATACAAGTATTAGAGTGAGTTTATATCACTTCTCCCCCTTTTTGTGAGCATCAAAAAGGTTATCCCGTTTTAATGGAAGCTCCCCCTTGATGTAAGCTCCCCCTCGTTTTGAGGCCAAAAGGAATCGAGAAATGGATATCTTGCAAAAATATTTAGTAGCAAGCAACATATATATGTATATAGCATGTAAAAATATAGACTAAACATAACCATTTCATTAATCAAGGAAAATAATACATCAAGCATTACTTCAACAAAAGGAACAAGTAATGCTACAACTAACAAAAGCCTTTAAAAGGCTTACAATCATCATAGAAATAATAAACCAAGTCTCAAATATGAGAGTCCTCTCTAGAGCTTGCCATCCAAAAAGGTTTAACATACTTTTATTTGTGAACCACCATACATGTTTAATTGGGAGGAATGGATGGTGAACATGGAGATGGTGATGGTGGAGGTGTGTTTGTTGATGGTGGTGGAGGTGTTGTGTTTGTTGTTGGTGGTTGATGCAACATGTTTTCAATATGAGAAAACATGTATTGGATCTCATCTCTTAATCCGAACACAATTGTTCGGTTGTGAATGCAACAAAGGCAAGTGTCTCCATGAGCTTCAAGTAAGCTCCATGGGACGGGGTTATAGGTTGGTGGGTTGATAGGAGATGATGAGAAATGTGCATCAAGAGGTGTTAATGGTGATAATGAGAGAGTGAGTGCAAGGGTGGAGTGTTCATTGGTAGGTTGTGATGGTTGAACCATTGGTGGAGAGGATAAGTGGGTGTTTATGTAGTCATTAATGGATGAAGTGGATGGTATGGAGGAAGTAGAATGTCCATTTGTTGAGGGTGTTTTGGAGGGTGCATTTGGTGCACTAGGAGATGAACATTGAGGTTGTGGTGATGGGGTGGTGTTATCTTCATTTGTAAGATCAATGAAGAGTTGTTTGGGTGGTATAATGACAAGTTTTTGTTTCTTGGCATTGTTTGAATGGGTGGTTCTTGGTGATGACATGATGATGGTTTATGAGTGATGAGGATGATGAATGATGAATTAAACATGCATGGGGATTATATAGTGGGAAAACATGTTTAGAAGTGGAATTATTTTGAAATTGTAATGTTATATTCCAAAATCAGTTTGGTTTTTAAGAGTAATGATAGCTGGGACTAGCAAGAGGGATCACATGATGCAAAAGAAAACAGTGTAAAAACTGTTTCAGATGGCCGGTCCCCTTAAATGGTAGCCGGTCCCCTTAATTTTAAGGGGGCCGCCCTTTATGATTTAAGGGGGCCGCCCATCTGACGACCCAGAAATCAAAAATTTTTCAAAAATTTTCTGGAAAGGTGTTATGTTCTGGTTTGAATGTGCAGCAAGCTCAATTTGGACATTTCACATTTGTTTTGGTTTATTAGGAAGCATATATGTCATATAGTTATATAACCATTAACTAATCATGCAAACATATATATAGATCAAGAGAAACATGCATATAAATATCAAAGACAATCAAGTTATCATCCTAAACACATATTCAAATAACAAGTATTTCCGAATAAACTTCGGACAAATAGCACACAAGACATAAAAATAAAACATTGTTAAACAAACATAATCCGACCATATCATTTATTTTTCTTCCCGAAGATACCCTTCAAAGTCTTCCCAATAGATTTGAAGCCACCTCTAACTTCTTCGTGCAAGCTCTTTTGTCTTCTAAGCATCTCGGTAGTTCGTACATGAAGCACTTCTTCAGTTTGATCACTTGGAGATGGAGTAGAATAGTTGGGATAATCAAGATCCTCTAAATTGTCAACGAACTCAGAAAACGAAGGGGTACTAGCATCATCGATGTTTTCCTCCTCATCATCATCATCTTGCCTTGAGGATGATCCATGAAAGCTATGACGACGAGGTTTACCCTTGTCACTTCGAGTTCGTCGAGCTTGTTTTAGAGCGAGAGTACGCAGAGTGGGGTAGATGGACTCATAAATACTATTGTCAAGATCGGGGTAGTACTCGATAACATGACGATAGATACGAGTAAGGAACATTCCATATGGAAGATTGGCTTTGGGAGTTTTTCTAGCACACTCAATCCGTTTGATAAAGAAGTAGGCCAGATTGTACGGCTTTTCGACAGCTATACAATACAACATGTGAGCAAGGCTAGCCGGGAGATGGTCCCGGTGACCTCCAGTACCAAACGCATTCTCACGAATGAGTTCTTCCCAACGCTTCATGTGTGGGCTTAATTCTTTGAGGAGAAGTTGGTATGGAGAAATTTGAATGTTTTTGGATTTTATTTTTCGACTTGTGGTGGCACGATCTATACCAAGGATTTGACGAATTTCGTCGGGATGAGGAATTTCGTCGAGATATGGACCGAAGGTTGGTCGATAGCGATTAAGAGATTCGAGGTCCCACTCATTTGTGAAAACGGCTTGACCTCTAAAAGGAATTTGAAGGATATGACCAAATTGTTCGAGAGTGAGGGTGATAAATTCATTTTGAATCATGAAGGAGATGGTAATGAAACCAAGATCATTGGTTTGGACGGTGACTTGGCTATAGAAATCCATTATGAAACGAGGAATGATAGGTTCATTTATTTCATAAAGACAATTGAAGTTGATGCTTGTAAACACGCGATTTATGTAGTCGGATTGAGCAAAAGCAAGATCTACTACACGTCCCTCATGAATATTTCTATCTTCAATTTGACGATAGATAAGTCCAATGGAAGGAGATGTGGTAGGGAGTTGAGAAACTTTGGGAATGTAGTTTTTAGTGTGAGAAAGATCTTCGGTAGTTGCTTTGGGCATTTTCACCTAAACACATCAACAATTCAAAAAGACCAAAATAAATATAAAGAGAAAAAAAAAATATATGTTTATTGTCAAGGCTTATGTTGGAACGTAAACATACTTCGTTCCTTAATATTGTTTTTAACTCGTTCTAGATACACTTTACGATGTTTAATTAGTAGTTATGGACAAATCCAAACGCCCCTTTAAACATCTTAATATATCATGAAATTTACTAGATTTACATTAGATTGTAAAACTAGCTATTTCTTGCGAGTTTCTTATGCATGTAATTTGTTTTTGAAAAAGATGGTTTGTATTTTTACTAAAAATGTTATTTTAAGTAATAAACCAAACGCTTCCTTAACTAGTGACTTATAACTCAAGTGCGTCAATATACATATGAATTATATATCTTGACGAGTTCGATAAACAAATTTAAGGTTTATAATTATAATAAAGTTTTATAAAAATTATAATGACTATGTTTTGATATTATTTGGACATAATCCAAACACCCCTATATTGTGAACCAATACAATTTTTCTTAGTCGAAAAATGTAATTTCAAGTTTTACAAGTTACAAAAGTATAATGTGGTTAGTTTTAACACGTTTTCAAATCATTATTCAACAATGAGTTTACTAAAATTTTTGAAAAGGAGTGTATGAAATTTTTCAAAAATTTTCGACATGATAGTTTATAATAACTAGTTTCTAGTGTTGATTAATCATCCTAATCCTAGGGGAAGCATTTGATTATGAAGTTTTAAGGCTTAATTCGAAAGAAATTATGAATTTTGACGAATTTTATAAAACATGCATAATCATGAGTATGATCAAGTAAGATGAAATTAGATGAAATGTGTTATGAAAAACTTACAATAAGTAATGGTGATTGTGTTAGATGAATTTGCCCTTTGCGAATTAACCCGAATTATGTGATTTGGAAGTGATTTGAGAGGTTTTTGGGTTTTGGTTTTCGTTACAGCAGAAGCAGTGGAAGGGGTATGTGAAAAAGTGGAGTGTTTGGCAAAAGGAAGAAAGGGAAAAACGGGCTTGAGCTCTCAGAGGGCCGGTCCCCTTAAACATTAAGGGGGCCGCCCTTGTATTTGCTGCCGGTCCCCTTAAATATTAAGGGGGCCGCCCTTAAAATTTTTATTTTTCAAGTTTTGGTTTCTGGAACAAACAAGAAAGTATTTATATATATATACTAGATTTATATTTAATCAAAAATACGTTGAAGAATATACGCACGAGAGGAATTACTTGACATTTTTACTTGACATTTTGTCAATAAAATTTTCTTGATTGTTTCGGATGAAATTCATCAAGTTGTCAAGCAAACGAGAAAGTTGTGAAAGGTTTATAAGTATATATATATATATATATATATATATATATATTTTATATAGTATGGGCTTATAAGACGAGAAAGTAGGAGGGAGACGTATGCAACGGAAGCCGGGAGTTTGTTTCATCCATAGATTTTTCGACTCATCTCACTTCATCAGCATGAGTGTTGATTGAACATTAAAGTTCAATAAGGCAAATGGGGAAAAGAGATGTTCGTAAACGAACAATCTCTAGTTCTAGAAAATCAACAAATGAATTTCCTAGGTTATAAGATCCTAAATATAGCTAAGTATATAAATATATATATATATGTATATATGTATATATAGATATAATATAGAAACAAATAGAGATTAATAAGTCAAGTAAAATCACATAAATATAGCACACTAAACTAAGCATGCATTTCTAGACAAGGAACTTAAAAGGAAATGTGTACCTTTTGTCTTTAATGCGTTAATCTTCAAGGTCTTCAAGAGGTAAATCGGACAAGAGGTGACAATGAAAAGTTCCATGTTTGGATGGCGAATATTATTTACGTTGGTGCCCATTGTTTCATTTGTCCAAAGTTATTTGGTCCGAACATGTTTTGTATTTGACTTGGATGCATATAAGGTGGAAACACTCCCCACGGATTGAAGTTCCACATTTGTTGATTATAGTTAAAGTTTCGTCTATTATGGTTTGTTCTTGGTTGAGGTGTTTTAGGTCTAGGATAAGAATTATTTGGTTTCCTAGGTGGTGGAGTTTTAGATCTTGTTTTAGATTTAGATGATCCAACTTCGGTTTTTAAAGATGGTTTATAAAATGGTTTTATTTCTTCATTACTCGCGATAGGTATTATTTTATTTTTTATGAGTAAATGTTTAGGATTAAGTATTGAAGGTTTTGGTTCATTTTCAAATTTAACGTTTTTAGCTCCACTTGTTGAAGATTCAGTTGAGTTAAATCCTAGTCCGGTTTTATCTCCTGATATTCTTTGAATACTTATAATTTTACTAAGTGAGTTACTACTATTTTCAAATTTATCAAGTTTGCAAATTTCATCCTTAAGTATGTTGTTTTCACTTTTAAGCTCTTGACATGTTTTACATTCTTCAACAATTTCTTTTCCTTTTTCAAGTTGTCGTATTTTAATTTTTAGTTCAAGCACTTCATTTTCCAGTTGGTTGTTTATGTATTTTAGTGATTTATTTTTAGCCATAACTAGTTGTCCTATTTTACATAATCTATTGTATTCACTATCTAAATCTTTTTCATCTAATGATAGATTTTCATCACTAAAGTATTCGGATTCAGAACGTACCTCACTTGATGATTTGGCCATGAGACACTTTTCATCCTTTGTTGTTTCATTTTCATCTTCATCACTATCACTCCAAGCACCTCCAACGAATGCTCTTTGATTTTGATCTCTTGTCATCATTGGACATTTTCCAATGAGGTGATTCGGATCACCACACTTGAAACACTTTCTCTCATTCTTGCTATACTTGTCATCATTATTCTTTTGAGATGTTCTTCTTTCATCGTGTGGTTGTCTAACGAATCTTCCTCGCCTTTTGAAGAATTTCTTGAAGTCTCTTACGGCCATGGCATATTCTTCGTCATCGCTTTCGGAAGATGAGCTATCTTCGTTGTTGGATTCCTTTCTAGCTTTCAAGGCGATTGACTTGCTTTGCTCACGTTTTCCTTTAACCATTTCAGAGTCCTTCTTTATAATTGCTTCGTAGACTTTCAGGTTTCCAATTAATTCATCAAGTTGTAGTGTTGACAAATTCTTTGATTCTTCAATAGCCGTCACTTTAGCTCGCCATTTAGGGTGAAGAGCTCTAAGAAATTTCCTAACAAAATTCTTACTAGAGAAATTCTCATCAAGTGCTTTTAAACTTGTGATGATAGTGTTAAATCTAGCAAAAGCATTATCAATTGATTCATCTTCCGGAATCGTGAATTGTTCATATTGTTGAACAAGTAGATCTATTTTGTTATCTTTGACTTGATTATTACCTTGGTGAGTTATTAATAAAGAGTTCCAAATTTCTTTTGCGGTTTCACACATAAAGATCCTTTCGTACTCTTTACGTGGTAGCGCATTATAAATTACCATTTTTGCTTCATTATTTTTAGCAAGTTTTCTTTTTAAATCATCATTTTGTTTTTCAAAAGGTACGATTTCATCTTTCTTAGTTTCGGGGTTATTTTGAATAGGTAAAAAATCACCATTGGTAATAATATGCCAAAGATCTAGATCTTTTGATTTCACATAAGTTTCGAATCGATTTTTCCAATATAAAAATCCATCACTTTCAAATAGTGGTGGTCTTTGCATAGATTGCCCTTCTAAATATTTTTCAGATTCCATAGATCGTTACAAGTTTTAAAATACACTATATTTTAAAAATCTTGCTAGACGTGGCTCTGATACCAATTGTGGAAAACTAGAAGGGGGGGTTGAATAGTTTTACGTCCTTTTAAAATTTATAAGCACAAGTTTGTTTTAAAAACTTCGATTCTTGTTTATGTGAATTCAATGCTTGCACTATATGAACAATTGTATAATAACTAACTAACTAAACTAATTAGTAAAGGTAAATAAATAAGTAATGAGAAGAGTTAGAAAGATCAAACCACAACACAAGGATTTATAGTGGTTCGGCTACAAGGACACCTTCCTTGTTCCTACTCCACTCCCCGAGTCACCTACTCGAGAGTTTTCTTCACTATGTCAACAAACTCCCTTATGGCGGAGAAAACCGTACACACCAATATACACACCAGTTTACACACCAATCTACACACCAATATACACACCAATCTTCACACCTATCTTCACACCAAGCTTCTACACACCAATCTTCTACACACCTTCTTCTACACACCAATCTTCTACACACCTTCTTCTACACACCAATCTTCACAACTATCCTACTTCACAACTAATCAACTTCTACTATATACACAACTTCTATATCTTCTAAACAAATAATAACAAGCACAACACAATATTCACAAATGAATATATATACACTATACACAACAACTCTTCAACACTTCTTGAACTTGGTTGTAGAGAGTTCTTCTTTTGCACTTAGAATGAGAATGGATGATGAGGGATTGAATCACTTGAAACAAGGATTAATATACAAATGATCAAAGGGTTTTTGATGGGTTTAAGATGATTGTAGATCTGAAAATTTCGTGCAAAAGGTAAGGAAAAATTCCAGAATTAAGGTGGTATTTATAGGGGAAGAAATCTGACAGTTTCTGACAGGGGAGCCTGGCCGGTCCCCTTAAAGCATGGCCGGCCCCCTTAAAATTAAGGGGACCGCCCCTTATAATTAAGGGGGCCGCCCAACTGTAACGGCCAGAAAACTTGTCTTTTAGTGGGGAAAGTTTATTTGGTGAAAAACTAACTGATTTTGGTTAAATATTTGAAATCATATATTTAGTATGATTAAAACATTTTTCCTTAATACCAAAAGTGTTTTTCAAAAATATATAATAAGATTATATAATTAAATAAACTTTGTATTAGTTAATTAAATACCCCTTTGATCATGAGATGTATTAAGCACTTGTTTATTCATACCTTAAGTGATTAAGTTGGATATAATGATATAAACTAGCTTAATACTTGTTTACGTAGTAATCAAACGATTGACGAGTTTACATTTTGTGATCGTCAAAATATAGAGATATCGAAAAATATAAATAACGTTTTCATACATTATTTATGTCAACAATGTGCATGGACATTCATAACATCATTTCATGATCTAAAGTAGATCGTTCATCATTCATATTAGGTTGCGGTTAGAGATCGAACCTCATTTCTATGTATACACTTTTGTCATCGTAGCTGTTGCATCAGGTGAGTCATAGCCCCTACTCTTTTAATTGTTCTATCAACTCTTTGGGGGAGATACATGCTACTACTTGCTTACTTGTACAAATTCACATAACATTTATACTTGGAAACATTATACTTGATTACATTATACTTGATGTCATACATACGTGATTGTACTATACTTAACTGTGTTATACTAAACTGTGATGGTGTACTCTTGAGACTTCCAATGGCCCCAGATTAAGTTGCTGGGCACAACCATGGAGACATACATACTTCCAATGGCCCCAGATTTAGTTGCTGGGCACAACCATGGAGACATACATACAAACGTGAGGTCTTCGGAGATGAAGTGTAGACTCACGACTAATTGCTTAACTGTTATGATGAACTTATACATGTATTACTCATACTATATATTGTAGCAGTGGGTTGTAAACACACAGGTTACAAGGCTCTTATGGCGGGACTTGTAACTGAGTGGATTTACGATGCCTTTGCTGGGAAACCTACATACATATGCATTACATTCTTTTTCAACAAACTCTATGAACTCACCAACCTCGTGTTGACACTTTAGCATGTATTTTCAGGTTTTAACCAATGGCACGCTACAGGAGGTTTTGGCAGGGCATGGCATGGTCATAGAAGACTCTGATTATTCATTTGGGGACCGTTTTAAACTATTTTAAGGGCCTACTTCCGCATTACTTTTAACGTTGTAAATTCAACAATTTGATTTAACTATTTTATTTTAAATGATTCAAGTGCAAACCATTTTTGAACTAGTGTTGTGATATCAATTGAGTTACACCCCAGCTATACGTATGCTTCCGCTGGACCCTATTTTGGGGGTGTGACAGATTGGTACCAGAGCTTTGGCTATAGCGAACTGAGTGTTTTTAAAACCTAGACTATAGCTACTTTTACGAAAACTTAACCCTATGACCGTCACGTGCCTGCCTGCCAAGCTGAAGCCTCATTTGTGGTTAGTTGCTGACATAGGTGATGAGATTTGTGTCTCATTATCTGATATATTATATTCACTTATTCTAGTTGATTACTATAATTGTCTTTCATATAAGCATGTTCACGTATCATATATGTCACCGCGTTATGTTTTCCCTTGCATAGTTTCATCATTTGACCTCTAGTTTTGGTTACCTGCCTTAGTCATTCAGAACACCTTAGTATTTGTGAAGGACATAGTATTAGTATAACTGAGCTGAGTATTTCAAAATTCATGGAACCTCGGTGGAATATAAACTGGTCATTTATATTCAACCCGGGATAGTAGGACATAGGCTGACCACCTATATCCGACTCAGAAATGAATTTTGCAACACTGAGAATAGTTATAATGATATTTTGTCTGGATTGTGTGTAAGCAATTCCAAAGTCGAGCCAATCTTTCAAAAGACCTTTTTCAAGGACGTTGAATCCAGACCTTGATTTTTAGCTTGGTTCTAGTGACTGTTCTTGTTTGATTGGGTTGCGAAAATCAAGCTAAAAGTTAAAGTCATCACTCAAACCGATTTAGCCTAACCTCATGACTGTTCTTGTTTGATTGGGTTGTGGGATTAAGTGAAAATCGGTTACCTAAAGGATTAACCTAAAGGAGGTCTTTTGAGGACTAAGCTCGGGATTGGGAAGGTTTGCCTCATCAAGTCTGACCACGAGAACGTACCTAGTTGGATAGGAAACCCACATACATAAGCTTTGACATATTTTCTTAAACACACATTTAACTGATTAACATAAACTGAACTTCGGGACGAAGTTCCTTTTAGAGGGGAAGACTGTCACAACTCATCATTTCAGGTCATTTCAGGTCTTTTCCCGAACTTTGGAAAAACACTATTCATAAAACACTATTCATCAAAACACTATTCATCAGTTTACTATTCATCATTTTTGGTGTCAGTTTGACATTCCGAGAAGCATTCAGAAATTTTACTATTCACTAAACACTATTCATTGCCGGAAAAGTTTTCACTATTCACTTGCATTACACATTTCATCGTAAATTTAGTTTACGGATATTCAAATTCGGGTAACCGGATTGGTTTAGGTGCGAATTCATTTCATTAGTGTTAAGGACACTGCATACGGACTAGAGACAGTCTGCATATCATCATAACAGCATTTACATGTTATACCACTCTTAGGATTTTCAAATTTACATATTTGATACATTTAACGTTTTTACGTATAAGTATTTATAGTAAACATTAACACCCGGTTTATACACGACGAATATATCTAAATATTCCCACAATGGTCCCGACATATTTTTATATCCATTTTATCATCATAAAAGTTATAACATTCATTTACCCAGTATTTTGGAAATTTGTTTTATTTATAACGTGAGCTTATGAATATTACGACGGTTTTCGTGAAAACTAAACAATAATCACCCGAACACTCAGGAATTGTACCCAACACATTTTTAACATTTTTATGACTTTATTTAGTCCCGGTTAACTTCATTAATGTTTATTTCTAGCAAACCCGGTACCCGATTATAACTAATACTTACACTAAACTACAACTAATAATACACTACATTTTCTAAGAGATCAAAACCGACTTTGCTACTCTTTTTAACATTAAAAACCGGCCACACATGCCCTCCCCTAGATCACTTGACTAAATTAACCATGTGCTAATATTATACTATAAACCCTTTACTAAATATCTAGCTAAAAACACCAAACACATAACATACAAAATTTTTGAGAATCAAAAGCTCCCATTTCTCTTGTTCTTCTCCATAACCCACGACCAAAACCAAACACCATGATCAATCCATGATTTTCTAAAAGTTAAAGCATCAAAGTTGTTCATTATACTTGCCTAATCAAGAATCAAACAAGAAATACACAAGTAATCCAAGGTTTCTAGTCATTCAATCATCTCATTTTATCAAGTAAGTTATCAACTTTATTTTTACATGAATCATCTTATATTTACTTGTATTGCATGAGTTCCATGCTAAAAACCATGTACAACTAGCTATACCACCATTTATTTTGTCAAAATGGAACATACAAACCCTAACTTCTTATTTATGAATTCCCTTGCTATAATAACTTGGTTAGGAGCCCATGGCACCCTAAGAAGGTGTATGGTAGGATTAGATTAGCTATGTGGTGATTACAAGAGTTTTTGTAACACCCCCAAAATACCGCAGCGGAAGACTGTGTCATAGGGGTGCTACTTCATAATACAAAGTACAAGGTATAGAAAACGAACTCTAAATGAGACGTTTTGAAAAGCTACCATTCGATTAATAAATTCCGAGTTACAAACTTGAGATTCCAAAGTATGATACATAAATGTATACAAAGTTTTGAATGGTAAATGATAAAAGCGTAAGTCTTCAGAATATGCAGCTTGACTCTAAGTTCCACGCACTAGCTATCGCCTTATAGACCTGAGATAACATGCTAAAGTGTCAACACAATGGTTGGTGAGTTCATAGAGTTTGTCTTAAAATAGTTGAAAAAGCCTTAAAGAATGATCACACAGCAAAGGCATCGTGAATCCACTCAGTTACAAGTCCCGCCATAAGAGACTTGTAACCTGTGTGTTTACAATCCACTGCTAACATATAGTATAATAAAGACATGTATAAGTTCATCAAGACAATTAAGCAATTAGTAGTGAGTCTTTACTTCATCTCCGAAGACCTCACTTTTATGATGTATCCAACATTCGCAAATGTTAGGATGTATCAAAGACAACTGGGAGTCAATTCCCAAAGACAACTGGGAGCCACTTCCCAAAGACAACTGGGAGTCAATTCCCAAAGACAACTACTAGTCAATAAATAGAATAACGCAATTAAGTATAACGCAGTCATGTATGTAAGCAATCAAGTATAACACAGTCAAGTATAGACGTTTTGAGTATTTGTACAAGTAAACAAGTAGTTGAGCATGTATCCCCCCCCCCAATAGTTAAAACAAGTACGAAAAGAGTAGGGGCTATGACTCACCTTAAGTCTATGTAATGAGAAATGAAAGTGGTAGTCGAATCGCCAAAGTCTCTAAGAGCAGCCTATAATAGAACGTTGCGACTTAGGTTTGGAGTAACGTCTAAGAGTACGAAGAATTGCCTATATATGTCTTGCATAATGTTCATGATGTAGTACTTAGTATATAGTGTAAGTCGTTGAATATAAGTGGTCTATGAAACATGTATAAGTTGTATATCTCTTACTACCGTTCGGGCCGACATAATTCAGAAGTCATGGAGTAAACGTTCGAGGAGCCAGGACACTTTAACTCGTAAATCCACAACTCGTCTCGACGGCTTACTCAATGAACTCCTCACATGAGGCTCCCTACTATTGTAGTATTTGATAACATATATATATAAGTCTTTTTGATCTTTAAAAGTGATATGGTCTTTAGCCGTGGCTTTGCCGTGACTTTGGTCATGTTACCATGGTCTTGAGACTCAACCTTGGCTTTAGCCATGGTTGTGGTCTTGGCTTTAGGTCATTAGACCTCTTGGTCTCATCTAATTATAATGATTATATAGTAACTTTGGTCTAAAAATGGGCTGTTAAGAATTTGAAGAACATTATCACTCAGAAAGCATTTTCAGGTCTCGAGCTTCT
This sequence comes from Artemisia argyi, assembly GCA_030686995.1. NCBI lineage: Eukaryota > Viridiplantae > Streptophyta > Magnoliopsida > Asterales > Asteraceae > Artemisia > Artemisia argyi. Next base: position 221,284,033 of record CM060709.1, on the reverse strand, counting down.
TTGTTCCTGAACGAAAACGTCGTTCCGGACAACTTTCGTGTTTTAACTTTTTGATGAATCGGACCAGAAGTGGGACTTTCAAAACCATAATTTGATCAGAATGCTATTTAGGCAGTTTTGCCGTTTTGGTTTCGCTAACTTCAAATGGTCATAACTTTTGACTCGTGTACTCGTTTTGGGTGATTCAAATTGCTATGTTTTCCTTGTTAAGTCCTCTTTAACAGTAAGTAAGTGTCAAATATCAAAGTTATACTATTGTGGTCGTGGTTTTCCATAAAAATCACTAGTTTGCTTGTTTGCTTGTCATAAGTTAACATATGTATACCAATACTCGTTTTATCCATTTTTAAACATCATGAACACAATACAAAGACCATATATAGCATGAAAGAAACATAATAAGCATGAAATGATATTGAGCAAGAAAGTGTATAAGGGTTTGCTTACAACTTTTGGCTTTCTCTTAAGAAAGGTAAGTAACTAGTAAGGTACGGACTTTGATAGACTTAAGCTTCACTCTTTGCAATCTATGATAAACCGAGGTTATTTGAAGATTATAACGATGCCTTCTTGAAGTCCAAAGCTATTTGAAGATTATAACGACGTCTTTTTGGAGACTTTAAAGTTATAACAACTTTTCTTAGAAAATTTCCAAGATTGAAGATCAAACACTCGTTTTAGGACTTGAAGGTTATAAGAAGGTGTGGTGCAAGTTTTATATGTGTTATTAGTTGGCTATTTATAGGATGAGAAAAATAGTTAACCATATATTGGGTTAGAATTAAACCATGGTTAGTTTAGACACTTGTAAACATCCTAGAGATCAATGGTCAAGATCAAGCCACAAAATGGTGACTCCTACCCCCCTAAGTCGGTTTATACATGATAAGGGTGACTAGATGAGTAGTCATGGTCTTTGGATGATAATATCCTAAGTATGTAGCTAGTTTTGACTCCGTAAATTGCTAACCGTAAGTTTTTAGGCCACGAAACGTAAAACCGGGTATCCTAAAAATATGAAACTTATAAATATGGTTAAACATGTCAATATAGTCCATAATAAAATATAAAATGAGTGGTAGGTTCTATCGGGTGCGAAAACCCTGCTAAAAACTGGAAACACAGGTCTAAAACGCGCAATTCGCGTAAAACGCTGAACTGAAAAACGTAAAATTCCGAAACTTTTGGAATTGTCCTAAAATGAGAGAAAATCATATTTCTATTGTTTATAATGTTTTATGGACATATCGGGATGCTAGAAGGACGTATAAACCTAAAAGTAAATCTCGGACACGGCTTTGTGATTTTTGCAGAAATGATCCGACGAGCGTCAAACTCTCGGATTATCGTTAAAATAGTTTAACTTACGAGAATATGAAATAAAAATTTCTGAGATGAATAGTGAAAAGTGAATAGTAAAAAGTGAATAGTAAAAAGTGAATAGTGAAATTTTCGGGAATAAAAGTTAACCTGAAATTGCGAATTGTTACAGTCTCTACCCCTTAAGGAGAACTTCGTCCCGAAGTTCAGTTGATGTTAACTACTTACAGTGTGTCTAAGAGAATTCGGGATCTCTAAAATAGTCGTGTTTACTCTGATTCGTCTAAGATTCTGGTTAAGGAGTTGTATCGGCTACAATTAAGCCCACTTATTTATAACACATTACTTACATAAAGAAGCATCCAAATTTATGTAAGTAAGGTCTCATAAACTTATGGTTCGGTGATTTACAATTTCTTTATTTAACTGAAGAGGCGTCCCAATCCATTTAAATAAGGAGATTCTAAAACATCCTACTTAAGAATTTCCGACACAAAATCCGCCTTCTGAGGCCGATAGTAAGATAATCAAGTCATCAAATCTCTAAAGCTAAGCAATAATATTATTTAACTCAAATCTTGTGTCTCATCAAACAAGAACTGTCACAAGATCAAGTTAACTAATTAGTTATTACTGAGCTCCATGTTTTTAATGACTCGACGAATCTCTGGGGCTCCTTATAATACTAAAGTCACATCATCTAACAGCGTGGAACTAAGCAAACGTCTAACCAAAAAGCACATGTGTATGTATTGTGTGTAAGGCAAATAAAGAGGAAGGTCCCAACGTATATAGCAGTTATAGTCTAGGCACTAAATGCAACCTAGTTCTCTATAACCAAGGCTCTGGTACCAATCTGTAACACCCCCAAAATACCGCAGCGGAAGACTGTGTCATAGGGGTGCTACTTCATAATACAAAGTACAAGGTATAGAAAACGAACTCTAAATGAGACGTTTTGAAAAGCTACCATTCGATTAATAAATTCCGAGTTACAAACTTGAGATTCCAAAGTATGATACATAAATGTATACAAAGTTTTGAATGGTAAATGATAAAAGCGTAAGTCTTCAGAATATGCAGCTTGACTCTAAGTTCCACGCACTAGCTATCGCCTTATAGACCTGAGATAACATGCTAAAGTGTCAACACAATGGTTGGTGAGTTCATAGAGTTTGTCTTAAAATAGTTGAAAAAGCCTTAAAGAATGATCACACAGCAAAGGCATCGTGAATCCACTCAGTTACAAGTCCCGCCATAAGAGACTTGTAACCTGTGTGTTTACAATCCACTGCTAACATATAGTATAATAAAGACATGTATAAGTTCATCAAGACAATTAAGCAATTAGTAGTGAGTCTTTACTTCATCTCCGAAGACCTCACTTTTATGATGTATCCAACATTCGCAAATGTTAGGATGTATCAAAGACAACTGGGAGTCAATTCCCAAAGACAACTGGGAGCCACTTCCCAAAGACAACTGGGAGTCAATTCCCAAAGACAACTACTAGTCAATAAATAGAATAACGCAATTAAGTATAACGCAGTCATGTATGTAAGCAATCAAGTATAACACAGTCAAGTATAGACGTTTTGAGTATTTGTACAAGTAAACAAGTAGTTGAGCATGTATCCCCCCCCCAATAGTTAAAACAAGTACGAAAAGAGTAGGGGCTATGACTCACCTTAAGTCTATGTAATGAGAAATGAAAGTGGTAGTCGAATCGCCAAAGTCTCTAAGAGCAGCCTATAATAGAACGTTGCGACTTAGGTTTGGAGTAACGTCTAAGAGTACGAAGAATTGCCTATATATGTCTTGCATAATGTTCATGATGTAGTACTTAGTATATAGTGTAAGTCGTTGAATATAAGTGGTCTATGAAACATGTATAAGTTGTATATCTCTTACTACCGTTCGGGCCGACATAATTCAGAAGTCATGGAGTAAACGTTCGAGGAGCCAGGACACTTTAACTCGTAAATCCACAACTCGTCTCGACGGCTTACTCAATGAACTCCTCACATGAGGCTCCCTACTATTGTAGTATTTGATAACATATATATATAAGTCTTTTTGATCTTTAAAAGTGATATGGTCTTTAGCCGTGGCTTTGCCGTGACTTTGGTCATGTTACCATGGTCTTGAGACTCAACCTTGGCTTTAGCCATGGTTGTGGTCTTGGCTTTAGGTCATTAGACCTCTTGGTCTCATCTAATTATAATGATTATATAGTAACTTTGGTCTAAAAATGGGCTGTTAAGAATTTGAAGAACATTATCACTCAGAAAGCATTTTCAGGTCTCGAGCTTCTTTGTTCCTGAACGAAAACGTCGTTCCGGACAACTTTCGTGTTTTAACTTTTTGATGAATCGGACCAGAAGTGGGACTTTCAAAACCATAATTTGATCAGAATGCTATTTAGGCAGTTTTGCCGTTTTGGTTTCGCTAACTTCAAATGGTCATAACTTTTGACTCGTGTACTCGTTTTGGGTGATTCAAATTGCTATGTTTTCCTTGTTAAGTCCTCTTTAACAGTAAGTAAGTGTCAAATATCAAAGTTATACTATTGTGGTCGTGGTTTTCCATAAAAATCACTAGTTTGCTTGTTTGCTTGTCATAAGTTAACATATGTATACCAATACTCGTTTTATCCATTTTTAAACATCATGAACACAATACAAAGACCATATATAGCATGAAAGAAACATAATAAGCATGAAATGATATTGAGCAAGAAAGTGTATAAGGGTTTGCTTACAACTTTTGGCTTTCTCTTAAGAAAGGTAAGTAACTAGTAAGGTACGGACTTTGATAGACTTAAGCTTCACTCTTTGCAATCTATGATAAACCGAGGTTATTTGAAGATTATAACGACGCCTTCTTGAAGTCCAAAGCTATTTGAAGATTATAACGACGTCTTTTTGGAGACTTTAAAGTTATAACAACTTTTCTTAGAAAATTTCCAAGATTGAAGATCAAACACTAGTTTTCTTTCAAAAACTAGTTAACTTTCTTACAAAATATAAGAGAAGTGCCTTAGGTTTTAGGACTTGAAGGTTATAAGAAGGTGTGGTGCAAGTTTTATATGTGTTATTAGTTGGCTATTTATAGGATGAGAAAAATAGTTAACCATATATTGGGTTAGAATTAAACCATGGTTAGTTTAGACACTTGTAAACATCCTAGAGATCAATGGTCAAGATCAAGCCACAAAATGGTGACTCCTACCCCCCTAAGTCGGTTTATACATGATAAGGGTGACTAGATGAGTAGTCATGGTCTTTGGATGATAATATCCTAAGTATGTAGCTAGTTTTGACTCCGTAAATTGCTAACCGTAAGTTTTTAGGCCACGAAACGTAAAACCGGGTATCCTAAAAATATGAAACTTATAAATATGGTTAAACATGTCAATATAGTCCATAATAAAATATAAAATGAGTGGTAGGTTCTATCGGGTGCGAAAACCCTGCTAAAAACTGGAAACACAGGTCTAAAACGCGCAATTCGCGTAAAACGCTGAACTGAAAAACGTAAAATTCCGAAACTTTTGGAATTGTCCTAAAATGAGAGAAAATCATATTTCTATTGTTTATAATGTTTTATGGACATATCGGGATGCTAGAAGGACGTATAAACCTAAAAGTAAATCTCGGACACGGCTTTGTGATTTTTGCAGAAATGATCCGACGAGCGTCAAACTCTCGGATTATCGTTAAAATAGTTTAACTTACGAGAATATGAAATAAAAATTTCTGAGATGAATAGTGAAAAGTGAATAGTAAAAAGTGAATAGTAAAAAGTGAATAGTGAAATTTTCGGGAATAAAAGTTAACCTGAAATTGCGAATTGTTACAGTTTTGGTTGAAGTTGGAACTAGTTTTGAACCTTTGAAATAGATTTCTAACAAGTTTATAAACATGCTGTCCCATTTTGTTATTTTCTGGAAAATCAGTAGACACCAAGGAAACTTTGGCAAAATTTTTAGAAAATACTTTCAAAAACGAATCCGTAGGCGAAAGAACGGATTAAAAAGAGTTAATAACGAAGAAGTTATGATTTTTGCAAGATTGTTGACGAAAAGTATTTTTCTGGAAAATAGTTGCTGTTGGACGTTTTTCGTAGGTCAAAAAGAGACTTTATACGTAACCCGGAGGAGCCGAGCTTTCCAAAATATATTACTACATACTAAGACGTAACCGTGGATATAAAGAACAAGTAAAACGGGCTTATAACGACAAAGATATTCACGTTTGAATATCGGCAAAACTCATTTCATTTTGACAGCTTTTATTAATATTGACGCCAAAACTACGTAGTAACTCTAGATTTATAAAAATAATGCCAAGTACCCAATTTTATAACTAATGAAGTATTAGTTATTACAAGTATATTTTTATCACTACAAGGCGTTATTTCAAGGATTTCAACCCGAGGATTTCAACACTAACATGGAAACTTACGATATATATATAAGTATATATATTGCAACTTGCTTTATTTTTCTAATAGCCATATTTTTCCTAAGTCTTGGAAAGTGTATTATTTTGATAACAACAAGTATTTTTTCAAGTTAAGAGTGGTATAGGGAACATGTGCATGGACATTCATAACATCATTTCATGATCTAAAGTAGATCGTTCATCATTCATATTAGGTTGCGGTTAGAGATCGAACCTCATTTCTGTGTATACACTTTTGTCATCGTAGCTGTTGCATCAGGTGAGTCATAGCCCCTACTCTTTTAATTGTTCTATCAACTCTTTGGGGGAGATACATGCTACTACTTGCTTACTTGTACAAATTCACATAACATTTATACTTGGAAACATTATACTTGATTACATTATACTTGATGTCATACATACGTGATTGTACTATACTTAACTGTGTTATACTAAACTGTGATGGTGTACTCTTGAGACTTCCAATGGCCCCAGATTAAGTTGCTGGGCACAACCATGGAGACATACATACTTCCAATGGCCCCAGATTTAGTTGCTGGGCACAACCATGGAGACATACATACAAACGTGAGGTCTTCGGAGATGAAGTGTAGACTCACGACTAATTGCTTAACTGTTATGATGAACTTATACATGTATTACTCATACTATATATTGTAGCAGTGGGTTGTAAACACACAGGTTACAAGGCTCTTATGGCGGGACTTGTAACTGAGTGGATTTACGATGCCTTTGCTGGGAAACCTACATACATATGCATTACATTCTTTTTCAACAAACTCTATGAATTCACCAACCTCGTGTTGACACTTTAGCATGTATTTTCAGGTTTTAACAAATGGCACGCTACAGGAGGTTTTGGCAGGGCATGGCATGGTCATAGAAGACTCTGATTATTCATTTGGGGACCGTTTTAAACTATTTTAAGGGCCTACTTCCGCATTACTTTTAACGTTGTAAATTCAACAATTTGATTTAACTATTTTATTTTAAATGATTCAAGTGCAAACCATTTTTGAACTAGTGTTGTGATATCAATTGAGTTACACCCCAGCTATACGTATGCTTCCGCTGGACCCTATTTTGGGGGTGTGACAGCTGTGTCTTATGATTAAAGAATAAATGGATTCTGATCGTCCCAAGGTATATAAGTACAGTACTTAATTTACCCATTTCAACCTGAACCCATTTGTCTTTGGGGAAAACTTCAAGTTATTGGTCTTGGAAGTGCATTGAAGATTTTGTTCTCTGTCGATGATTAGAATAATCTGGACCCGCATGTGAGTATCTTATATTCTTTCCAAGCTGGTCTTAGTGAAGGTCTTTTCATTTCTTAATGAACACTATTGTAATTCTGTTGTTACAGTTGCAATTACAAAGAAATAAAGTGATTGCTTTAATTAATCTACTAAATCGCCTATCAGAATCCCTTATATATGTTACTAAAATAAAACTTCCCCTACAGATATCGGTTTTATTAACCAAGCTTGGGGAGTGATGGCTCCTTGGTACACTTTTGCTCATAGTTCACCATTAACGCTGAACTAACTGAATTTGAAGATGAGAACAATCGAGTAAGTCGAAATTCCAATATTCTACTTGTGACGCATTTGAAAACCATTACTTTGTTTAAGAAAAGAGTGGTAATAATATTTGATACATAGTCCTATTCACTATACGTTAAGAAGTTGCAGCTGAGTATATATTTTAAGGATAAATAGGGTAATAAACAAGTCTTGGTCCCTTTTTTTTAATTCTTCCCAATACTTCCTATATGTAACATTGCTTCTATTTTATTTTATTTTTACTGATTTTCTTTGTTTACAGCTTCGGGTATACTTAAGAATTATGCCTTGGATTAGACAGTGCATGTTGCAATCTGATCAGAAAGATTGTGATATTATTAAGCGCGTTGAACAAGCTTTACAAGAGCTTAAGGTTTTGTGTTTTTTCTTATTTTACTTGTGACCGTAAACGTTGTTTAATTTTTACTTTTATTATATCATATTCGATAAACGTTTAATCCATTTTGTTCTTTGGTATGTTTATAGCTTATTTTCACTAACTTAATTGTTCTATAAAAGTTAATGTTCATTTATTCTCATTGTTAATGCATCAAAGGAACCTTACAAAAAGGGTACAAACCCTTTTAATCCCTTTGTGGCTACGGAGGTTCACCTGCGACGACTCCAGGCTATCTAAAAAGGGTAGTCACCATGGGATTATTCGGCTCGCAATGTCGAGTCGGAAACCCGTGTTTACGAAAAAAAGGAACCTTACAAACGTTAATAAGTATATCTTAGTATTTACTATGACCTTTCCTTCTTTCTGTTATAGTAAGGAGTCGATAGTACTTCATGTCATTTAGAATTATTTTTATCATCGACCATAGAGCGAATTAGAGGAGTGAATGTAACATGGCAGGAAAGTTTTAGCTAAGGATGGCATTTCGAGAAGTACGAGTTTAATACTGAGTAGGCCATAAATAAAGAGACAATATGGAATCTCGCAGTAGGTTGAAGAAATATGGCAAACCAATATAGAAAAGAGTTGTTCTGATAAAATTGGAATAGCAATTCTTGATGATCGAATGCGGGTACTAAAACTGGTATTTCAAGGAGCTACGTCTAATAGCAGGTAATTAAATCCTTACTATTTTATGACCCATGTTATAGCAGACAAGCTTGTGCGAATCAAATGTTCAAAGACGAGAGCACTATTGTGAGACTTGCAGCCAAATATTTTCTATGCATATCCTTTAGTTAACTAAAGGTATGTTATATTATATTATGTAGAAGTGGAAAAATGGGTAAGTTGTGCGGGTAGTGTAACGACTCTAAGGAACAGGTTAGAAATTTTTTTGTTCGATTTCAGGGGGTCTTAGGATAAAGCTTACTTGGCTCAGATTTTCGACGTATGAGCTTATGGCATATTTGAATTCATAATCTTAATGTTAATAAGCTAACCAGCTGAAGATAATGGCTTATTAGCTTTACTGTGACCTGTTTTGATTGATATTTAAACACTAATTGAAACTGTTATGGGCTGTTTTGGATTTATAACTAAAATGCTACTAATTAAAATTGTTGTGGGCTGGTTGGATTGATAATTAAAATGCTAACTAAAAGCCTTTCTTAAAAAAATGCTAACTGAAACTTCTATAGCTATTTGGGTTGATAATTAAAAAATTAGGTATGAGTGTATACATGACTATAGATGGTATTACTTTTATCGGGATTATGACAATAAATATTATGCTGGAATGTTGAGAATTAGGAACGATGACATTGTTTTTAAATGTAAATTTGGCAAACAAGAGTTGAACTCTACTAAGACAAATGGTTTCTAAATGTGAATCAAAGTAAACAACTACGTGTTCAACTATGAGTGAGATACTAATTCACATTTAACAGGGAATAAACTTTTTTACAAAAGCACATCGAACGTAGTATAACGCTTTAATGATGGCAATTTATAATAACTAAGATTCAAAAGTTAAAATTATCATGGGTCATTTTTATGTGTTGAAAAAAGTATCTAAATAGAAGTTTTGTGTTATAGCTTTCCCAGTTAGATATTTATTTGATCTGGAGGTTGTGGGTCAAGATTATTAAATTTGGCTTTGTGGATACAATGGTTATATTCCATGTTTCTTATAAATCACAGTCTAATAGAAGTTTAGTGTTATAGCTTTCACATTTAAATTTGTGTTAGCTTATTTAGTGAACTTATGAAAGATTTTGGAAATGTCATAAACATACTTTTTTTGTTTATGAGCTTATTACTTTTGTTAAGTTCATAACACGATATGCGCCAAATGGATATGCTCCAGTAATAAAATGAATTATAGTCGGCAACAATTATTGTTAATATTTAGTTTAATTTGTGGTTATCGAATTGGCATTGATATGGGAGTTGGCTACTGTAGTGGAGTCGAATGGGATTGGATTGGATTGGTTATCATGAGCACTTTTTAACTTAGGAAATATTACATTATCTCTTTCTATTTAAATATTTTATATAAATGGAAAATAGTAATGTAATCGATATCATTGTTGTTATTTTTTATTAACATGTTTTTTTGTAGTTGGTAGCTTTACCATTTGAAATTTCGCATTTGAACTAAAAGAATGTGCTTTGTAATGGCAGATTATTTATTAAGTTTTATTTCCTCATATTAGATTACCTTTCATTTATTTTTTTCTTTATTTACTGTATAAATATTTTACGATGTTCGTTCTTCATTAATCATTGCTTAATTTATTCCTTTGTCACATTTTCAACCATTTTTTACCCGCCTTCTTATATATATATATATATATATATATATATATATATATATATATATATATATATATATATATATATATATATATATATTGTATTGTAAACTATAAAATTTAATTGCAAACGATGATATTGTATTGTGGCGCACGCGCGCACGTACACACACACACACACACACACACACACACACACACACACACATATATATATATATATATATATATATATATATATATATATTAACATAGATGTGTAAAATTTAACTACATCACTACAATAATTTTTTCGGATAATTTTTCCATACTTTATATAACTTTCAGAAATAAATGTAAATAGTCAAAGTAGTAAACACACGAAAAATAAACTAAAAATTATACAATATGTACTTTCACTTCCAATTGCATTGTGCAATTTCCCGACCTAACCAAAGATAAAGAATTACGCACACGAACACAGGTAACGCAAGGAAACACACTTTGCCTAAAACAACTAATCACGGACTTTAATCTACATGGTAGGCTAAGGTGTAAGGGTGTAACGAAACATTTTAACAAAGGTGTAAGAAATAAAAGGAATGGCTCTGAGGGTTTTTCTAGGGGTATCTTACTATAAAAATGAGAGTAAACAAAAGGGTTTATACAGGGGTTAACTAACCAGTGTAGTTAGTTAATATCACATAACATGTATAGGCTTTTTGGTTGCAATCCTAGAAATTTACCAAGTTAGACAAGTCACTCCAATTATATCAATAAAACTCATTATGGTGGTCTCGAGTAGTATACAAGCAAAGTTCTAAAGTTTACAAGTCACCGGCATACTAAAGTTTTTAATTTTTGGAAAAATAAGATTATGTGTACGGCTATGTAATTTAGACCTAAACAAAAACATGCTAAAAAATTATAAATTTTGATATATTAAGCACATTTTAAGCATATTTTGAAAAGTTTGGGACAAGTAAGCGTTCTAATTCTCCATCCCCCCACCTAAGTTAAACAACAACCTCGTTGTTTGCATTAAAAACTAAAAACTGGAAAATAAAAGAATTAGAACGGAAAAACTCCCCTGAGATTTGCTCGGTTTGATCCTCCATTATGCGTTTATATGCAAAATCTACTTTCTTGTGGATGAGAGGCGTTCAAGCTCCATGAATGATGTCTCCACAGAAAGTACAGGAATCTATTATACCACCAAAACTTTAACACACCTGAGTTAAGAAGGTTACAACATGTGTAATTCATTAGTAGTTAGTAAAAATTAAACCTAAAGAATAAAACTGCAAATCATCAAGTCAGTCGATACGCCGCATCCTATGGAAGAGGATGCGCCGTATCGAGCCTGGAATAAATACGAATCAGAAAATAAATGGGTCGCATCCTTAACCAAGGATGCGCCGCATTAAATGAACTGACAGAAAATTTTAAGGTCTAAAAATAAAATGCAGAAAAATAAAACAGATATGACCAGTGCAGTTGATACGCCGCATCCTATGATGGGGATGCGCCACATCTTTTGCAGGTCTGACATACTCGACAGAAAACAGAAAAATAAGATAAAATTCTGGGTTGTCTCCCGGTCAGCACTTGTCTTTATTCCAGAGTCTTCAAGTTAGACTCACGTTCAGCTCCTATTTTGCTCTCGTTACGTGCCACCCTTCGTCTATCATGCGAAAGATGTTTTTATATAATTGCACCACATTTTCTTCTGATCGACTCAATCTAATATATTCCTTGGTCTTAATTGCAACATACTCTTCACATGGTCCCAAAGAGTATTTGATGACTTGGAGTTTTTCAGAGATCATTGTAGGCGGGTTATTATAAGCGATCCCAAGTAGTTGACACTTTCTCTTAATGAACTCTTCCTCTCTATTATCAACAAATTTAATAATCATTCGTATTCAAATAGTCATCAAGTTCATCCATTAATTCTTTGTGTGACTCATCGAGATTTCCTTGAATTTCCTCATGGGGATAATAATAATTTTCATATTTGATGGATTGATGATAATCTTGGATCTCGTCCCATTTTCTTTTTAGCTCCCATTGTAATCGTCGATCTAGCCTTGTATAATCATCAAATTCTCTATGCACCCATTTCCAGAAAGTAGTATTCGATGCTCCCCTTACTTCCTTTAAGTACTCGATTCTACCTTTTTCTTGTAAAGCTTCTGCCCTACGCGGGCAGTCTTCAACTTGATCGTACCAATCATAGTCTTCAAAGTAAACATCATTACCAACTCGTTTCATTCCAATTATGCTTCCTCCATTACAGGTTCCATCATTCTTCCAGTCACATGTTGGCCATTCACTACTTCCGTCCTTCAAATGGATAGGTTCACAAGTATGATTGGTTTCATAAATAGGTTCTTCCCCAGTTTCGTACTCAAGCCAAGGCTTTTCATCTACCCGAGGGATTTGATTGTTCCATTCATAAAGCCATACATTCTTGAGATCATCATCGGTTTTGAATCTAGGGAAATCCCCAGTGAGTGAATTAATGTCGATTTGAAGAAGATAGTTAAATTCCCTTAATTGCTTACACAGAGGTGTCTCGTAGTTAAACACATCTATGTCGATACTAAAAAATTATTTGATATTTTCTTGAATAGTAGACCCATCATATAATGATCCATAATCACTTTCAACTTCTTCATCATCTCCTCTCATCCAATAAACCCAAAGTGCATTCTTAGTAGCTCGATCCATGGTTTCATGGTTGTTAAACTTACTAGCCACCCAGTCAGAAAAATCTTCGTCATCAGGATCATAGTTAACCTCAAAGGTAGTACTGCTCATCATCTTCTTTTTACTTTCTTCAAACTTGCTGAATTGCTTCTTGAAATCTCGTGACAACCATGAGGTGATTATTCATTTAACTTCATCTTTAGGGGCTAGTTTAGGGTCACCAAATTTAAGCTCAAGCCATTCTTCTAAAGAGATATCCATCAGCCTTATTAATTTTTTGTTGAATAGAATTTCTGCTTCTGCATACATCATCTCATCTTCCAGGTTGCTTTTGTCAAATCCATAGAATTGTTCTTGTAATCAATTTGAAACTTCCCATCTATTTCTTTGATAGTAGTCCAAACCAATCCTTTGGATTCAATTATGGGCCACAAGAGGAGCAAATCATCTTCAGTGTAGCTCATTAGTAAGTCATAAGTGAATAAATCATTCTCCATGCTGCTTAAACATTTGAATTCCATAAACGTAGTTTCAAGAGGAGTTTCCCAAGAAAATAAATCAGCATCGATTGTGAGTATATTGAATTTGACATCTTCATAAACTTCCAATGAGCACACGGATTTAAGCAAATCATCAATCGTAGGTAAGTTGCAGAAAATAGCATCGTAACTTTCATAAGAATATGAAAGTAAGACATCCTTCATCAATTCTGATCCTCTAGGGGTTTTGCATATTGCTGGGAACTCACTCAAGCTAACTTCATACTCATCGCACTCATCATCATTTTCCAAAATCGATAGCTTCTTAGTGCGAGACTTCTCATAATACCTATTCTCCTTGTGTTCCATAGCAAGATACTTGTTCATAGTGATGTCTTCCATAGTAATCCCTGTCATCATAGGTAAAATTGTCAGTAAGATTTGTCTGCTGGAAGAAAAATTGATAGAGTAGGAAACGAATATCAAATATAAAAGTTCATGAAATCCGCAGACGATGCGCCGTATCCTGGAAAAAGGATACGCCGTATCTAGTTACGTTAAAATTAAATCAGACTTTTATTCAGAAAATCAATACATCGCTTTTAAATTAGAATGCGCTGTATCTTGTTAAATATCAAAAATCGTTATATTTATAAAAATTTAAATGCGCCGCATAAGCAAAAACTAATGCGCCGTATTTTCGTTACGTTTCAAAATACAAGTTTTTGATTTAGTAAATGCGTCGTATCGATAAAAATCGATGCGTCGCTTCTGTTTAATTAATTCAAAAACTATTTATAATTAAATATATAATACGCCGTATCTGTGGAAACAGATGCGTCGTATGGCGTTTAGGGTTTCAAAAAAATTTCTGATTAAAACAGAATAAGCTGTATCTTGGGGATAGATGCGCCGTACTCGAAATATTAAACGCGTTGTATTTTTAAAAAGTTAAACCGCAATACGCCGTATCTGAGAAACAGACGCGCCGTATCGTTTGTATCAGCGGAATACAACGACAGCAGTTACGCAGAAAAATAAATAAAAACAAAAATTACAGAAAAATAAAAACACACAAAAATAATAAATATGCAAATTATACAATGAAGGAAATCTAACTAATAGACAACAATGTTAGCAGTTATAATATAAAAACCTAATAAATAATAAGAAAAAAATAAAAAATAAATAAACTAATTAAAATTCTAATCAGATAAACAGATAATAACAATTTACTCCCCGGCAGCGGCGCCAAAACCTTGATGGCGGTCATGTGTCGTTGCGTTTTGGAAATATTAATGCCTTCTCAAGTTTTAAATTTATATTTAGCCGGCTTATCAATAACACACACACCTAACGAGCAGTATACCCGGTCAGTATGAATATAATGGTAAGTAGAGTGTCGATCACTAAGAGTGGAACGTATTATCTAGTTAACCTAATCAATATTTTAATATCATAAGTTAATTAGTTTTACAGTCTAATCTAACGAAAGGGGGTTCAGCCTGAGAGACTTGCACAGTTTGGTTTTATTAAATAGTAAATAAACTAATGAGCATGAATCAGCAAATAGCAACACGTACACAGATAGATAATAGAAGCAGAAGAAGGCCTGTCCTGATAGTTAAACAGCTTGTCACTTGTTTTATTACTAGTTTTATATGATGAGTATCGTAATCTAATATGTCTCGTTGGATCCTAAATATAGGTGAGTAAACTCTTAATGATTAATTATGTCTATCCTACCTTCTAGACGCTAGATAAGTAGGCGAGGAACATGTATGGTAGCCCAGAAAGCTCATCTAAACACAGAGGTTATCCATGCACATATACAAATCACCAAAAACATCATTATATAAACTTTAATTGATGGGAAAATAATTTTAAGGGGAGTAGTATGGTGGCCACAAGCCCATCAATCCTGATGAATTAAAGCGTACTAATAAAATAAAACAAAACAACTCAACGAATTAATTACATGCAGGACCTTCTTACAGCTCTAATATCTTCGTTTGGGGTGTGTCTTATGATGCTTCTTTGACTGAATTCGTCTCCTTAGGGTTTTGTTGCACATAAAATACGTATCTGTCTTGGGGTATTCATAGTTTCTGTCTGAGGGCACGATGTGGCGCATCGAGTTAGTAGATGCGGCACATTGACTTAACTTCGCGTGGGGTCCAAGATTAATATATTTTGGAATATTCGTACACCGTCTTTAGATGTGGCGTATCTTGATTTTTATGCGGCGCATGTCCTTCAGTATCTTGGATTGTCTCTGGTGAGGTCTGGATAGTGATATGCCGTATGTTAGAAGTATAATGTGGTGTATCTAGAGTAGAACAAACTTGATCTTCTTCGTTGACTAAAATTTCATATGCGGCGCATGATTGAATTCCATGCGGCGCATTCTTCAGAGTCAGGCAATGGTCTTCGAATTCATCTAAGTATGATATTGCGGCGTATCTGTTGAGAGAGATATGGCGCATCTTCTGGATTTCAGTAGACTTTTGACATCTTGCTAGTTTTACTCCATAATTCGTCCAAAATCGCCAAGTTTCACCAATTGCTTTTTTTTACCAGAGAGTTACTAAAGTAAACATTAAAGCACCAATTCTCATATATAATATAATTAAACAAGTCAAATACATAGGATAAATGACGACAATAATATGTACTTATTTGATGTCATCACTTCACAAAAATCTTCAATCAAACAGAATTGAGATTAAAAAGACACTCTTTCCTTTAATGAGGTCATTATCTGAGCCCAGTATTGCATTTTTTGTAATGTATTTTGGGGTTTTGGACCTACTCAATTTTATTTTTGTATAATCCAGCAGGTAGATCCGTTGTGACTCTAAAACTATATATATATATATATATATATATATATATATATATATATATATATATATATATATATATATATATATATATATATATATATTAGAAAATACAATATACTTTAGAATAACGATTGCAAGATTAACACTTAATTATAATTTTATGTCTTAGCCCCTTGCATGCACTTTTTATGTTCACGATGACCATAAGAATGAAACAAATTTGGTCATCAGAAACACCTATCAGAAATGTTCATTGGTCATCTGAATGATTCATCAAAAATGCTCATCAGAAAGAGCCAACATAAATGCTCATCAGAAAGACCCATCAACATTCTTAATATGACAAACAATGAGAGCCATCAACATTCTTAAATGCTCATTAGAAAGACCCATCAACATTCTTCAGTCAAGTTGATATATTATCTTATTCAATTTATATTATCTTTTTTTAGTACGATCTGTTTATATTATCTTATTGTATGATTATTAAATTTATGTATAAATAATTGTTAGCCCAAAACTAATCTAAAAAAAATCGAACCCAAAGCCCCGCGTGTACGGTTCTAAAACTAGTTAGAGATGCATCAATTTGAATTAGATGCATAATAATATATTTTCTAGCTAAATTTAGATGCATGTACATATATTAGATGCATTTCATCAAGTTAGACGAATCCCATGTATTTTTCGTCATATGCAGGTCCAATCTGTTGCTAGTACTACTTTACATCGTTTGCACATCAAAATTACTTTCGAAACTAATTGTAATGTATCTAAATGAATAGAGATGCATCTAAATCAAGTCGATTCATCTCAAATATGCATTTACAGTTATTTCTCATTCTTCTCATTTTAAGTTTTTTCCTAAATAGATCCTTACTCGATTAGTGACAGCCATAAATAACAAAAATTACATGGGAGGACTTTGTCCAACCCATGTGATAAGCATAGGACCGAAGTTTTCTCATTTACCCATTTGGACTGATTGGTCACGAAGAATGTATTCAGACCAACCAACTCAACACCTGTCAGCTTGTGAAGAAAACTACAAAAAAAAGAAAGAAAAAAAAAAAAAGAAAAAAAAAAAGAAAAGAAAAAAAAAAAAACCTAATCGTCCATGTCATTAGGTCGCGAAGCATATTTCGAACCATGTTTTTTTATCGCGACCAACAAGGAAAAACAAACATCGAAAAAATGAGAAATCTTTGTGAATGACCGGAATATATCTTTGATTGACATATCATGGAAATTTGATTATAAGAAGCATGCTTCCGATCAGTTTATCACAAACAAAACTATTCTTTTCCAAACTTGTGTATTGTAGTTCAACGGTGGTGGTGACGGTTTGTTGTTGGTGTTGGTTGTAGGTCGACGGTTTTGTGGTGACGTCTTGGTGGTTATGGTTATTGTGGTGACGATTTGGTGGTGACAGTGGTTTTTGTCGGTTAATGGTTGTGATAGCGATGTTGACGACCGTTGTTTACTTGTTCAATTTCCGGTGAATATGGCGAATGATGCGGTATGATACTTTTTTTGTTCCATAATCATTATTGTTTATTTGTTATGTATATGTGTCGTAATATATAGTTTTATGTTTTTTTTTGTTATTTTAGGATTATGCTGCAAAGCTTACATGTAGAAGTAGGTTAACGTTATGATGTGCCTTTTCGTTTTTAGCAAAGGTGGGTAAGTCGAGATCGCCCCAAGGGATTTTAGTGATTAGTGCATTAAGTAACTAGTTTAAGCAAAAGAGGGTGTCAATCCAATTTTTAAACGTAAATTCAAAGTAAGTGTCCAATCTAACAAAACATATACTTGTGTGATTCCTTAACCAATTGAATAGAGTATTCACTAAGTTTTGTGTAAACTTGTTATGATACACAATTTCATATGAATGATTTAACAATCAATGGTTTTTATCATAGTAAATCATTACTAAGAATTCAATCTCCTAGTCAACTCCTTTAGGCCAAATTAACTATTATGATAATTCTATTAACACATTATTGTTTGAAAAGCAATTCTTATCTTATGATTTCCTACGAATCCTTTCAGCCAAATTTCGTGATGAAATTGTTTCAAATCCATTTTAATGAGTAAATAGGATGCTTGTCACACATCATATCCCATACTAATTCGTGCACTAATGTTTTGGAATAAAAACATTTAGAAAACCCTTTCAACCAAATATTCTCAAAGAGTGTTTTTACCAACAAATTAACCAAGATTAGATGTTACTCCAACAAACTCATAAAACAAGATATGTTTTCATGCATCACCTTTTTAAAGAAAAGAATACTCTACAATTGATTACATCATTCACACAAGTATACCAATAATTACTCTATAACAATCATAACAAAACACAAGCAACAAACAAAACTTTCATTTAATTTAAAGTAACAATAGTTCATGATAAGTAAACAAGGATTACCTAGTTTAAAGATTACAAGAACTAGAATCATGGAACTAGAGCAACCACACTCCTCTAATTGCCTATTATGACAAATAAACAACTCTACAATTGAAACAAACACTTGAGACTTTACTCAATGATTCCTGGACATTTCTACAGCAACAATAGACTTTCGGAAAATAATAGTAAAGTAGTAATGACTTTGGTGTAAGCGTATTACTAGTTTGGGGTGTCACACTTAGCATGCATGTACATGGTTCAATATATGGTGTTAAGAACACTTCTTCTTCAAGTCAAAACGTTCCTACAAAGTTATTATCAAGAAATGTAACAGCATCACTCCTCCATCCGATCGGTTGGCACTCCATCCGATTGGATGGAGATTTTGGTCAATTCCAACCAAATCGGATGCAGGTTGCATCCGATCGGTTGGATCCTTCCTGAACTCACATCTTTGACTTTTCTTCGTCTTTTCTTGATGCATGCTTTCTCCTCCATTGTAATGCTGATTTCTTTCATAGAACTTGATATTTTCTTGATTCATGAATGTGGAAATCTTGACACTATCAAATCCTTGAGTTCTTGTGTGGTTTTTCACTTGTCTTTATCTTGAAAATCTCCAAATGTGCATAATCGCTTCAATTATTCATATTTTCATCATTTATTCCTGTACTTGGCTACATTTGCTTGCATATACACTTTTCCATGACAAAGTAACAAATATATACAAATATAATCAAATATGATGCACAAAACTATCAATAACGCTACTAAAAACATACTCATCCTGAGCGTTAGCAAATTCCCCCAAACTTGAGTTTTGCTCGCCGTCAAGCAAGTCTAGCTTTTAGAAAAATGATTTCAATGGTGTTGCCATCGTGATTCCAAAAAATCTAACAACCATCACAAAGGAATAATTGTTTCACTTTAATTTTTATGTGAAAATTATTTAAAATGTAAACAAATTAATAAAGAGCATGATAACATAACTAAGCACCTCAAGAAGAGTTCTTGAATTTCACTCATCACTCTAAGAAAGATTGATTGGTAAACCACTCAAAGCTCAGTCATGATTCATGTATTATACCATAAGCTTGTACATGTATCAAAACAACAAAATAAAATATCAAAGAGGTCTTTTGTTCGGGTTGAAACGTTAAGGCTTTAGGGTTAATACCAGGCTTATGTTCAAATATCTCATACAAAAATACAATAGATCGTTGGCGCGTATTTTTGAATAAGCAAACAACAGATGATCACTAGATTGTACCTTGGATCGCTGGCGCGTTATTCTCATAATGGATGGTCACCAAAATATGCTCTAGATCGCTGGCGCGTCATTCCAATACTAAATAACCGGATGGTCACTAAGATATTAACGCACTAAATATTCTTACATAGCATCACTAAATCCGGATGCTTAAAAGCTAACAACGAATAAACTAATTTGGTAAAGGTAGAAATAAGGCATGGAATTATTTTGTGAAAGGTTCTACAAAATGAAAAATAAATAAGAATCAAGTTCAAATTCTGTTCCCAACTCTTTATACCAAAAATGATTACTTCCACACTCCTTCAAACGTTATTCCGCATCACATACATTTTTATTCCTCTTTAGCCCCATTGGCTTTTTGATACTTCACATACTCTCATTAGCTATACTTTTTTTTTCCAACAAACAACTTCTCTCGTCACCCCCACACTTTGGATGAGCATACGCTACAAAAATACAAATAAGAGTAGCGACCTCCTTCTTCGTCGAAACATCATATGCGCGTATCAAATTGTGGTCAATGTATAATCATCAAAAAATAAAAAATTACGAACTTCGAATGAACTTGATTCGGATAAGGCTAAGGTGTAAAGTGTAAAATATTTTTGTATTTTCTGAAATTAATCAAAAGAAAAGAAAGGCTCAGAAGGTTTAACTAAGGGTATCTAGCGTAAAAGATTAATGCTAACAAATGTGTTCCAAGTACAAGGTTAACTAACCGATATGGTTAGCAAAAATTATTATTGTAAACGGATGGCCATTTGGTGTAAATACATAACAAGTACAAGTTCTAGAATCAACATAATCACCGGCACATTCATAGCAAAATATATAACATAAGACATGCTATATACAAAAATGCTTAAATCCTCACAATTTAAGACGAAAATCCATAACATGTACTAGTAAATGTTATCAAATCCAAAATGAATTTGCTCTTAATAACTTGATTTAATTCCAAAAAATTTCAAATAACCTTATTTTTACCATTGAAAAAATATAGTTTTAAAACAATATAAATTATGTGATAAAACAACTAGAAAAGTCAACGGCGAATGAATCCTAGTTACTTGAATCTAAAGTTCTAAAAATAAATCTAAAAATTAAAAATTAAACCTATTTTTCCTATTTTCTTCCCTCCCTCACACTTAAGTTTTACATTGTACTCAATGTAATAAAATAACTTGAAAGTAAAGGAAATGGAAAAATTTAGTGAAATAGATACTACCGGGGTAAAATACGCAACATGCATATTTGATCACAAATAGGAAAATGAGTTCTCCGACTCCAAATATTGATCAACAATAAGCTTCCGGTGTATCACCTCTACAAAAACTGAAAAAATATACGAAACAAAACAAACAAACAAAAACTAAAACAAACACAAATACTTAAAACAAACCAACGTTAACATAGTACGTTATTAATCCTACAAGAAAAAGTTAGAGAAAGAAGAGATAGAAATAGAAATTATTCGACACACATAATTGTTTTTATCACACAAACACTTATCAACCACCCCAAGTGGAAATTGGTTACACATCCAAAACTTCGGGGAGTCCTTTGAGTTTCACATTCTTACTTTCGCGAAGATGTGTGAACCCTTTGATGTCAATGCTCATTGGAATAATTGGTTCACTAAAATCGTTCATCTCTTACTTAGTAAATAGCCCAAGATTCCGTTATAAGTGAAATAAAATGTCCTCCACAAAGTGTAACACCCCCAATTCATAGATAGCAGCGGAATCTAAATCTTTGGGGTATTACTCATGGGAACTATATCAACCCACAAACACCCATTACTATCATACCCATTACAAATCCTATAGTAGGTATTTCACAGGTAAATTTTTGGTTTTTATATACATTATTACTTGCATGACTCACTAGACCTGCTCACGTATCTACACAAGCCAAATAACTCAACACTCATATCCTATAAACCCAAGGTATGTCAAGCATAAACTCATAACAACACCATAATAAGTAATTCACCAATCTAAAACACTAAACATAACACAAAACCTTAATAAACCCTAAAATAAAATTTAAGTAGGATTATGTGCTTATTTGAACAGATATGCTTAGTTAAACTACTATGAATGTGTTCAAGGATTAAGTAAGAGTTTCCTTAGGAATATTAAGATATATTAGGATTATTAGGCTATAGAATAACCCTTAGAACTTAGATACAAATCCCATAAGCCCTAAATCATAATTAGGTCATAGATAACTAGAATTAGGTCTA
Source organism: Artemisia argyi (assembly GCA_030686995.1). NCBI lineage: Eukaryota > Viridiplantae > Streptophyta > Magnoliopsida > Asterales > Asteraceae > Artemisia > Artemisia argyi. The sequence continues at coordinate 221,262,011 of CM060709.1, read as the reverse complement.
AACCCTCCCAAAACTTTCCCATAGGTTACCCACACTTAGAATAAACCCTTTAGGTCTTAGGATTAGTCACTAGACACACTTAGGAACTTAATTTAGGCACTAAACCTTAGGTAAGACCTTAAACACATAGTAAGTAGAAACTAGGTCTAAACTTAACTAAAACTTAGTAAAACCTAAACATAAGCACCTTAAACACCTCAACCTAGCACCCTAACACCTTAGTCATACTGAAACACACACCCTAACACCTCTAAGCACACACACAAGTAGGTGCATCACCTACTTGACTAATCCACCACTAAAAATCACTAATCCACCCTAAACCTCCCCTAATCCACCACTAAACCACCCCTAATCACCCTAAAACACCCTTAAACCCACCAAGAAGCTTACAAGCACCTCCAAGCTACCAAGCAAGGTGATGGATCACCTACTTGTAAGCTACTTGTCACCCTTCTTCCCTAAACTGCCCCAACGGCTCACTCTTCACCAAAACCGGCCTAGGCAGCCCCCTAGCTACTGCTCTAGCTCTTCATTGTCATCTATAGCTCGTCCTTGTCACCCCTCCCTCCTCCTTACATGTTAGAAGATAGCCATGTTAAGTATACTTGGCCACCACTCCTTTCGACCCTATAAATACCCGCGACCCATGCTTCATTCTAAACCATCCACCTCAAATTTCTGTACCTAGTAGTAGTTTAGAGATCATAGAAGAGCTAAGAGTCGAGCTAGGAGGACCTTGCATGGTATCGAGTCTCATTTCTAGTCACAAAACCCAAAAACCCTCGTGAAAACCCTAACCCTAGTTCTAACCCACGTAAACTCCCCCTAGCCAAGTAAGTCATACATTAAGTTAATTTATCTTTAGTATAGTCTTGGGATAGATTTAGGATGCCTTAGATAGCTTAGATGCCTTTGCGTGAGCCTTGAACCATTTTACTTGCTAATTTACGTATTAAAACCGTAGATCAAGTCATATACTTGCATGCATGCTATAAGTCATTAATTTAGGCCATACACTAGTTAAACATAACTTAGATAAGTTAAAATAAGTAAAACATAGGCTAGAAAATTTAAATACTAGATAAAATATAAGTTACATGCATATTAGGACTAGTTTTGCAAAACTTTACATGCATAAGGGTATATATCATAAATTCCTGAAATTATCAAGTCTAGGGACTGTTTTTGACATTTTCTAGAAGTTTTAAGTAGTAAGGACTAGTTTTGCATAATATTAAAACCCAAGGATAAATTTTGGGTAGAAAACGTAAATATATAAACTATAAAGGTAAAAAGTGAAAATATCACATAAGTATAAAACCTAAATAAAGTTAGAAGCATAACAAAATACTAGGGAGCTTCATGCGAGGAGTACTATGTGGATATTTCATTTTTGACGAGTTTGTTGGGTTTACGAATTAAAGTGCCCTGACTCCTCGAACGATTATTGCATATACTTCTGAGATATGATGGCCCGAACGGTGATATGATTATAACTAAACCCTAATAACAACATAACTCAAAAATAGGTAGCTTTGTGTGAGGAGTATTAACTTCTGAATTATGATGGCCGGAATGGTATTATGTTGATAACATAATACAATAGTAGGGAGCTTCATGTGAGGAGTCATATACTTCTGAATTACAATGGCCTGAACGGTGTTATGTTATATCTAAAACATTAACAAACCTAAAAACAATAACTTGAAAAACATAGCATGATAACTAAATCTTGACATACATACAAAACCAACAACACACTAGGATACGTGAGTAAGGCTGTCTAGTTCCCGAGTCACTATTTGCATCACTTAGATTACTCTACACCCAGGTGAGTTTTCATAGCCTTACATCTTTTTAAACTTTCACTTTAAATGCTTTTATAAACCCTGTAAGGGGGATACATGCTTAATGCTTTACTTAAAATCAAATACAAGTCTTTTTCTTTGGTTGTTTGCACGCGTAAACTAACAGCCACCACTACATAACCAAAATTCATGAATCTAATCGTTTGGGACGTTTTATCCAAACAAACGCGAATATAGTTGATAGATCCATTTGAGTTTGACAACTCCCGTTGGTATTAACACCCCACTAGGTGGTACCAATAAGTATTATATTTGAATCCACTCAAGGTATAACTTTGACAAGTTATCCTTCTATCCCCTCATGTTGGGTCTGCATTCCACATGACCCGGATCGTTAAGGTGTGATTCATGAGCTTATTGCAACCTACTAAACTCCTAATAATTGTGCATGCATCACAAGTATCACAAAACTTGCATTTTCCTAGATGGGTGTAACAACTGAACCCAGGGAACTTGTATTCACTAACCCCTAAACCTATGATTCTCTCTCAACACCTAGTGTTGACTTTTTAAGCATGTATTCTAGGTATATTACTTCTATGGACCCATGGCAGAAGGAGGTACTGAACTCGGAGGACTTTTCATGGTTATCATTCAAACACAACCAACCTAACACTTAGATTTTTGGGACCTCAACAAAATAAAAGTATATCTTTTATAATTAAAACTCTGATGATTATGAATGATAACTAAATTTTCAAAACGTCTCTTTTCGAGTCATTTTCTATTACTGTATCTGTGATTCTACGAAGTAATACCCCATACACTTTATCCGCTGCGATCAGTGAAAAATGGGGGTGTTACAGATTGGCATCAGAGTTTCAGTTGTAGAGAACAAGGTCAAAACCTAAACTACAACTATTTTTCCTAAACTCGAGGAAGTCCTCAGTACCTCTGCCATCCTCCATAACCATATGTGTTAAGGTAAGTATAATAATTTCCTGCTTAACTGCTAAATGATTTACAGTATTTTCTTTATTATATAGTTATGTCTACTCCACTTTACTCTACCCCTATGTCATCTAGTCCACATCCAGAGAATGATCTTTCCTCTCCGAATGTACTAGATTATTCACCTAAACCCTATAACTTAGAAGACTCTAGGAATAGTTTAGATCACCCTAATTTAAAACACATAAGAGATTTCTATGCTAAGTCACCCCTACCTCCCCTAAACCCTATTATACATCCACTTTTTCCTACCCATAAAATAGAACCCCATGGTTTCTTTCTCCTGAGAGAACCATATATACCTAAACACCCTATCCCCACCTATACCCCTAGATTCGAATTTAGGCAACCCTATACCTTAAACCCTACCCCTTACTTAATAAACCCTCCCATTCCATCTTGGAAAGATGAAATTGGAGAAAAACCCACTAGATTGGCTCTAGAAGATGAGGAAAACCAATTAGAGGAGATTTTAAATAACTTAGATGAAATTTTTCTTGATCTCCTTGAGAAGATAAAAAAAGGTCATAATAATAATAACTTAGATAATCAACCTGACTATAGTAGTTTAAGAAAGAATTTACAAGAAAACCCTTTTAAAATAGCTAAAATACAGAAAAACCAAATGAGACATCACCATAAAATAGCTTTTGCCCGCTTTAGGATTTGCACTTTAGAAAAGATAATAGATAATGATGGGGAAAACTTAGAAATCACTAACACATGGAATTAGGAAATTAAGAAACTTTAGAAAACCTTAAGTAGATAAATAACCATAGGAGACATGCCTTAGAATAATTAGAGCCTTTAGGATAAGTAGAATAGGAAATAAATAAAATAAGTTAGGATTTAGAAACTACCTAGTACCCCTTAATTAGGATAGATTAGATAACTAGACTTAGGATTACCCTTCACCTTAGAAAACCCTTAGGAAAACCTATAACCTACCCTTAACCCTTACCCTTAGGATCTTAGGAAACCCACCCCGATGTCTTAGGTAAATAGAATCTCTAAATTGTTTTAAATTTCTCTTACTCTAACCCTTTTCAATTTTTTCCCCTTACCCATGGTGAGAATCCTCATTCTTCACCAGAGAGATCTGAATTCTTTCTCCTCTGATCTCTAAACCTTCACTTCTTTCCATGGCTTTCTTAAGCTATCTTCGTTCTAGTTAGAGATCTATCCCTAACTATTCTATATGCAAATATATGATCCTCATATATAAGCATATTCCTACTCTTTATTCCTCTTAGATTACTATGATACCCGAGCTAGTTTTCCCCAATCCCCTATAGTAAACCCCAAAACCTTAGACCATTAGGATTAGAAAACCTTAGACCATTAGGATTAGAAAACCTTAGATCATTAGGATTAGAAAACCTTAGACCATTAGGATTAGAATATAAATTAGGAAAAACTTAGGATTAGATAACCCTCACCCTAAGCCTTTAGAACCCTAGTTTAGGATAGACACACTTACCCCATAGGAATAAGTAGATTTAGGTCATAGATTACCCATACCTAGCCCTTAGGATAACCATACTTATACACTTGAGGATTTTAGATTATACCATAGGATTTGACAATTTTTAGAATACCCATTAGGAAATTTCACTTAGGAGATACTATAGATAGTGCCTTAGCTGGTTTCAAATCCCTAGGAATAGTAATACTCGTAATAATAGTAATAATGGTAATAATAGACAACCTAAAACAAAAGAGAAAACCTAAAAATACACCTAAAAATAAGGATATACCTAGTCAACCCTTAGGAAAGAAAACACTTAAACCTAATCCCTCTTTAGAAACCTCTACCTCAATGAAACCAAACACCTCACCCTTAGAAATTAGGATTAGTTAGAAGAACCTTAGGGGGAAAAGAAAACTCTGGGAATAAATCTAGTAAATCTAAAAGTCCGATAGGATATTCTCCTTTAGGTATCCTATACTCTTACTCTTCCGTTTAATCTCATCTTTTCATTTCTCTCTTTCTACCGTTTAAATCCTTTTCCTCTCACTTCCTCCTACTCTTCCATTTAAAATCTCATTTTCCCGCCTTTTTCCACACTCTACAAATTAAAACCATACTTTTCCATTTTCCCTACTCCTATACTTTTCCCCACTCCACCCACTCCAAACTTCTTTTCCTTTTCCATTTCCCCTACTTTACCCTTTCATCCTTTTTCCTTTCCCACTCCACTCCACTCCCATAAATCCTTCACTCCATTTCCATTCATTTTTTTATTCTCCGTCATTTTACACTCTATTTTCTTCTCTCTATATTCTCTCCCTACCTCATCCTGTAATGCTCTATTAGTTAGAACTTGCATTTCTCGTCATAACGCAAGTTTCTATTAGTTAGAACTTGTAAGAGTATCTACATCGAACTTTAATCCTCATTATGCTCGACTACGATATTAAATCTCGCTTTGCAAGAAATTGTAAAAATGAGATCTTCTACGTCCGTCATTCTAGTCTTAACATGGGAATCTACCATGTGACAAGTCGCTAAACCGATGAACTTTAGAACTTGTCTATACCATGACTAGAACTTGTCTCTATCATGACTAGAACTTGTCTCTACTTGACTAGAATATCCCTTTACCGTATTGATGTGCGTTTTATTAGTACAAGTTTTAAAATTTATAAACACGAATTATCCAATTATTATTTAGCACATACGAGCAAGTATACTCGTCCGGTGTAATAAAGGTGGGTAAGTCGAGATCGTCCCAAGGGATTTGGTAGTTTTAGTAATTAGAAAAACGTTTGATAAATAAGGGTTGTCAATCCAAATTTATGTAAAAACTTAATGTAAAAGAAACTCAATAAAAACTAAACATATACTTATGTATAATTCCTTGATTGGTAAATAGGAGTATCGTAACAATTTGAGTACGAAGTTTGGTGTAAAACTTGTTATGATGCGCAACTAAAAATGAGTAGTTATACAATTCATGTTGTATGTCATGTTTTCACTACTACTAAGAATTCTATCAACTAAATGACTCATTTCGGACATATCAAATTAGTATGACAATCCTATAAACACATGGTTGTTTAGAAAATCAATTCTTTTCTTATGAATTCCTACGAATCCTTTCGGTCCTTTTTTCGTGATGAAATCGTTTCAAATCTATTTTAAAAAGTAAATAAGATGGTTGTCAAGCACCCTATTCCATACTAATTTGGTGTATTAATATTTTAGAATAAAAACAAGTTAAAAATCCTTTCGGACCTATTTTTCAAGAAATTGTTTTTACCGACAAATTAAGCAAGAAAACATGTTAAATCAACAAACCCATAAAAATAGATATGTTTTCATGCATCACCTTTTTCATAAGATAATACTCCATTTACCAATCACATCATATACACAAGTATATCACAAATTACTCCATAGCAATCATAATAAAACACAAGTAAATAAGAAAACTTTCATAAAACTTAAAGTAACAATTGTTCATTATAAGTATCAAGGTGTACCTAGTCTTGAAATTACAATGAGAAAACTTTGTGGAACTATAGCAACCACACTCCTCCAATTGCTCACCAAAGTAAGTAAACAACTCCACACGCGAACCAATGCTTGAGACTTTAACTCAACATGTTCCGGACGTTTTTACAACACTTAGTAAACTTTCAGGCAATATAAAATAAGCTAACAAGATTTGGTGTAATACTAAGTTAGATAATGGTGGTACAAGTATCTCTAAGTCCTAAGTGCTCATTATATAGCTTAATGAGACTTATGCTTCAAGTAAAAACGTCCCTCTACAGTAAATAAGCAACAATGATCAGCCACAAATGATTATGGGGAGTAAATTCGCCAATTAATGCAAAACTTGTAACTTCAGTCACCACCAACCGATCGGTTGGTCATTCTGGCACATATCCAGCCGATTCGGTTGCGGGTTGCAACCGATCGGTTGGTTCTCGTCTGAACATGATTTATTGTCTTTTCTTTGTCATTTTACGTTGCATGCAATATTTTTCTTCGTGGCATGACTTTGTCCATTAGAACTTGATATTTCCTTGATAATTTCGTATAACAAACTTGTCTTTATCAAATCATTTTGTTCATGCAATGTTTCTTTCTTCTTTGATCCTCTCGAAACTCTCCAAAAATGCATGTCCACTTCAATTCTTCGTCTTTTGTTCACTTTTCCCTGCTTTTTGCTATATTTGCATGTATAAACACTTTTCCACGATTAAGTAACAAATGTATACAAATATGACCAATTTCCACTCATAATTCACACAATAACGTGACTAAAAATATGTTAATTTTGAGCGTTATCTAATCCCCCACACTTGAGCTTTGCTCGCCCTCGAGCAAGTCTTAATCAAAAGAAAATTGAATTCAATGGTAATAGTGCAAATATCTTATTTGAACTCGATCAAGTAAATAAAGAGCTTTGATAACAATTCTAAGCACCTCACGAAAATAATTTGAAATTCACTCATCACTCAATATGTGTAACGATTAAATAGATCACTCATTGCACAGTCATGATTAATGTTTCTTACCATAGGCTTGTACAAGTATCAAAACAATAGAATAATTCATCAAAGAGGTCTTTTATTCGGATTGTAATGTTTAGGCTAAGGGTTTTATAAACTTTCGTGCAAAATAATTACACTAAGTCAAAAAGGTAAGGATAAGGCATGGGAATATTTATGAAATTGGTTTTAAAAGAAAAATAAAATCAAAGTCTAAGTCCCATAGTTGCTAATCTCACATAATCCACAAACCCAAAAATGATAGTAGTTACAATCTTTCTCCTCTTCGACTTCACATGTTGATACCTTGATTCACCATAAAATATTCTTCAAACTTAGCACATCGGCTAACAACATATCACATGACTTTCTTTATTCGTAATAATATAACACATTGGTTATATTTGTAACCTTATAGTTGCGATGACTTTTTTTTTTTTTTTTTTTTTTTTTAAGAAAACTTCTCCCCCACACTTCGCATAAGCATACACCACAAAAAATACAAATAAGAAGTATGCATCCTTCGTCTTTGTTGGAATGGCACACACATGAATTGTGAAGTGTGGCTAACTAATAATCATCAAAAACTAACCAAGCAACTCGCAATCCGCCTTTTAGACTTTGACAAGGGTTAGGCTAAGGTTTAAAGTATAAAATATTTTTGTATTTTTCTGGATTGATCAAAAACGAAAAGAATGGCTCAAAGGGTGTAACTAGGGGTATCTAGCGCTAAAAATAACAAATGGGTTCCAAATACGGGGATAACTAACCGATGTGGTTAGCAAAAATTATTTTGTAAACGGATGGCCATTTGGTTTTATTCCTAAGCTTGCCTCTTATCATATGAATATATCCTCATCATTCGAAAATGATTTTAACCGTAATGCATAACAAGTACAAGTTCTAGAATTAACACAACCACCGGCACACTCATCATGAAATATGCAAATAGTATAAGAAATACTATTCTCATAAAAAAAAACTAATCCTCACAATTTAAAGTAATAAGGGTATAAAATTGTGCTAGCAAATGTTATCAATTCCGAGACAAATTGCTCTTTAAAACTTGAATTTATTCTCCAAAAATATCATTATTATATACCATGAAATCAACCTTATTTTAACTAAAATAAGAAGGGCGAACTACTACTAGTTACTAAAGTTCACGACTCTAAATCAAAAATTTGAAAATCAAAAATTTAAAAATAATGCAATTTTTCTATTTTCTTCCTTCCCCCACACTTAAGTTTTGCATTGTCCTCAATGTAATAAAAAATGACTTCAAAGTAAAGGAAATGGAAAAATTTAGAAAATACCGGAGTTAAATACGCAACATGCATATTTAATCATAATAAGCAAATGAGTTTACCGACTCCAAAAGTTGATCAACTATATGCTTCCGTAATAAAACTCCTGCAAGAAAACTGCAAAATATACGAAACAACCAAACAAACACAAACCAAAGCATGTCTAAACCAAATAAATAGAAAATTACGTTACGTTATAAATCCTACAAGAAAATAGTTAAAGATAATAGAAATAGAAATTGTTCGACAGATAATTGTTTTTGAAAACCAACCATAATCATGTAACCAAGCGTCACCATCAATAACTCACATCCGGACGAACGAACTCGTCCTCGCTTTCCTCTTCATCTTCATCAACATCTTCTTCATCGTCTTCGTCTACCACTCGTCTCTTCTTCTTTCCAGCTCTTGACGACGAACCACCAACATCATAACTCGATCCTCCCGGATTAAAACTTGGTCCACCCACATTAACACCTGAACTACCATACTCGGGAAGTCTACCATATGGAGGATATGGCTCGGGAAATGGTGAATAACCAGGATAAGGATAGGGGTATGGTCCAGGATATGGAGAATACGGTAAAGGGTATGGTGGAACATTTGGTGGGTTGTAGGGAGGTACCTCATAATTGGCATCTTGTGCCAAATGTTGGATCATAGGCATGGAATAATCATAGTTATAATTAGTCATCATTTGCATTGAATCTCTCCAAACATCCCTACACTCAATAGCATTTAATTCACGGTTCCAATCACCCCATCCTGAATCAAAACCACTTTGAGTACTACCCGGAAAACTCCCCATTTGAGGTTTTGAAAGTGCTCCCGCATAAGCTTCGGATTGTGCCCCCACACTTGGTTCAATCCAAGGTCCCAAAGTCTTGTTAATCCTATCCAACGCTTTCCCAAAACTAAAAGCATCCCAAAACTCACTCTCCATTCTCACTCTACACTTCCTCAATTCCTCGTCATTAAAATACCCAAGATTTTTAGCCAACATGGTCACATAATGACCTCTACAAACATCACTTTGTTTTTTAATCCCCGGTGCTCTCTTCGAAAGATACTCGGCAATAATCCATGCCACATTCCCATTCTTGTCTTCCTCTAACAACTTCATCACCCATAAGTCCGGTTGACTACACTTGTCTTGTCCACTACTCCTATGTATCAATCCCCAAGAAATCAACTTTTGTAAAACCTTCAACAATGGATTCCTAATCCTAGAAGCATTTCTCCTAAGACAAGTTGGATCACCAATTCTATTCCAATACTCATCAATACCCGTGTATTGATCATTGCCTCTAGCTAAACTCACAAAATGTGGTCCAAACAACCTATGTTGAATCTCACTCTCCTCATACAAACCAAGTGCAACTGCAAAGTTTGGCAAAGATAAAGCATGTTCGCGACCACACAACCTAAACCAAACACAAACATCTCCAAGCACATCGTTTACCTTTCTATCAAAATAGAACGTAGAAAAGAACTCCAAACACCATTCCTTGTAAACATCTTCACGAATACTAAAAGCTCTTTCCCATGAATAGTCTTCAAATCTATCTCCATCACCAGGATACATATAAACCATAGTCATCATACTCCTTAATTGATCTTCACATTCATACTCCTCAAGCAATTCCCAATCAATCAACCTAGGTTTAGCAATCTTCCTTTCTTGAAGTTTTGAAAGACGTTCTCTATACGCATTCTTCACATTCTTATTTTGCACATGAGAAAAGTTAAGATTCTCATTCGACTCCGGTTTTAAACTGAAAGTAACCCTTTTTCACTCGTTCCTTTTCAAATACTTACTAACAATCGGATTTCGGCCCAATCTTCCAACATTTCCTTGAAAGAAATCTCAAATTATGTTAGTATATAAGTATAAGAACTAATATCAATCAATTTAGAAACTAGAAAACACATTTCAAAAATTTTCAAAAAATTTTACCGAGGCGACAAACCGATCGGTTTGACGTCCAACCGAATCGGTTGCACCTTGGCACACTCCCAACCGATCGGTAGCAACTCGCAACCGAATCGGTTGGAGTTTTCTGCAAACCAAATTCATTCCCAATCCATCCTAAACGTTTCCCAATCAATCCGAACTTCTTTCTAACTTGTAATCTCTCATTCTTGAGTACTTCTAAACATCCAAACTCTCCTAACAATCATTCCTAACATTTCCAATCATCAACCCAATGATTCTATAAAAACCAAGAACATCATCTACTAAATATCTCTCAAATAGTGTTCTAATCAACAATGCAATAACCTAACATCACTAATTATCAATCATAACTTCTGGGATTCATTAATTGCAAATAAACTAGCTCCAAAGATTATACCCAATTCAATCCGAAAATTCAATCAATGAATTCTTACTCAAAACTTAACCAATTGATCTAATTCTTTTTGCAATACCTTCTCCTATCATCTAATCACTTATCCCCAAAATATTACATCTCAATTCGAACTAATTCAAAAATACCCAATTCGTGACCTAATTTCAATCATCCGAATTAAAACTTAATTGCACAAAATTAATGATATAACTTACTTGACTTGATTCCATTGATGATTAATTATCACTCTTGCAACCTTCTAACAACTTCTTATGGTCGAATTTTTAACCCCAAATTTTGGTGGATTGTGTGTATGTGTTTTTCTTAAGTTTTTGAAAATTTTGGCTTATATATTCAACTTCAACCGATCAGTTGTGAATCCATCCGAATCGGTTGGTATGAAATTGATTTTTCAAAGTGTTTTTCTCCACTACTTTGACTTGAAACAAGTGCTAGTAGCCTTTTTTTTTTCTTTTCTCAAACTTATTAACTTGTATGTATTCCAAACACACTTTGTCTACCAAAAACTTTGGTCATCTATTTCTACTTCTCACAAAGCCAAGTTTGTCAAGCATTTCTTCCGAAATGTAATTGTCTCCATATTCCATATTCAATTCCGCATCCCACGCTTTAATTCCTTCCACCGCACAAGGTGTTGAATACCTCATGTGTGGAGCATCATACTTCTTAGGTGGTGCTCTAGTGAAAACAACAACTTTCCTCTCCTTCTCCTTCTTTGGATAACACATTTCATGTGGCAAATAAGCAACATTATCAAAAACAACTTCCTCTCCTTCCAAATCCAACTTTGCTTTTTCCAACAAACTTTCCAACTTTTCCAAGGAATCACCGGAATCCTTGAACATATCTTCCAAGTTTTTCAAATACGCAGAAATTTGGCTCAAACTCTCCATTTCAACTTAAGCACTTACTAACTATAACATAACCATAAAAAAAATCAAAATCATTAGCATGAGGGTTAGTTATAATCAAATAAACTCTTAATATGAAATAAGAACAAGTAAATTAACTAAATAAAACACTAAGAATAGAAAATAAACTAAAAATTAAAAATGTCAAAAATTTTACCGATGTGCCTAACCGATCGGTTTCTTACCCAACCGAATCGGTTAGCACAAATTACCACTTCCAACTGATCGGTTGGAACCCGCAACCGAATCGGTTAGAGTTTTTACACTAATTTTTTTTTTTTTTTTAATAAAAGTTTTAATTATAAAATTAAAAACAATAAAAGCATTAATTAAGGTGTCTTTAAGAATTACTAAATCATTAATTGAAATTAAAACTTATAAAACATTAAAATGACTAATAATTGCAACTTAAAACTATTAAAAACTAACATTAACTATAAAAACATTAAAACTAATTAACTAAAACAGAAAAGTAAGAATTAATGACTAAAAAGAGAATCCCATAAATTTTACCGTGACCACCAACCGATTCGGTTTGTCAAAAAACCAATTTTTTTTACTTTTTTTTTTTTTTTTTTTTTTTTTTACTTTTAACTTTAAAAACTAATTTCAAACAAATTAATTACTAAAAACTAAGAAAATTAATCAAATCCCCGGCAACGGCGCCAAAAACTTGATGTGCGTTTTGTTAGTACAAGTTTTAAAATTTATAAACATGAATTATCCGATTATTATTTAGCACATACGAGCAAGTATACTCGTCTGGTGTAATAAAGGTGGGTAAGTCGAGATCGTCCCAAGGGATTTGGTAGTTTTAGTAATTAGAAAAATGTTTGATAAATAAGGGTTGTCAATCCAAATTTATGTAAAAACTTAATGTAAAAGAAACTCAATAAAAACTAAACATATACTTATGTATAATTCCTTGATTGGTAAATAGGAGTATCGTAACAATTTGAGTACGATGTTTGGTGTAAAACTTGTTATGATGCACAACTAAAAATGAGTAGTTATACAATTCATGTGGTATGTCATGTTTTCACTACTACTAAGAATTCTATCAATTAAATGACTCCTTTCGGACATATCAAATTAGTATGACAATCTTATAAACACATGGTTGTTTAGAAAATCAATTCTTTTCTTATGAATTCCTACGAATCCTTTCGGTCCTTTTTTCGTGATGAAATCGTTGCAAATCTATTTTAACAAGTAAATAAGATGGTTGTCAAGCACCCTATTCCATACTAATTTGGTGTATTAATATTTTGGAATAAAAACAAGTTGAAAATCCTTTCGGACCTATTTTTCAAGAAATTGTTTTTACCGACAAATTAAGCAAGAAAAGATGTTAAATCAACAAACTCATAAAAATAGATATGTTTTCATGCATATTTTTCATAAGATAATACTCCATTTACCAATCACATCATATACACAAGTATATCACAAATTACTCCATAGCAATCATAATAAAACACAAGTAAATAAGAAAACTTTCATAAAACTTAAAGTAACAATTGTTCATTATAAGTATCAAGGTGTACCTAGTCTTGAAATTACAATGAGAAAACTTTGTGGAACTATAGCAACCACACTCCTCCAATTGCTCACCAAAGTAAGTAAACAACTCCACACTCGAACCAATGCTTGAGACTTTAACTCAACACGTTCCGGACATTTTTACAACACTTAGTAAACCTTCAGGCAATATAAAATAAGCTAACAAGATTTGGTGTAATACTAAGTTAGATAATGGTGGTACAAGTATCTCTAAGTCCTAAGTGCTCATTATATAGCTTAATGACACTTATGCTTCAAGTAAAAACGTCCCTCCACAGTAAATAAGCAACAGTGATCAGCCACAAATGATTATGGGGAGTAAATTCGCCAATTAATGCAAAACTTGTAACTTCAGTCACCACCAACCGATCGGCTTCTCGCCAACTGATCGGTTGGTCATTCTGGCACATATCCAGCCGATTCGGTTGCGGGTTGCAACCGATCGGTTGGATCTCATCTGAACATGATTTATTGTCTTTTCTTTGTCATTTTACGTTGCATGCAATATTTTTCTTCGTGGCATGACTTTGTCCATTAGAACTTGATATTTCCTTGATAATTTCGTTTAGCAAACTTGTCTTTATCAAATCCTTTTGTTCATGCAACGTTTCTTTCTTCTTTGATCCTCTCGAAACTCTCCAAAAATGCATGTCCACTTCAATTCTTCATCTTTTGTTCACTTTTCCCTGATTTTGGCTATATTTGCATGTATAAACACTTTTCCACGATTAAGTAACAAATGTATACAAATATGACCAATTTCTACTCATAATTCAAACAATAACGTGACTAAAAATATGTTAATTTTGAGCGTTATCACGTATCTAGAACTTGTCTTCACTAAGATGAAAACTAGTTGTCATATCAGTTGAAACTTGTCTCTAAAAATTTCCTTACCATATATCCTTAAATATGGTAAAACTCTCTTCATTTTCCACCGATACTGCTTAAGGATGATTTATGATGACTATCCTCTTAAAATGAACTAGGATGTTCCTACATTTTAATGAGAAAGTAATAAGTCAAATAGGTTAAGAATTTATACGCTCTTGTTTCAAAATATTGGGATGCCTTTATTTGCAAATAATGAGATATAAAAACCTAAGTATCTGGTATCCGTACAAGCAATTCTTACTCCGCTTGTGCAAAATCTTCTTCCTTTTCACATCATTTTCCTCGATAATCCTCTTCTTTCTCTACTTTCTCAACTTATTCTCTCCCCTACTCCTGTATTCGTCAAAATCACGGGACGAGATTTTTTCTAAGGGGGTAAGACTATAACAACCCACAAACACCCATTACTATCATTCCCATTAAAAATACCTATAGTAGGTGTTTCACAGGTAAATTTTTGCTTTTTATATACATTATTACTTGCATGACTCACTAGACCTGCTCACGTATCTACACAAGCCAAATAACTCAACACTCATATCCTATAAACCCCAAGTATGTCAAGCATAAACTCATAACAATACCATAATAAATAATTCACCAATCTAAAACACTAAACATAACACAAAACCCTAATAAACCCTAAACTAAAACTTAAGTAGGATTATGTGCTTATTTGAACCTATATGCTTAGTTAAACTGGTATGAATGTGTTCAAGGCTTAAGTAAGAGTTTCCTTAGGAATATTAGGATATATTAGGACTATTAGGCTATAGAATAACCCTTAGAGCTTAGATACAAACCCCCTAAGCCCTAAATTATAACTAGGTCATAGATAGCTAGAATTAGGTCTAAACCCTCCCAAAACTTTCCCATAGGTTACCCACACTTAGAATAAACCCTTTAGGTCTTAGGATTAGTCACTAGACACACTTAGGAACTTAATTTAGGCACTAAACCTTAGGTAAAACCTTAAACACATAGTAAGTAGAAACTAGGTCTAAACTTAACCAAAACTTAGTAAAACCTAAACATAAGCACCTTAAACACCTCAAACTAGCACCCTAACACCTTAGTCATACCCAAGCACACACCCTAACACCTCTAAGCACACACACAAGTAGGTGCATCACCTACATGACTTATCCACCACTAATCACTACTAATCCACCCTAAACCTTCCCTAATCCACCACTAAACCACCCTTAATCACCCCTAATCACCCTAAACCACCCTTAAACCCACCAAGCAGCTTACAAGCACCTCCAAGCTACCAAGCAAGGTGGTGGATCACCTACTTGTAAGCTACTTGTCACCCTTCTTCCATAAACCGCTTCTACGGCTCACTCTCCACCACAACAGGCCTAGGCAGCCCCCTAGCTACTCCTCTAGCTCTTCCTTGTCACCCCTCCCCCCTCTTTACACGTTAGAAGACAGCCATGTTAAGTATACCTGGCCACCACTCCTTTCGACCCTATAAATACCCGCGACCCATGCTTCATTCTAAACCATCCCACAGTTCTTCTTCTACCTCAAATTTCTGTACCTAGTAGTAGTTTAGAGATCATAGAAGAGCTAAGAGTCAAGCTAGGAGGACCTTGCATGGTTTCGAGTCTCATTTCTAGTCACAAAACCTTAAAACCCTTGTAAAAACCCTAACCCTAGTTCTAACCCATGTAACCCCCCCCCTAGCCAAGTAAGTCTTACATTTAGTTAATTTAGCTTTAGTATAGTCTTAGGATAGATTTAGGATGCCTTAGATAGCTTAGATGCCTTTGCATGAGCCTTGAACCATTTTACTTGCTAGTTTACATATTAAAACTCTATATCGAGTCATACACTAGTTAAACATAACTTAGATAAGTTAAAATAAGTAAAACATAGGCTAGAAAACTTAATTACTAGATAAAACATAAGTTACATGCATATTAGGACTAGTTTTGCAAAACTTTACATGCATAAGGGTATATATCATAAATTCCTGAAATTATAAAGTCTAGGGACTGTTTTTGACATTCCCTAGAAGTTATAAGTAGTAAGGACTATTTTTGCATAATATTAAAACCCTAGGATAGATAATAACATAAATATAAACTGAAAAGGACTAAAAATGTAAATAGTATAAAGCTAAAGGTCTAAAATGGTAAATATAGAAACTTAGGAGTCTTAGGTTAATTACATAAAATATAGAAGTCTAGGGACTAGTTGTGTCAAGTATAGATAGTTATTAGTATAAGTAATATAAGTAATATAAAATTTAGGGTAGAAAACGTAAATATATAAACTATAAAGGTAAAAAGTGAAAATATCATATAAGTATAAAACCTAAATAAAATTAGAAGAATAACACAATACTAGGGAGCTTCATGCGAGGAGTACTATGTGGATATTTCATTTTTGACGAGTTTGTTGGGTTTACGAATTAAAGTGGCTTGACTCCTCGAACGACTATTGCATATACTTCTGAGATATGATGGCCCGAATGGTGATTTGATTATAACTAAACCTTAATAACAACATAACTCAATAATAGGGAGCTTTGTGTGAGGAGTATTAACTTCTGAATTATGATGGCCAGAACGGTATTATGTTGATAACATAATACAATAGTAGGGAGCTTCATGTGAGGAGTCATATACTTCTGAATTACAATGGCCTGAACGGTGTTATGTTATATTTAAAACATTAACAAACCTAAAAACAATAACTTGAAAAACATAAACATGATAACTAAAGCTTGACATACATACAAAACCAACAACACACTAGGATACGTGAGTGAGGCGGTCTAGTTCCCGAGTCACTATTTGCATCACTTAGATTACTCTACACCTAGGTGAGTTTTCATAGCCTTACATCTTTTTAAACTTTCACTTTAAATGCTTTTATAAACCCTGTAAGGAGGATACATGCTAAATGCTTTCCTTAAAACCGAATACAAGTCTTTTTCTTTGGTTATTTGCACGAATAAACTAATAGCCACCACTACATAACCAAAATTCATGAATCTAATCGTTTGGGACATTTTATCCAAACGAACGCGAATATAGTTGATAGATCTATTGGAGTTTGACAACTCCCGTTGGTATTAATACCCCACTAGGTGGTACCAATAAGTACTATATTTGAATCCACTCAAGGTATAACTTTGGAAAGTTATCCTTCTATCCCCTCATGTTGGGTCTGCAGCCTACATGACCCGGATCGTTAAGGTGTGATTCATGAGCTTAGTGCAACCTACCAAACTCCTGATAATTGTGCATGCATCACAATTATCACAAAAACTTGCATTTTCCCAGATGGGTGTAACAACTGAACCCAGGGAACTTGTATTCACTAACCCCTGAACCTATGATTCTCACTCAACACCTAGTGTTAACTTTTTAAGCATGTATTCTAGGTATATTACTTCTATGGACCCATGGCAGAAGGAGGTACTGAACTCGGAGGTCTTTTCATGGTTATCATTCAAACACAACCAACCTAATACTTAGATTTTTGGGACCTCAAAAAAATAAAAGTATATCTTTTATTAATTAAAACTCTGATAATTATGAATGACAACTAAATTTTCAAAACGTCTCTTTTCGAGTCATTTTCTATCTGTGATTTTACGAAGTAATACCCCAAACACTTTATCCGCTGCGATCAGTGAAAAATGGGGGTGTTACATGAACACATTCACAATAATAGAAAACGACTCAAAAGAGACGTTTTTATAGGAAAAAGAGTTACCATTCATTTATTCATCAGAGTTTTAAAGTAAAAGATAAACTTTTACAAAAGAGAGATCACACAGACTCGGTGTAAAGTAAAGTACTATGAATGATAACAGGTCTGGACATCCTCATATCCATTGCCACTCCATGCCTTAAGTCCTAAAGGTCTAGTTACCTAGGATAACATGTTTAAAGGTCAACACTAAGGTTGAGTGAGAGTCATAGGTTTAGGTTTAGTATAGGATTGAATACAAGTTCCACAGGGTTCAGCTGAAACCTTTGGGGACTGTGGAAAAAGTATGGATAGAGTATTATTGCACTAAGCTCATGACACCCCACGTTAACATGTCCAGATCATGCGGCACTGCAGACCCTTGCATGACGGGACAATAGGGAATTAACTTGCCAAGGTCAACCCTTTTAGTTCTCAAATATAGTGCTATTGGTACCCGACAAGGGCAAACCAACAGGAGTTGTCAAACTCCAAATAGATATATTAACTATACTCACGTTCACTCGCATGTGATTATGGTTCATGATATTTTGTAATGTAATGATGGCATAGAAGGTACCCATGCAACAACCAAATAAAAATACTTGTATTCGATGTAAAGCATGTATCCCCCACACAGGGTTTGTAAAGTATTTAAAAAGTGAGGCTATGAACTCACCTAGGATTAGAGATAAGTATGGGTGCTACTAGACGGTCTACTCACGTAACCTGGTGTAGTGTGTATGTCAGGCCTGAGTGGCTGCATTTTAAGTTCTTCTAATTAAGTATTCTTAAGGTTTCTAGATTTAGATATAACATAACACTGTTCGGGCCATTGTAATTCAGAAGTATAACTCCTCACATGAAGCTTCTTACTATTGTATTATGTATGACATAATACCATTCGGGCCATCATAATTCAGAAGTGTATAACTCCTCACACAAAGCTCCCTACTATTGAATCATGTTGTTATATTCTTAAGTTATAAATAGAACACAACACCGTTTGGGCCATCATAATTCAAAGGTCATGTAGTAAACATTTAAGGAGCCAGGGCACTTTAACTCGTAAACCCAGCAAACTCGTCAAAACGAATACCCAAATGAAACCCGTCACATGAAGCTCCCTACTATTGTGTTATGTTTTATTTAAGAAATATAGGGTTTTATATATATGAAAATACTTCAAATATACCCTTAAGTTTAATAATTTACATAATATACCTTTAACCTAATAACTTTTACAGTTTTAGTCCTTAACGGTAATAACTATATATAACTATATCCTTATGCTATATAACTTTACAAAATAGGTCCTAATGATTTATACTACTAAGATATGGAAAAAACAGATCCTAGACCTAATATTTTCAGAAAGTTACAATATATACCCCTATGCATGAAAACATTTGCAAAACTAGTCCTTTTTCCACATAAACTATATTTTTATGAAACAATAAGCTATCCTAGCTTATGATTAACTAATATAAGCATATTAAAATATCCTATACCAGTTCATGGCTCATGAAATGGGTTGGTTGCATGCAAACATGGTTTCGACTCATTTTAGGGTTTCAAAATGGAAACAAGCAAAAGAAAATGACCAAGGCTCATTCAAGGGTTCCTAGGTGATCTAATACTCTTATATAGCATGCTACGTCAGTACTAAAGCTAAAATGATCAAAATATAAGCTTACTTTGGCAAAACTAGGGTTAACGAGGGACTAGGATTTCTCGATTGGGTTTTCACTTCGACAGGGGTTCTAGGCTTGCTTTGCTCGACTCCTACTCTTACTAGGGCTCCTATACTACTGTATGTGTGATTTGAAGAAGAAAGAAAGTTTTGGTTTGAAGTGGTGAGGGTGTGAGGGTTTTTATAGTGCTCGACAAGAGTGGCGAGCAAGTAAAGGCTTGCATGGTGTCATGAGGAGGAGGGGGTGACTAACTACAGCTACTAGTGACTATATAAGCCTATGGGAGGTGACTAGTGATATCTAGAAGTAGCTTGGATCAATGGTGAAGGGTGGTTGGACCTTAGGGGGTCATGGCACAAGGAGGTCACAAGGAGCTCTATTTGTGGTGATGGTGGTGTGTGGTTGGTTGCTTGGGATGACTAAGGTGGTGGATAAGCTACTAGGTTGGTAGCTTGAGGTGCTTAAGTAGCTTATTTCTAAGTTTAGGGTTTAGTTTAAGCCTAATCTTGCTTAGTGAGTGATTACGGTCTATCTTAGGTTATAGTGCCTAGATTAGGGTCCTATGAGTGCTTAGTGACTTAGATTAAGTTCTAGGAAGCTTACTCTAAGTGGTGGTAGTTTATACTAGAGATTCGGGAAGGTTTTGACCTAGTTTTGGGACTTTAAAGCCTATTTAGGGTTCTAAGCTTAAAGGACTTGTACTATGAGCTATGACTAGTGGTACTAGGGTTTTGATGAGGTAATATAACTAAGATATCATATACATGAGCCTTGAACACTTTCAAACTAGTTTGGTTACGAAATTAGGCTTTTAGAGAGAACCGTAAACAGATAGGGCTGGTTTAGGGTTTATAATAGCTATAGTATACTAGAGTGATATAATACTTAGTGAAATTATGTTTAGAACTTAGGTTTGACATACTAGGAGGTTTACAAGGCATAACCTAGGGGCTATGTAAGTTACTTTACATAGTAGGTATAAGTAATGATACTTACGGGAATTTGTAATGAAATAAGTGCTAAGATATAGTGGGGAAATGTATCCTAGGGTTATGCTAAGGCATAATGGGGATAGCTAAGGCATAGTGGCGATACCTAAGGCATAGTGGGGATAGCTAAGGCTTAGTGGTGATAGCTAAGGCATAGTGGGGATAGCTAAGGCAAAAATTTTACCCTGGAAAGTGTTGTACGCCACTGGACCAATTCGCTCTAAGATCCTGAATGGTCCAATGTACCTCGGACTAAGCTTTCCTAGCTTACCAAAATGAAAGACACCTTTCTTAGGTGATACCTTAAGCATGACACGATCTCCTACTTGAAATTCTAAGGGTTTACGCCTAATGTTAGCATAACTTTTCTACCTATCTCTTGTAACTTGCAAGTTCCTACGGATTTGAACTATTTTCTCAGTAGTCTCATGAATTATCCCTGGACCCATGAGTTGAACTTCTCCAACTTCTGCCCAGCAGATAGAAGATCTGCACTCTTTACCATAAAGTTCCTCAAAAGGTGCGGCCCTAATACTAGAGTGATAACTATTGTTATAAGAGAATTCGATCAACGGTAAGTGTCTTTCCCAACTTTTTCCAAAGTCTATCACACCAGCTCGAAGCATATCTTCGAGTGTGAGAATAGTTCTTTCACTTTGACCATCGGTCTGAGGGTGATATGCCATACTCATTTCTATCTGAGTACCTAGGGAATTTTGCATAGATTGCCAAAATCTAGAGGTGAAGGGAGTATCGCGATCCGATATGATAGATATTGGCACTCCATGCCGGGAAACTATTTCCTTTAGGTACAACCTTGTAAGGGTTTCCATACTATCAGTTTCTCGGATAGGGATGAAGTGAGCAGATTTTGTAAGACGATCGACTATGAACCAAATGGTGTCATGCCCGTTCGATGTCTTAGGGAGTTTTGTAATGAAATCCATCGTGATTCCTTCCCACTTCCACATGGGAATCTCAGGCTGTATCGGTAAACCGGATGGTTTCTGGCACTCAGCCTTCACTTTGGAACACGTTAAACACTTGCCTACATATTCAGCAATATTTGCTTTCATGTTAGGCCACCAATAGTGTTTCTTCAGATCCTGATACATCTTATCAGAACCTGGATAAATTGAGTACTTGGATTTATCGAACTCGTGCATAATCAAGTTTCTTAAATTACCAAGGTATGGTAACCAACTCCGATTCTTGATACAACGAGTTCCATCTGGACGAGCTTCAAAAGCCTTATCCATTCCTTAAATTTTCTCAGATGGAAAATTTTATGCCTTAAGGACATTGTTTTGGGCTCTAAGAATTTGAGATGGTAAGTTAGCACTGGTACAAAAAGTTGTATTGGTCATGCCAAAAATGTGTGACGATATGCATATAGTCACACACGTTTTTTTCGTTGTGTGTCACCATAGGTCCTGCCACCGTAGGTGGCATATGGTCACATTGTTGAGTTCGTGGCCTTTTCCATCGTAAAAGAGTGCCAAAACCCCGAATATGTGTGACAAATTAGACACAAGTTTTGTTGGATTAGTCATTATCAGTGACCGTAAACACATCATAGTCACGCGAATGTTTTTTAAGAGTAACTATTTTTCAGCCTTTGGCCACATGAATATATAATATATGTGACATTTGAGGTGATATATTCAAGTAAATGTGTATTTTGTGTGACTATTTCCCGTCCTGTGGCCACATGAATATACAATAAATGTGACGTTTGTGATGATTTAGTCACACAATGGGTGCTGTTTTTTTGGAGTTAGTCACATACAATTTAACACAAAATGGCCAAAAGTGTTAATAAGTGTGACCATATGCTGTTTAAAGTGAAGAAATGTGTATTTTGTGTGACTATAGATCATCCAATGGCCACGTGAATTTTATGTTTGTGTGGCCTTCTGTAATATTTAGTCACACAAAGCATGGCTGTTTTAGGTATTTAGTCACATACCATTAAGCAAACAGTGGTCAAAAGTGTTAATAAGTGTGACCATATGCTTTTTAAAGTGAAGAAATGTGTATTTTGTGTGACTATTGATCATCCAATGGCCACATGAATTTTATGTCTGTGTGGTCTTTTGTAATATTTAGTCACACAAAGCATGTTTGTTTTGGGTATTTAGTCACATACCATTAAGAAAACAGTGGCCAAAAGTGTTAATAAGTGTGACCATATGCTATTTAAAGTGAAGAAATGTGTATTTTGTGTGACTATTGATCATCCAATGGCCACGTGAATTTTATGTTTGTGTGGCCTTTTGTAATATTTAGTCACACAAAGCATGTTTGTTTTGGGTATTTAATCACATACCATTTAGGAAACAGTGGCCAAAAGTGTTAATATGTCTGGCCGTATGTTGTTTAAAGTGAAGAAATGCGTATTTTGTATGAGTATAGATCATCCAATGGCCACGTGAATTTTATGTTTGTGTGGCCTTCTGTAATATTTAGTCACACAACGAATAAAGCAAATAGTGACCAAAATTGATAATAAGTGTGACTATAAACATCTTTTAGTCACGTTTAAGAAATCAATATATATCAAAACTAATTCAAATATATTTCAAAACAAATTCAAATACAATAAAATTGTAAATAAAAAATTCGTATATAACTCTATACCCTAGGACCTCCTTTATACACCAAGGAGTCCTAGTCGGCTTACAATACTTTCCTATGACACTATGATATTTTTCATGAACAACTAATACATATCATACTATACAAGCAATACTAACTATATGAAACAACACTACTAATTTATAACTAGCAGTTGTAACTAATACATTAGCAGTATTAATGTCGAGCAGTCTTAATCTCTGAGCAGTCCACACTTTATACTAGTAGTACTAACTTTTACTAGCAACACTAACTTTTGTACTAATCTCATCATTTGGATATTCTCCGTCTCTTTTAAGTAGAAAAGACAAAAGTTAGAAGCACATACAATATCCTTTCTTGCCATCGATGACTGTGTTTGATTTGTATGTGTATGTGCATGTGCTTGCATTTAAGAGATAAGAATAAATTTACCAAGAGCTGACGGAAAAGCGGTCTGATGTGTCATCTGCTTTCAAATACCAATTTTGCTGCAGTTGTAGAACAAAACGAGCAGACAGTTTAGTGTTATTAATCTGTATAAATTTAACGGGTATCGCAAACAGAATTAGGAAAGCCCTCTAATTAAAAACAAATACCTTCATGCAGTTCAAGCTGGTCAAATGGAGAACAAAGTGTCTTTGCAGCTCCGACCTCCCCTTTTGTCTTAGCTTTCACATCCTTCTCGACTTCCTGAAGCATTGATTACATTTATAGGTCAAACTATAATACATTTATAGGTCAATCTATAATACATTTATAGGTCAATCTAAAATACATTTATAGGTCAATCTATAATACATACAGATACCTCCACACTAGTAGTATAAAGCCCACCAGTAAAATTCTCCAGCTCACTATTTTTCCCTTTCAAAACAGGGACGTCCAAGTACTCGAACATCATCTCCCCACTACCAGATAAAGTAGTCCCTATGTGGGCTGTTGAAGATGTGAAGATAGCCTGATTATAAGCTCGATTGCATGACCTCAATATGGACTCAATTGCAGCTTTTGCTTTTGGAACATAATGTCACACCCCCAAAATCGGGTCCAGCGGAAGCATACATGTAGCTGGGGTGTAACTCAATTGATATCACAACACTAGTTCAAAAATGGTTTGCACTTGAATCATTTAAAATAAAATTGTTTAACCAAAAGTATGAATTTACATCGTTTAAAGTAATGCGGAAGTAGGCCCTTAAAATAATTTAAAACGGTCCCCAAATGATTAAATCAGAGTCTTCTATGACCATGCCCTGCCCTGCCAAAACCTCCAGTAGTGTGCCATAGCTAAATACCTGAAAATACATGCTAAAGTGTCAACACGAGGTTGGTGAGTTCATAGAGTCTTGTGAAAAAGAATGTAATGCATTGAAATGAAGATTTCCCAGCAAAGGCATCGTAAATCCACTCAGTTCCAAGTCCCGCCATAAGAGACTTGTAACCTGTGTGTTTACAACCCACTGCCAAATGTAATATGTTTGTAATAAATCAGTCATAAGATTGTTGCAAAGACATAGTAATTCTGTAGTAATAGTGGTGGAAAAGTATCGTAATTCCATAAGTAATTTTTGTATGCACAATAGCCATGGCGATGTCGCCACAAAATGAATCTGACCATAAGCAAAACGCATAAAATGAATATTGATTGCACTAAGTTCAAGGCACCGAAAAGGTTTTCTAGCTATCTGTAGGAGGTTACGCTCCCAAGTAATTGTAGGTAAATCCATACCCAATGCAGGTAAATCCATACCCGTTGAAATTGTAGGTAATCAAACATACCCAATGCAGGTAAATCTATACCCGTTGAAATTGTAGGTAATCAAACATACCCAATGCAGGTAAATCTATACCCGTTGAAATTGTAGGTAATCAAACATACCCAATGCAGGTAAATCTATACCCGTTGAAATTGTAGGTAATCAAACATACCCAATGCAGGTAAATCTATACCCGTTGAAATTGTAGCTACCGGTCCTTAACTTAGGCAATCTTAGGAAATCGGTAAATAGTTTAACTTTATGCACTCATGTCCATGAGTAAATAGCAAGTGAATTGTTTTGTACTCGGATAATCAAACAAGTATTTAGATAAAGCTGAAATTGTTTGAGTAATCAACCATGTAAAGCAAGTAATGCATTTAAGTAAAACGAGCATGTATTCTCCCCCAAAGAGTTTGCAAAACAATTTAAAAGAGTAGGGGCTATGACTCACCTGAAGCTGATGTTACCATGAACATGTAATGAGCTGAAAAACAAGGCGCGCACACTAGCCGCAACCTAATATGAATGATGTACGATCTACTTTAGATCATGAAATGATGTTATGAATGTCCATGCACATGCTTCTATACCACTCTACTCTTTGGAAAAACACTTGTGTTATCAAAAATATATAATCCAAGAATTTGGAAAATATTGCTATTAGAAAATATAAATAGCTAGTTATAATATATATATACTTATATATATATATAACGTAAGTTTCCATGTTAGCGTTGAAATACTCGGGTTGTAATCCTTGAAATGATGAAAACATACTCATAATAACTAATACTACGTTAGTTATAAAGCTCGGTACTTGATATTACTTCTAGCTTAAAAATGTACTTCGTAGTTTTTGTGCCAATTTATATTAAAAGCTGTCAAATATAAAATGGTTTTAGCCGATATTCAAACGTGAATATCTTTGTCGTTACTTGTCCGTTTTACTTGTTCTTTATATCCACGGTTACGTCTTAGTATGTAGTAATATATTTTGGAAAGCTCGGCTCCTCCGGGTTACGTCTAAAGTCTCTTTTTGTCCATTGAAAAACGTCCAACAGCAAACAAATTTCCAGAAAATACTTTTCGTCAACAATCTTGCAAAAATCATAACTTCTTCGTTATAAGCTCTTTTTAATCCGTTCTTTCGCCTACGGATTCGTTTTTGAAAGTATTTTCTAAAAATTTTGCCAAAGTTTCCTTGGTGTTTACTGATTTTCCAGATTTTTACAAAACGGGACAGCATGTCCTAAACATGTTCCAAATCAAGTTTTCAAGGTTTAAAACCAATTTCTACCATCACCAAACCTCTTGTAATCACCACATGGCTAATCTAATCTTACCATACACCTTCTTAGGGTGCCATGGACTCCTAACCAAGTTATTAGAGCAAGGGGATTCATAACTAAAAAGTTAGGGTTTGTATGTTTCTTTTTAGACAATATAAAGTGTGGTATAGCTACTTGTACATGGTTTTTAGCATGATACCTATGAAATACATGTAAAAATAGGATGATCCATGAAAAAAATAAAGATGAAAACTTACTTGATAAAATGAGATGATTATATGATGATTATGCTTGGATTTCTTGTGTTTTTCTTGATTGATTCTTGATTAGACAAGTAAAAGGAACAAGTTTGGTGTTATAACTTATGAAAAATGATCACTTGATCTTGATATGGTGGTTTGGTCGTGGCTTAGGAGGAAGAACAAGAGAAAACTTCATTTTTGATTTATAAAAATAAGTATCAAAGTGTTAAATGTGTTTAAGTATGAAATATCTAAATTCCATGGCATTTTGGTAAATAAAGGGACAAGTTGAAGTAACATTGGGATGGGGGGGGGGGGGGGGGCTGCACATGTGTGAAAATTAGAAGAGTATGTAGTAAGCTTGGTGTTATATGGTTCACGGAGTCGGTTTTGGTTCCGTTAATCGCAAACCGTAAAGTTTTAAATCGCGAAACGTAACTCTGGGTATCGTAAAAATATGGAATATGAAATAATGACTAAACTTGTCAAAATAGAGTTATAAAAATGTTAAAATTATGTTGGGTACAAGTATTGAGTGATCGGGTGATTATTGTTTAGTTTTAACGAAAACCGTCGTTATATTCATACGCGTACGTTATAAATAAAATAAATTTCCAAAATACTGGGTAACTGAATGTTATAACTTTTATGATGTTAAAATGGATATAAGAATATGTCGGGACCATCGTGGGAATGTTTAGATATATTCGTCGTGTATAAACCGGGTGTTAACGTTTACTATAAATACTTATACGTAAAAACGTTAAATGTACTGAATGTAGTAATTTGAAAATCCTGAGAGTGGTATAACATGAAAATGCTGTTATGATGATATGCAGACTATCTCCAGTCCGTATGTAGTGTTAAGGACACTAATGAAATGAATTCGCACCTAAACCAATCCGGTTACGCGAATTTGAATACCCGTAAACTAAATTTACGATGAAATGTGTAATGCACGTGAATGATGAAATGTTTTCCCGCAATGAATAGTGTTCAGTGAATAGTAAAATTTTTGAATGCTTCTCGGAATGTCAAACTGACACCAAAAATGATGAATAGTAAACTGATGAATAGTGTTTTGATGAATAGTGTTTGATGAATAGTGTTTTTCCAAAGTTCGGGAAATGACCTGAAGTGGTGAGTTGTGACAGTCTTCCCCTCTAAAAGGAACTTCGTCCCGAAGTTCAGTTTATGTTGGTATCTGAGAATGTATTGGTGAAAAGGTGATGATATTCTAGAATTCCAGCGAACTCCAACGATAGGAATTCGACTTTGCTTCAATTGTTCGACCTAACTGTCCATGATTTCTAGTTGTTCTCTTGCAAGGTTTATGTTTGACTTTGGGTTGGATTCCTTTCCAAATGGAATTATGAGTGACTAATCTGAAAAGATGATAATACATGGTTGTGTAGTCCTGTTGTTCTCTAACAAGGCTCAAGTCTGACGGCCACTAGGCCTACTCTGTTTGAAATATTACATGGTCCAGTGTATATCTCGGGTTTAACTTTCCAAGTTTTCTGAATGGTATCATGCCTTTCCTAGGCAGAACTTTCTGTATAACTCTGCTTACCAACTTGTAGTTTTAATGGTTTACCAAAGATCGATGTTTAAAATTTCCTAACAATTCAATAGTTTTGTAAAGGATTAACCAAAAGGAATTTGTTTATCAAAATAAGTGCCTCAGAAAAGTATTTCTTACAAGATATATGTTTTGTATAACTGTAGTTTGGAGAAAAAATCCATTTAAAAGTGAAAGTATTAAGAGGATAAAATAGTCAGGTATGTATATCTGCACAAAGGCATAGGTGTCTAACAGGTTTGGATAAAGTCTATTGGTGAGGACATGTTCAATCTATAGTCTCGGTTAAGAGGTTGAATTTATCTCTATGGTGTTGTTTTGTGAGTAATCGTATCTAAAATAATCCTGTAATTCAGTCAAGCCAATACTTTCTAAATGATGGAATTTTTGGTGATCAGGCCAATGATAGTGTTTCGAATGGTTTTGTGATATCCTGAGATTTCTGTTGAGTTTTGAACGGTCTTAATGTACCGAGAGATTCTCCTTATAGATGGTATGGAAAGTCTTTCCTAGGGAGGTCATTGATAATATCCACTTAATCAATATAGGGAGTAGTGAGTGATGAGTGGCATAGGAATCTATAGAGTGTCACCTAATTCCTTATATATATGGGGATGGGGAAAGGAAATGATAGTGATGGTGAGAAGGGAAGAGACTGTGACAACTGCGACAAAATGATATTGTAATAAAAGAAAATACTGTGATGTAAGTGTATTATGCATAGACGTGAATGTTCATGAGATGAAATGATCTATTGACGTGCTTCCAAGCGGCGGTAATGAAAAGTATGAATGTTCTGACAATAAGGGTATACTCACACATGCATGAAACATTTGGAAAATGCGTAAAGGATTCAATCCAGACAGAATTTTATTATAACTATTCTCAGTGTTGCAAAATTCATTTCTGAGTCAGACATAGGTGGTCAGCCTATATCTCACTATCCCGGGTTGAATATAGATGACCAGTCTATATTCCACCGAGGTTCCATGAATTTTGAAATACTCAGCTCAGTCATACTAAGACTATGTCCTTCACAAATACCAAGACGTTCTGAAAGACAAAAGCAAGTGACCAAACTCGAGGTCAAATGATGAAACTATGCAAGGAAAAACATAATGCGGTGATATATATGATACGTGAACATGCTTATATGAAAGACAATTATAGTAAACAACTATAATAAATGAATATAATATATCAGATAATGAGACACAAATCTCATCACCTATGTCAGCAACTAACCACAAATGAGGCTTCAGCTTGGCAGGCAGGCACGTGACGGTCATAGGGTTAAGTTTTCTTGAAAGTAGCTATAGTCTAGGTTTTAAAAACACTTAGTTCGCTATAGCCATAGCTCTGATGCCAATCTGTCACACCCCCAAAATCGGGTCCAGCGGAAGCATACATGTAGCTGGGGTGTAACTCAATTGATATCACAACACTAGTTCAAAAATGGTTTGCACTTGAATCATTTAAAATAAAATTGTTTAACCAAAAGTATGAATTTACATCATTTAAAGTAATGCGGAAGTAGGCCCTTAAAATAATTTAAAACGGTCCCCAAATGATTAAATCAGAGTCTTCTATGACCATGCCCTGCCCTGCCAAAACCTCCAGTAGTGTGCCATAGCTAAATACCTGAAAATACATGCTAAAGTGTCAACACGAGGTTGGTGAGTTCATAGAGTCTTGTGAAAAAGAATGTAATGCATTGAAATGAAGATTTCCCAGCAAAGGCATCGTAAATCCACTCAGTTCCAAGTCCCGCCATAAGAGACTTGTAACCTGTGTGTTTACAACCCACTGCCAAATGTAATATGTTTGTAATAAATCAGTCATAAGATTGTTGCAAAGACATAGTAATTCTGTAGTAATAGTGGTGGAAAAGTATCGTAATTCCATAAGTAATTTTTGTATGCACAATAGCCATGGCGATGTCGCCACAAAATGAATCTGACCATAAGCAAAACGCATAAAATGAATATTGATTGCACTAAGTTCAAGGCACCGAAAAGGTTTTCTAGCTATCTGTAGGAGGTTACGCTCCCAAGTAATTGTAGGTAAATCCATACCCAATGCAGGTAAATCCATACCCGTTGAAATTGTAGGTAATCAAACATACCCAATGCAGGTAAATCTATACCCGTTGAAATTGTAGGTAATCAAACATACCCAATGCAGGTAAATCTATACCCGTTGAAATTGTAGGTAATCAAACATACCCAATGCAGGTAAATCTATACCCGTTGAAATTGTAGCTACCGGTCCTTAACTTAGGCAATCTTAGGAAATCGGTAAATAGTTTAACTTTATGCACTCATGTCCATGAGTAAATAGCAAGTGAATTGTTTTGTACTCGGATAATCAAACAAGTATTTAGATAAAGCTGAAATTGTTTGAGTAATCAACCATGTAAAGCAAGTAATGCGTTTAAGTAAAACGAGCATGTATTCTCCCCCAAAGAGTTTGCAAAACAATTTAAAAGAGTAGGGGCTATGACTCACCTGAAGCTGATGTTACCATGAACATGTAATGAGCTGAAAAACAAGGCGCGCACACTAGCCGCAACCTAATATGAATGATGTACGATCTACTTTAGATCATGAAATGATGTTATGAATGTCCATGCACATGCTTCTATACCACTCTACTCTTTGGAAAAACACTTGTGTTATCAAAAATATATAATCCAAGAATTTGGAAAATATTGCTATTAGAAAATATAAATAGCTAGTTATAATATATATATACTTATATATATATATATAACGTAAGTTTCCATGTTAGCGTTGAAATACTCGGGTTGTAATCCTTGAAATGATGAAAACATACTCATAATAACTAATACTACGTTAGTTATAAAGCTCGGTACTTGATATTACTTCTAGCTTAAAAATGTACTTCGTAGTTTTTGTGCCAATTTATATTAAAAGCTGTCAAATATAAAATGGTTTTAGCCGATATTCAAACGTGAATATCTTTGTCGTTACTTGTCCGTTTTACTTGTTCTTTATATCCACGGTTACGTCTTAGTATGTAGTAATATATTTTGGAAAGCTCGGCTCCTCCGGGTTACGTCTAAAGTCTCTTTTTGTCCATTGAAAAACGTCCAACAGCAAACAAATTTCCAGAAAATACTTTTCGTCAACAATCTTGCAAAAATCATAACTTCTTCGTTATAAGCTCTTTTTAATCCGTTCTTTCGCCTACGGATTCGTTTTTGAAATTATTTTCTAAAAATTTTGCCAAAGTTTCCTTGGTGTTTACTGATTTTCCAGATTTTTACAAAACGGGACAGCATGTCCTAAACATGTTCCAAATCAAGTTTTCAAGGTTTAAAACCAATTTCTACCATCACCAAACCTCTTGTAATCACCACATGGCTAATCTAATCTTACCATACACCTTCTTAGGGTGCCATGGACTCCTAACCAAGTTATTAGAGCAAGGGGATTCATAACTAAAAAGTTAGGGTTTGTATGTTTCTTTTTAGACAATATAAAGTGTGGTATAGCTACTTGTACATGGTTTTTAGCATGATACCTATGAAATACATGTAAAAATAGGATGATCCATGAAAAAAATAAAGATGAAAACTTACTTGATAAAATGAGATGATTATATGATGATTATGCTTGGATTTCTTGTGTTTTTCTTGATTGATTCTTGATTAGACAAGTAAAAGGAACAAGTTTGGTGTTATAACTTATGAAAAATGATCACTTGATCTTGATATGGTGGTTTGGTCGTGGCTTAGGAGGAAGAACAAGAGAAAACTTCATTTTTGATTTATAAAAATAAGTATCAAAGTGTTAAATGTGTTTAAGTATGAAATATCTAAATTCCATGGCATTTTGGTAAATAAAGGGACAAGTTGAAGTAACATTGGGATGGGGGGGCTGCACATGTGTGAAAATTAGAAGAGTATGTAGTAAGCTTGGTGTTATATGGTTCACGGAGTCGGTTTTGGTTCCGTTAATCGCAAACCGTAAAGTTTTAAATCGCGAAACGTAACTCTGGGTATCGTAAAAATATGGAATATGAAATAATGACTAAACTTATGTTGGGTACAAGTATTGAGTGATCGGGTGATTATTGTTTAGTTTTAACGAAAACCGTCGTTATATTCATACGCGTACGTTATAAATAAAATAAATTTCCAAAATACTGGGTAACTGAATGTTATAACTTTTATGATGTTAAAATGGATATAAGAATATGTCGGGACCATCGTGGGAATGTTTAGATATATTCGTCGTGTATAAACCGGGTGTTAACGTTTACTATAAATACTTATACGTAAAAACGTTAAATGTACTGAATGTAGTAATTTGAAAATCCTGAGAGTGGTATAACATGAAAATGCTGTTATGATGATATGCAGACTATCTCCAGTCCGTATGCAGTGTTAAGGACACTAATGAAATGAATTCGCACCTAAACCAATCCGGTTACGCGAATTTGAATACCCGTAAACTAAATTTACGATGAAATGTGTAATGCACGTGAATGATGAAATGTTTTCCCGCAATGAATAGTGTTCAGTGAATAGTAAAATTTTTGAATGCTTCTCGGAATGTCAAACTGACACCAAAAATGATGAATAGTAAACTGATGAATAGTGTTTTGATGAATAGTGTTTGATGAATAGTGTTTTTCCAAAGTTCGGGAAATGACCTGAAATGGTGAGTTGTGACACATAATGGCCAATGTCATGAGCTGCCAATGAAGCACAATGATAAAAAAAGGTCAAAACAAGGTTGTAAATAGTGCTGTTCAAATGTATCTCTAAACAACGAGTTAAACTAATTAATGTTACCCGAAGATGCTTGTACAGTTGCTCCATATGAGGATCAAAGTTATTGAGAAATACGACAGGATCACCAAGACAGAGAAGCAAAGTCACCAAAGCATAAGCAACCTAACATGGTGAAACAAGAAGCAAACGTTATAATTTTAATATACGAGGAGAACCAGGTAAGGTTATGCAAAGAAGCAGTGCAAAAGCTATATTATAAAAAGATACGGTCATTTACTTACAGCTATATGTTTGCTATATTTATCTGTCCAATGCATGAGTTGCACTTTTATGCGTGAAACTGCTTCATACCATACGTTAAGTGCGGGGTGTACACCAGGTGGAGGCCAGTTACCCTTTCCACCATCTTCAAGTGGTGCTAAAATCTTTGACAACATATTGCAAAGTGCATGGTGAAGTTCACTCTTTCATTTATGGGGAGCACGATTTAGAGGATTGGCTTTTCCCACAAAGGAAGCCGAATTGAAGCATTTAGAACGCCATCTTTCTTGACCTGCCCAAAGGTATTCACAGTATTACTATATACTTTTCTTTAACAAATAAAACAACTAACCAAGAATTAATATGTTGTATCTTTAGGTAGAGCATTCCATTAATGATAATGATTGTTTCACTTCGAGCACCACTGGTATCAATCCGCCGAGTTAGCATATACCCGAGCTTCAAGTAGCGCATTCCATTAATGATTCTTTCTTAAAGGATGAAACGAATTGAACCCTAATTTCAAGAAAACATAACAGTTAATTAAAACCCCCAAAATCAACGAGATTAAAAACCCCAAAAAAGGAACAAAATCAAAAGATAAATCTTACCAATAAAACTCAAACCTTGGTGGTGTGTGTTTGGTTTCTCCCAGATCTGGTATTTTTGTGAGGTGTATTTAATCATCTTTATGTATGATCTTTGATGATAAAAAATAATAATAATTAGATTCAAGACTAGTGTTTTTTCCTGGTGTTGTAGGTTTGTAAACCGGCAATATGTGGAATAATTGATTAAAGGTATATGGTTTTTTGTGGATTAACTGATTTGGGGGATAATTGGTTTTGTTGTGTGGGGGAATTGATTTGGGGATTATGATTGTGGTTTATTTTGATCGGTTTTCAAATTGATGTATGGAGGGATAATTTGATTTTTGGAGAAAACTTAGAGAGGGACAACTGAAAATGTGAGAGGGAAATCTAATGGGGAATTGATTTGGGGATTATGATGGTGGTTTATTTTCTTTGGTTTTCAAATTGTTGGATGGAAGGGATAATTTTGATTTTTGGAGAAAACTTAGAGCGGGACAACTGAAAATGTGAGAGGGAAATCTAATTTAATTTATACTAGACGAGTACCCGTGCATAGCAACGAGATCTTTTATAGCGGTAGATAGTTTATTGATAAAAAATTTTATAGGTTATAAACGAAAAATAATAAAAGTTCGAAGATTTGGGAATGAAACATAATGTTTTGAAACCCGGTTCGACCCAGGTGGTTCAACCGGTTGAATCGTTCCGGGTGAAAAATGAGTCGATTTAAACCTGGTCAACTTGCTAGGTTGGGTCGAAAATGGGTCAAATTAAACTGGCTCAACCCGACGGGTTTAAAGAGTCCCGGGTCAACCCGGTTTGTGTTTTATTTGGTCGTATTTAATTTGATAGATTTGTTTTTAATTGGTTGTACAATGTAAATAAATCATTGTACTTTTAAGTAATGAATAATGTTTTGAAACCCGGTTCGACCCGGGTGGTTCAACCGGTTGAACCGTTTCGGGTGAAAAATGAGTCGATTAAAACCTGGTCAACTTGCTAGGTTGGGTCGAAAACGGGTCAAATTAAACTAGGTCAACCCGTCGGGTTTGAAGAGTCCTGGTCAACCCGGTTTGTGTTTTATTTGGTTGTATTTAATTTGATAGATTTTTTTTTAATTGTTGTACAATGTAAATAAATCATTGTACTTTTAAGTAATGGATAATGTTTTGAAACCCGGTTCGACCTGGATGGTTCAACCGGTTGAACCGTTCCGGTCAAAAAATTGGTAGATCTGTTTTTAATTGGTTGTACAATGTGAATAAATCATTGTACTTTTAAGTAATGGAGTGTTTTAATAAAATTATTAATTACATTTCACTTTTCTCTCTCATTTGACCGTTATTGAAAACTCAACATTTCAATTGTTGACCATTTTTCCATTATATGTAGTAAAGATATTTTATTTATAAACCAACTAGTTTTATACTCACATGAAATACCTTAGGGTGCGTTTGGTATCCGCCTATGGTAATGACACTATCACTATGAAAGTGATTAAATATGTTTGTTTAAGATGAGAGGGCCCACAACTATGGTAATGAATGATAGAAATCCTCTATACCCTATATACCTCAAAAGAGTAAGGTATGAATCTTTCATATCGAGGGGCCCACCACTACTATCAAAATCATACTTATTGTGATTGATGGAGACATACCAAACGCACCCTTAATCTTTGTTTATATTAGAAGCAGAAATGAGCCGAGCCGACCGTGAAAAATTCAGGATCATATGAGTAAAAAGATTGAATGAGCCGAGCTTAAACGAGCTCGCGAGCTTGAGCCTAAGTTGCAGCTCATCTATCAATCGGGCTCGAGCCTGAGTTGTACATAAAAAACTTGATTGGCTCACGAGCCTAAATGACACTATGATATTTTATATATTAAACATGTATAAAATGTTATGCATTTGTATTATAGGTGAACTTATTAACAAGCTCAATAAAAAGCTTATCAACGAGCTCAAAATAGATATATTACGAGCCAAGCTCGAGCTAAACTTTAATTTTTTCTTAATGGCATACATGAGCCGAGCTCAAGCCAACTAGTTTTAGTTCGAGCTAATTCTTATCGAGCTTTGAGCTCAAGCTAAAGCCTATATATATAAAATGAACTCGAAATGTTTAATGTGTTGAGCTTAACCTTATATAAGTTCGACTCGAGTTATTGTTGAGTTTTCAATTCTTAGGTTATATTAGAATTTTAATTTGTGTAAGAAAACAAAATAAATAGAGCTTTTTGAGTCAAGCTCAAGCCGAGTTCAAACTTTCTCTATCTTGGATAACATGATCGAGAGGTCCCTGAATACTTTCTTCTTAGTGTTTGCGACAAATGGTATACTTTTACCAAGCCGGTGCAACCCATATGCATGACCGCCTTTAATAATTTCAAATACAATTCATATAACCTTCACACTAAACACCTACCAAGCCGGTGTAACCCATATGCATGACCGCCTTTAATAACTTCAAATACAATTCAAGCTTTTATGAACATTTTCCTCCGTATTAAAACATTATGAAACGTTTACTACGTTCTCGTACATTTTTGTACGACTTTTTCGTTTTCACACGTCCTTATCCTTTTTTCTTTATTTTGCTAAGTTGTGTTCGCTTTTGTACATTTTGTACGCCTTCATACGTTTTTTAAAGAAAATGTCAGACAATGGACAAAAACGGTCCCAGACGTACAAAAACAGTCAAAATCAAGAAAGCAAAAAAAAAAACGAACGAAAACGGTTTAAACCGTTATGATATTTTACCCTTTAAACCAAATAAGCTACAACTTATTTAGTTTTGCTAAATTCAAAATTTTAAAAGTGGCTTATAGTGTCATGTTATCGACCAATACATTCCTGGTGATCGACAATGGGTAACACACTATTGGGTAATGGGTCATTGCATTATGCTTTACCAAAGCATATTTTTTCATTACCTTTCCCATTATTAACCCCCTATAATTAACCCCCTACCAATTAGCATTAAGGGTGTTTAAATCATGGTTGTCATGATCCCGATCCTGATCTTAGGATCTTACAATTTTACGATACTACAAAGCAAAAACGATCTGGATCTTACATAGGATCTTTGAAAGCTTAATATCTTAAGAAAATGATATTACAAAACTATGATATATATTAATTTTGTGTTTATGATATATAATAATTTGTAAATTTGTATAATATTACAAAACTATTAAGAAAATGACATTATAGTAGGATCTTAAGATCTCGATCCGATCTTATGATCACAATCTTCCAAAGACAAAAACGAACCTGGGTAGGATCCCGATCTTGAAAACCTTGGTTCAAATAACCCAAGAAACCGACAAACCAAGCATTTGGTTTCGGTTTTTACTTTTAGATATCCGTGGTAAACCGAACCGAGCCGTATATAATATAAATAAAATACCCCTACCAAGAGTATCAAACACACTTCACTTTTAAACTTATAATATATACAAACTTATCAAACACACTTCGAACACTTCAACATAATCCTCTCTTTCTCTCTCACACTCACAGTTACAACTCACTCGGATCTAGGGTTTTGATCCCAAATCTCAAAAAGCTGATAAGATCACAAATTAATATAATCCAAATACCCCCCTTAGAGCTATTTATTCTTAGGCTTAGGTTGATTATCTGTTATGAGAATTGCATTGCATTTGTATTGATAGAATAAGGAAGAACATGCTGTGTTGTTTTTGCGAATAATTAGAGCAAAAGAGATATTAAGGTTTGCTTGGATTAGCTTATCTTATCTTAGGCTTAGGTTGACTATCTGGTATAAGAATTATGTTGCATTTGTTTTGAGAGAATAAGGAAGAAAAGTAGCGGATGTGTGTGTGTGTGAATATTTAGGCTAAAACATCCAAGTATCAAAGATGGAAGAAGTATCAACATGGATGAACAGACACCACTTTCAAGTATGAACATAAACTTGTTTTGGTGTTGTTCATCCATGTTGATTAATCTTTGCTCTTTGTCAAAATACAAAAACAATTATCAAGTATAATTTGTAGGTTTGATGCTTGAATTTAGCGTCTTCGTCTTCCAGCATGTTGGTAGGTTAGAGATTCAAGGCTGAATAATATGTTGTTGTTGGCTAGGGTAGAAAGGATGGTAGTTCATTGCATTGTTAATATAAATTTTATATGATTTCATTCATGCACAATTAGCTCTCTAATGTCATAGAATCTACATAATTAATATGTATGTTCGTCACATCTAAGGGAGTAATATAAATGATAGTAAGAATCTGTTTTCTAATAACTTAAAACTCAATGATTAGGGCAGATCTATCTAGCGTTGTAGATGGTTCCATTGCTTAATTTGGAAAACGTCTACTACCGTTTGTGTGGTATTAGACCGTGTCCAAAAAACAAAGCAACGGAACCTTTCTGCAACGTTAGATAGATCTGGCCTGATCATTGAGACGTCTTCAATGCAATAATGATATGGTGTGTACTGTTCATGACATGCCATACTCCTTCATTATCGCATTCAAGATGAGTGATGTTACTTAGACTCTATTTTTTACTCAACATTTGTAGATTGTTTGTATTACTTTGAATCTGGAATTTCAACATACCTTTCCATTCTAAGTTCCCATACTGTTTCTTTTGTTTTTTCAATAATCTAGCAATGCAGCTGGTGGAGTCCTTTGCTCAAAGGGAGTTGAAACGATAAAAGGAGCAGTAGTGGGAACTTAGAAGGGTTACGTATGTTGGTTTATTGCATTCCATTCTTTTTTATGATCTAAAACCAATCATCCACCAAGTAATGTGGCCATTAGAGTTCCAAGAACAAATGTTTTTTCAAACACACCCTGAATTGCAACATTATCTTTTATTTCATTTACACTATATATTTTTTTTTAATTTTAATATATTTTTTATTGTTTTACAGAAATCATTAAAATTGACAGCAGTGACTCAAGTTCATTTCACATATCAAGCAGTTCTGAAGGTCCTCCAAATACATGGGCAGACTATTTTCCAAAGGGATATTCTGGATCAGGCACAATAAGGAAGATGCTAGAAAGGTTAAAACTCCAAAAAAGACTGCCAAAGAGCTTTTTGATGAGAGGGTTTAGGTGCTAGGCCTGCCCAATGCTAAGCCTTGTGAAGACAAGGGTATAAAACCATGGGAACCAAAAATGCCCAAAGTTTGTTCAAAAGGGAAGGGTAAAAAGAAAATGTATTAGTTGAGTTAGGAAGTAATTTGAATAAACCTTGTAATCCTTTTGTACTACTTTATTTGACTTTATGAATAAACATGTTGTAATCCTTTTAGATTAGTAGATTTTTAGAATGTGTACCTTTTGTTACCAGTATTTTGTAATTTTTCATTTCAAGTTTTAATGGAATATGTTTAATTTTAATTCTCGTAATTTGTCATTGCTAAATTTTCTCATTAATTGTTACAATATTTTGATTGTTGTGTTCATTAACAAGAAGTTGGGATATATTTTGTATTATGTTAATCAAAAGTTTCTGCTCTGTTCAAAAAAAAAAATCAAAATCAAAAGTTTCTGCTCCTAAGAAAACGTTACTGCAGGTGGGTTTGTACTGCTAGATATGAGAGTGCAGGGGTGGATTGGTAACATTTACACTTAATTGTTACAATATTTTGATTGTTGTGTTCATTAACAAGAACTTGGGATATATTTTGTATTATGTTAGTCAAAAGTTTCTGCTCTGTTCAAAAAAAAAAATCAAAAGTTTCTGCTCCTAAGAAAACGTTACTGCAGGTGGGTTTGTACTGCTAGATATGTGAGTGCAGGGGTGGATTGGTAACATTTATAAGGGTTTAAATCCCCAATTAACTAGTTATAAGGCCGTATAAGCCGCTTTCGTACAATAATGTTATAACACCCCCATATTAGGATCGCAGCGGAAAGGGACATGGGATGTTATATACTAGTCACATTGTACAAATATAGTAAACAACTTTAAAACAAAGTCATTTTTTAAAACTTCACATTTGATAATTTATCAGAGTTAACAAAGGTCCCAAAAGTTTTTAACATAATCTAAAGTTACATAAGTTTAAAAGTTTGAAACATTATCAAATGAGAAATTTTATTAAACATGAGCCATCAAGTAGATATCCATTTCTTCGCGCCACCCATCCATGCTTAAGCCACTTACGGACTTGAGATAAAACATGCTAAAAGTCAACACAAAGGTTGAGTGAATTCATAGAGTTTAATAAGTAATAAGTTGAATACAAGCATTATTTATCAATAGACATATAACAAATACATGTCGGGTAATCAGATTATAGTATTGAGAATTATGAAACCGAAACCTTAACCATGATTTTGTGCCCCGAGGTAAAAATTGCCAGTTTACCCCAAACTCTCAAGATTATGTGACCGTACCCAGTCAAAGCCGGCCAAGCCTAATATGCATATCCATAATAATAACGTTTCGCTACGGAATTAACGGTTTCATGGTGGGGGCTTAATTGGCAAAAAGCATTCAATCACTATAATCATATAATCGGGTCCAGCATAACAAAAACTACTTGTATTCAGTTTGTAAAAACTAGCATGTATCCCCCTCGTGAGGTTTATAAAACATTTAAATTAGTAAAGGCGAGGCTATGAACTCACCGTGAACAAAGAGGAATAATCACAATCAAGCAAGCGAAGAAAGATAGCCTCGAAGCTCTACGAAGAACCTAAACATATATAGGTGTCTTAGTTTTTGAAAATAAATATTTATGCCATATGGCTATATGTTATATAAATTATGATCTTAATTGTGCTTGGTACACATATACTAAATACATATATAACAAGTTTTAGTTTGACATTAAAGAGTTATTTAAAAATATGAATTTATATTCTTTATAAAAGTCAAGTGTCAAATTTATATTTGTTTCTAAGTCCAAAATATGTTATGAAGGTCCAATGATGAGTCGAAGCTTCAAATTTAGTCCAAGGGTCCCATTTTTAATCAAAAATGTTCAAATTAAGCCTAAGAGTTCAAAATATAGGAGGTTGTTCAAAATATATTTAAAGTCCAAAAATTTTATAAAATGTAAACATTTTTATACTTTTTATTCCAATGCTGATGGAAATTTTTATAACTTGCTCATCCTAGAAATTCCGTTACTTGTAAACCGTAAGTCAAAAATTTACATTCTTTATATCCCCGGAGAGGTATTTGTCTGTACTAACAAACTTTGTAGGTCCCACTAAGTCAAAATTTTGATTACATTAGTAAAACTATTTATTTACCCATACTACTCAGTCCATCAGTTTTCAAATTTACAACTGTCCTGTGAAAAGTGCGATATATAGAGTTTTACTAACCCGATTAATTCCCCGCTTTCGGCCACGTTTAAGTTAAGATGTTATCTAAAACTTTTATGTTTTGAGTAACAGTGGGTTATTCACAAAAAAAATGACTTATACACGTTTCAAATCTGTTTCTCAGAATGTGACATGTTTCACGAAAATAATTCTAGTTTAATCATCGTAATGAGTTATTCGATGAAATACCTGTCAAAATGACCACAAGACATAGGGCTAAAACTACATATTTTTACTTTAGTTCCAATGTTCACTGATTAAATCATTTCATTCCGTTTTTACCCCTGAATCAGATTCACACTTTGCATGTTTAGTCCTTTAGGGTTTTCTAGTGATTTAACTTATGTACCCAGCCTAACCAAGCATTATAATTTATATAAGGTTCAAATACATCAAATAATATCATATTTACAGTAGTGAAAATAAAATAAAGATGGAAATTGAGTGGAGAGTTTCTTACAAAAAGAGATGGACAAGAAGATACAAGACAAAGAACACTAAACTTAAGTTAACCCAATCAACACTTGCACCATTTCTTTACCCCATATCAACCCAAATTTTATCCACCAAAACCCTTAGTAAATACTTGAAATTCACAGCCCTTAACCCTCTTGAAATCTTTTAGAAAATCACCAAATAAAAACCCTTGAAGAGAAGTCTTGAAGAGGAAAAGAACAAGGAACAAACTAGCACCAAGAGATCACCATTCTTACACTAAATTTTTGGAATAGAAAAACACAACACCAACGGTGTGTTGGCCTTGAGAAGCCACGAATTTCAAGAGAGAAAACCAGATTTTTGAGTGAAATAACAAGGTGATATGATCTATGTGCAAAATTTTGATGCTTATATATGGATTTTAGTGAGTGGAACTCCAAGTGTTGGTTGCCAAGACTTTCACCAAGCCAAGTGAATTGGTGCTCTCTTAGGACCAGCCACACAAGAAAAGAGAGGGGGTGAGTGGGTTATTTGGTGATTTATTTAGTTTATATTATGTGTTATGTAGTGTATTTTGCTCCCGGTAATTAAAACGTAAGATTTTTAAGACGCGTAACGTAGTAACGGGTAGTAATAATTTTTAAAACTTTCAAAAATATTAAAACTTGATATCATAACCTATTTTAATAATTTAGATGAGTGGTGAGTTCATCGGAGGATTTAAACATTGTTAAAACTAAAACCGTGAGTTGAAAACGCGTTTGGTGACACAGTTTCTTGATAAAAGTGACGTAAACTATAAAATGAAACGACAAGTATAAAACTCACTTGTAAATATGAAAATTGGTTAAAATGCATAAAATATGTAAAATTATCATAGTCTAAGGTTGGTTCACATTGTTAAAATCATAAAATTTAAAATTTAAATCGTGTAAAACGTAAAATGGGCAAGGTATACATAAAGTTGGAAAAAGTAAATTATGACTTTTAAAATAGGATTGTTAGGAAACAATGGTGCATAGAAAGTGTTGACTGGACATAGTATAGTCGCGCTTGAATGAATTGAACGTGTTATGACGTACGTAGATAACTTCCGACGAAGTTAATTATTTAAAAATAGAATAGTTAAATAATATTAAAATTAATGATATGAAAATTTTAAAATGTCACATCACGTACCCCTTAAGAGAGCTCCGTCCCGGAGCTTAACTCGCTTTATCACTAGACGGTTCACTTGTGAAAAGATGAGGATTTGTTTAGTTGTTTTGCTCGATCGTATAAATACCGCTGAATTGTTACACTCACATAAAAATTTTGTGATTCTCGAAGATCAAGAAGAAGATCAATTAGACATAACCCATATATAACTATTCCTAGTATTTGAAAAATCTAAGTCGAACATAGGTAGTCAGACTATGTTCCACTGTCCCAAGGTTAAATATAGGTGACTAGACTATATTTAATCGAGGTTCGATAAAATTTTCAAATACTTAACTTAGTTATACTCGTGATATGTCCATTGTTGGACAAGTATTGAGTTTGCATAAGTATCTTATATACAAAGAGTGATATAAGTTTGTACATACGTAAGAATTAATCATAAGTAAGTAGTATGAGTATGTAACACAAGCGAATAAGGAAAATGCACGCAGAAAAGGAAGTTTTAAGCAGTTCTAAATCAGTCCATATCGGGCTAGAATCACGGACCTTTAACAATGAAGGATTCAAAAGAGAACTTGATGAATGTAGAGAAAGTTACTGAACTTCAGCTTTTGAAGATAATGAATCAGTTTATAAGAATTATAGAAGGATGAAGAACGTTAACATAATAACAAAATAGTTATGATTTGCAAGAAGATGTCTAAATGATTTATAGGGTGGTAAAAATTTTGGTATAAGGTAAATGACAGAGCGATTTGTAAGATGATAACAAATAGTTTATTCGGAACTAGTCAAAACAGTTTATGTAACGGTAGTAAATTAGTGATTTAGTTTATAAGATGGTGGTGATGTAGTTTGTAAGGGAGTGACAAAATGATTGATGGATGGTGACAAACATTGCAAATTAGTTTAGCGAAATGATTTATAAAGCGGTAGTAAAATAGTTAAGTTAACGGCAAAATCATTTGTAAGGTGCTTAAAATAGTTTATATGAAACTAACAAAGGTGTTCATAAGTTGATAGTAAGTATGGTCATACGCTATACAAGGTATTCGTAAGGTAGTTCTTTGGAGAGTAGTAAATACGTTTGATAATATCGTGAAATAAAGTTTATATGGTATAACGAAGTTGTTTATAAAATGGTAGTGAATTTCCAAGGTAAATAAATAGAATGTGATGGGTTTCATATAAGACAACATTGTTTAAGGTCATGAAAAGTTTTTTTTTTTTTTTTTTTTTTTTTTTTTTTTTTTTTAGAGATCATAACATTACTCATGATTTTTGAGAAAATAAATGAGGCCACTATGTCACCCACAACGTACGAGAAAGTTTTTAGAGGATCATCAAAATGAATAAATATGTATTTAATAGTTTAGGAATTTAATGAAACATACATATACTTGGGACTGTTAGGGTTTGAATCGATGTGTAAAGAATCGGATAAAACATTTATAAAAATAATCCTCTATAAAAAAAAAGTAATGCTTTGATGGTTATAAATAGTCGAGAGAAAATCAAGAGTATATAGATAGTCTTTTATATAATTAGCATTAATTCGGAAAGGG
Source organism: Artemisia argyi (assembly GCA_030686995.1). NCBI lineage: Eukaryota > Viridiplantae > Streptophyta > Magnoliopsida > Asterales > Asteraceae > Artemisia > Artemisia argyi. The sequence continues at coordinate 221,217,646 of CM060709.1, read as the reverse complement.
AGAAGAAACGCTCAAAAAACATAAGTTTACGGGGAGTAAAGCAATCGAGAGGAATTGATAAATCGTAACGAGTTTCGCCATCAGATGTAATGATAGTATATAAAGTTATGAGAGGGTATATAGACCATTGTAATCACCTACAACGTCTGATAAATAAGAGAAACCATTGTGCAACTCACAATGTTAATGAAGTAAGTGAGACCATTGTGTAACCCACAATGTCATAATAATGAATGAGACCATTGTAATCACATACAATGTTTGATAAATAAAAGAGACCATTGTAATCGCATACAATGTCTGATAAATAAGAGAGACCATTGGTTAGAAGAGTTTAGTATTCATGTGAGAACTTTATATAGAAATGTATCGATATTTCAGGAAAAGCAGGATAGTCGAGAAATATTACAAGTGCATATGGTAATATATATTATACGTATGTGCATAACAACGGTGCACTTGAAGATGTGTATAAATTTCCGGATGGAAATTCACAATGCACATGAGTAGCATAAAATACAACAAGGAAGTTTAGTGCACAAAAGATTATATATATATATATATATATATATATATATATATATATATATATATATATATATATATATATATATATATATATATAAGAGTGATACTTTCGCGGATTATCAGACGAGTTAAGAAATAATTATAGTACTCCTATAATTATCCCTAATATAGTATGATTAAGATATATATACGAGGGAGAAATAGGAAGCTCAGGAGTAGGCGCGCATGGATATCGGACAAGATGATGGAAGCTCATGATTTTGAAAAAAATAAATGATTATAGTCTAGGTTTTTAAAAACAAAAAGACCTAGTTCACTATAATTTGTGCTCTGGTACCATTCTATAACACCCCCATATTAGGATCGCAGCGGAAAGGGACATGGGATGTTATATACTAGTCACATTGTACAAATATAGTAAACAACTTTAAAACAAAGTCGTTTTTTAAAACTTCACATTCGATAATTTATCATAGTTAACAAAGGTCCCAAAAGTTTTTAAACTAATCTAAAGTTACATAAGTTTAAAAGTTTGAAACATTATCGAACGAGAAATTTTATTAAACATGAGCCATCAAGTAGATATCCATTTCTTTGTGCCACCCATCCATGCTTAAGCCACTTATGGACCTGAGATAAAACATGCTAAAAGTCAACACAAAGGTTGAGTGAATTCATAGAGCTTAATAAGTAATAAGTTGAATACAAGCATTATTTATCAATAGACATATAACAAATACATGTCGGGTAATCAGATTATAGTATTGAGAATTATGAAACCGAAAACTTAACCATGATTTTGTGCCCCGAGGTAAAAATTGCCAGTTTACCCCAAACTCTCAAGATTATGTGACCGTACCCGGTCAAAGCCGGCCAAGCCTAATTTGCATATCCATAATAATAGCGTTTCCCTACGGAATTTACGGTTTCATGGTGGGGACTTAATTGGCAAGAAGCATTCAATCACTATAATCATATAATCGGGTCCAGCATACCAAAAACTACTTGTATTCAGTTTTTAAAAACTAGCATGTATCCCCTTCGCGAGGTTTATAAAACATTTAAATTAGTAAAGGCGAGGCTATGAACTCACCGTGAACAAAGAGGAATAATCACAATCAAGCAAGTGAAGAAAGATAGCCGTGAAGCTCTACAAAGAACCTAAACATATATACGTGTCTTAGTTTTTGAAAATAAATATTTATGCCATATGGCTATATGTTATATAAATTATGATCTTAATTGTGTTTGGTACACATATACTAAATACATATATAACAAGTTTTAGTTTGACATTAAAGAGTTATTTAAAAATATAAATTTATATTCTTTATAAAAGTCAAGTGTCAAATTTATATTTGTTTCTAAGTCCAAAATATGTTATGAAGGTCCAATGATGAGTCTAAGCTTCAAATTTAGTCCAAGGGTCCCATTTTTAATCAAAAAGGTTCAAATTAAGCCTAAGAGTTCAAAATATAGGAGGTGGTTCAAAATATATTTAAAGTCCAAAAGTTTTATAAAATGTAAATATTTTTATACTTTTTATTCCAATGCTGATGGAAATTTTTATAACTTGCTCATCTTAGAAATTCCGTTACTTGTAAACCGTAAGTCAAAAATTTACGTTCTTTGTATCCCCGGAGAGGTATTTGTCTGTACTAACAAACTTTGTAGGTCCCACTAAGTCAAAATGTTGATTACATTAGTAAAACTATTTATTTACCCATACTACTCAGTCCATCAGTTTCCAAATTTACAACTGTCCTACGAAAAGTGCGATATATAGAGTTTTACTAACCCGATTAATTTCCCGCTTTCGGCCACGTTTAAGTTAAGATGTTATCTAAAACTTTTATGTTTTGAGTAACAGTGGGTTATTCACAAAACAAATGACTTAAACACGTTTCAAATCTGTTACTCAGAATGTGACATGTTTCACGAAAATAATTCTAGTTTAATCATCGTAATGAGTTATTCGATGAAATACCCGTCAAAATGACCAAAAGACATAGGGATATAACTACATATTTTTAGTTTAGGTCCAATGTTCACTTATTAAATCAGTTTATTCCTTTTTTATCCCTGAATCAGATTCACAGTTTGCATGTTTAGTCCTTTAGGGTTTTCTAGTGATTAAACTTATGTACCAAGCCTAACCAAGAATTATAATTTATATAAGGTTCAAATACATCAAATAATATCATATTTACAGTAGTGAAAATAAAATAAAGATGGAAATTGAGTGGAGAGTTTCTTACAAAAAGAGATAGACAAGAAGATACAAGACAAAGAACACTAAACTTAAGTTAACCCAATCAACACTTGCACCATTTCTTTACCCCATATCAACCCAAATTTTATCCACCAAAACCCTTAGTAAATACTTGAAATTCACAGCCCTTAACCCTCTTGAAATCCTTTAGAAAATCACCAAATAAAAACCCTTGAAGAGAAGTCTTGAAGAGGAAAAGAACAAGGAACAAACTAGCACCAAGAGATCACCATTCTTACACTAAATTTTTGGAATAGAAAAACACAACACCAAGGTTGTGTTGGCCTTGAGAAGCCACGAATTTCAAGAGAGAAAACCAGATTTTTAGTGAAATAACAAGGTGATATGATCTATGTGCTAAATTTTGATGCTTATATATGGATTTTAGTGAGCGGAACTCCAAGTGTTGGTTGCCAAGACTTTCACCAAGCCAAGTGGATTGGTGCTCTCTTAGGACCAGCCACACAAGAAAAGAGAGGGGGTGAGTGGGTTATTTGGTGATTTATTTAGTTTATATTATGTGTTATGTAGTGTATTTTGCTCCCGGTAATTAAAACGTAAGATTTTTAAGACGCGTAACGTAGTAACGGGTAGTAATAATTTTTAAAACTTTCAAAAATATTAAAACTTGATATCATAACCTATTTTAATAATTTAGATGAGTGGTGAGTTCATCGGAGGATTTAAACATTGTTAAAACTAAAACCGTGAGTTGAAAACGCGTTTGGTGACACCGGTTCTTGATAAAAGTGACGTAAACTACAAAATGAAACGACAAGTATAAAACTCACTTGTAAATATGAAAATTGGTTAAAATGCATAAAATATGTGAAATTATCATAGTCTAAGGTTGGTTCACATTGTTAAAATCATAAAATTTAAAATTTAAATCGCGTAAAACGTAAGATGGGCAAGGTTTACATAAAGTTGGAAAAAGTAAATTATGACTTTTAAAATAGGATTGTAAGGAAACAATGGTGCATAGAAAGTGTAGACTGGACATAGTATAGTCGCGGTTGAATGAATTGAACGTGTTATGACGTACGCGGATAACTTCTGACGAAGTTAATTATTTAAAAATAGAATAGTTAAATAATATTAAAATTAATGATATGAAAATTTTGAAATGTCACAAATGTCAACCTACATAGTTTACTACATAACATTGTCTACGGATAAACCCATATGGTTCATCCTACATTAGCTAATTACATACCATTGTCTAGTGACAAACCCATTTGGTTTATCATACATCAGAAACTTACAAAAAAGTTTATCCAACTTACAAAAACTTTCAAACATTGTTTCACCCATCAACAAACATAAAACCATCAACAACCATCAAACCATCAACACACATCAAACCTTAAGACTCTTTGGGACCTATTTATGTCATCTGTTTTAAAGAAGCGGACCCTTTCAGCTGCACCAAAGCCGTCTTCCTGTCTCAACTCCCTGAAACCAGAGCGTGAAACAATAAACACCTTCCTCCTCACCTTCCCTCGACCAGGTACCACCACTGTTCTCTCACGTACTTGGAACACTTTCTGTATCATTTGGTGCTTCACAACAGCGACAGAGTACCCATACAAATTGTACTTGTGCAAAATTTTTGATGGTATAGTCTGTTACAAAATGTACAAAGTTACAACTGCTATAGATTGATAGTTGTTTAGTTTGTAATCTCATTGAAATTGTAGCATAACAATTTGACAAATTATCAAAGTTTTCAAGACACTTACTAGTCGTCTATCTCTCCAGAAGCATGCAGTCAGTGGTTGGTAGAATGCCCTATCTTCTTGGTCGTGGACAGTGTGAAACGACCATTTGCACATCCAGTTCATCCGTCCAGCTTCAAAATCTAAATTTAATAATACAAAATGAGTAAGTTATAGAGAATCTAAAATGTTACAAATATATCATATACTTGATGTAGTTAAAGCTAATAAAGGAAAAAATACCATAGTCATGTGGTTGGTGACACAAGGCATTCATGGCAATATTGGTGTTGTATGTCTCCAGAGTTGTGATGGCCCCTCCATTAGGTTCAAACAACATCACATTAAATTCCTGGCCCTGGTCAACCTGAGTAAAAACCATCCACTGACCAGCCTTCATATTCAAGTCTCGAACGAGTGTCAACCAACCACCGCAATAGAAGAAGGAGTGGACGTATCGACCATAGAGATGATCACTGGACACCCTAACATTGTAGTCAGTCGTGTTAGTGGAAACCACGACCGAATTAGTAGGGGTTGGACCATCCAGATATCTCAGAAAGTCTTCCTCCAACGACTGCATAAGCAGAGATGTGTCTGTTACAGGCACTAATCATCTCCAAAATGGGGCACTCTCGGGTTTTATAATTGTGAAACTCCAACCCATCCTCACCATAGTAAGTTACATAAAACACATCCTCACCCTCTTCAACAAAATGTATGTACTCAATAGCAGAACAGGGGATGTTGTGAATGACAAAATCATTCCACCTTGCTCCCTTAACAATACACTTAATTTATGAGACTCTCCTTACACGAACTTTCCATCTAACCCCCCCCCCCCCCCCACACACACACACAATTATCTAAGAAAATAAAACCATTGCAAGTATAGGAACCTCCTAGAACATAATCATTATGCAGTTCCTGTATATGAAAATAAATTATACAAATGAAAACACAACTAAAAACTTAATCCATTCATATATCTTGCATCAAGTACTATATAACACAGACAAAAAAATTTAAAGTCAAAGTTAAAGAAAAAAGACTTGAAAAAGTCATAGTGGACACTTAATGTGTGACTTTTTAAGTCTTCATTTGGCAAATTTGACCTTATATATTTTTATTTGTGTTATATAATAGTTGATAAAAATTATACCAATGGAAAATACATTCAAAACTTAATCCATTCATATATTTTGCATCAAGTAATATATAACACAAATAAAAATATTTAAGGTCAAAGTTGAAAACTAAAGACTTCAAAAGTCAACAGTGGACTATAATTGTGGGAAGGAGTAATTAAACTAGTTTCTTAGAGAAATAATAGCTTGTCAATAATGGTGTTAACTTACAAAGTCATCCAAAACATCAGGATTGTCCACAGCGCAAATAAATTGATTTCCAAACATGGTTACTGTATTAACGATTAAGGTTATAAAAAATGAAAAATACCGTTTGAATGAAGTAAAAATCAGTAAATGTGGTTACCTGGTACGTGTGTTTTTTGAAGAATCACGACTGCTAAGCACCGACTGTATTGTTTGAGATATTAGGTTGAAAGAAGATAGAGTGTTTATGTATGTGTGATTTTGTTGTGTTAAATACATTTGCAAAAAATGTCCTCGTCGATTTTAGTGAAAGGGAGGTAGCTGAAGTGTGTTAAAGTCGGGAACAGTGAAATGACGAAAATACCCTGATTTGCAACGCACGTGAGGGCTCACTAACAGGCTAGCAGCAATAAGTTCTGCCTAGCAGCATTAAGTTCCGAGTTACTAGCATTAGCAGCATTAAGTTCGAAGTTACTAGCATTCACCCAAATTCCAATCCAAACAACTTTTTCTTTGCTTTTCCTGCAAAATGTTAGTCTAGAAACAAAGAAAATACAAGCCATAACATATGCACAATGATCCCAACATCTAAATATACTTAACAGTTCTAAGTCTAACTAGGAGCATTGTAATGGGGCAAATGAAGAGTCATGACTAATAGTCTAAACTCAATTCATGTAGTGAATATCAAATTAGACTCAAACTAGATAGAGTATACATAAGTTATCAGAAATGTATGACCATATGTATCGAATTGTGACTACATTTAAATAATGTGTGACAAAATATGACACTATGATTTAGACACCTAAATAAATACTGATTTAGACACCTAAATAAATACTTCATGTGACCATATATATAGCATCTTTAATTTAGTCACACAAAAACTCTATGTGACTAATATCAAGGTTAATGATAACTGACTTCACATTTTGCTATAAATAATAGTCACATGAATATTTCACGATGTGACTATTTTGAATGTATTGGTCACATATAATACCCTTATGATGTGGCCATAAACATTATTAAGATACACATGTGTGATATGGTGTGACTATTGTAAAGCCTATAGTCACATGATCCTGCTTCAATTAAGTGTGGCTATACACATTAGGATTTGGCAAACAAACACACACTAAACTTTAGACACGCAAATTAACTTGCGTGACCATATGTATCGAATTTTAGATACACTTAATCATGTTTCTATGGTTTAGTGTGACCATATATGACATTTGGTCACACTCTTCAAGTGTGTGACATATATTTGTCACTCTTAAACGCATTTCGTGACTAACGTTTCAAACTGAGTTTTTAGTTGTCACACATTTCAAATTCATATGTGGCTAACTATTCAGCAAAGAATAGCCGTCACGTTTATATAATGTGTGACAAACTTGACTATATAATTTAGCCACATACGCAAGTACTTCATGTGACCATATATCTTTTTGGTCACACTGTTCAATTGTGTGACATATATTTGTCACATATGTATATCTATAGTGTGACTAATGTTTCGAGCTGATTTGTATCCGTCACACGTCCCAAATTAAAAGTGAGTAAAATGTCAAAAAATATTTACGATTTACCCTCTGGTCACATATATACACAAATGTGTGACATATATTTTACGAAATTGTCACATAAGTCGGATCAAGTGTGGTTGTTTATTTAAGGCTGGTACATTTAGTCACGTAAATATGTTGCTGTGTGACCATTCGAAATATGCTATGTGTGACGAAAGGCCAAATCTGTACTAGTGTAGGATGAAGAGTCATAACTAAGGATCTAACCCTAAGAGGTTTTATTTGCTCCTTACGGCTCAAGGCATCTGCTACTACGTTAGCCTTCTAGGATGATAACGAATCTCACAGTCGTAATTGGCGGGTAGTTCAATCCAACGACGTTGTCTCATGTTCAACTCTTTTTGATTTAGAATATGATGTAGGCTCTTATGATCGGTGAAAACCATACATCTTGTGCCATACAGATAATGTCTCCATATTCTAAGAGTGAACACAACGGCTCCTAACTCTAAATCATGGGTGGTGTAGTTTTTCTCATGGGTTTTGAGTTGATGTGATGCATAGGCAATGAACTTATCCCTTTGCATCAGTACAGCTCCTAATCCTTGATGAGAGGCATCACAGTAAACGACAAAATCATCGTTACCCTCGGGTAATGCCAATACTGGAGCTTCGCATAACTTCGTCTTCAAAAGTTGGAAAGCTAACTGTATATTTTTTCCCCAGACAAACCTTGTGTTTTTCTAGGTTAACTCAGTCAAAGATTTTGCAATCCTTGAAAAATCCTTCGAAAAACCTCCGGTAGTAACCGGCTAATCCTAAAAATTGGCGAATATCGATGGGTGTCGTGGGAGATGGCCAATTCCTAACGGCTTCTATTTTGACGGGATCAACATGAATTCCTTGATTATCTATCAAGTGTCCGAGAAATTGCGCGACGCTAATCCAAAATCACACTTCGAGAACTTTGCATAAAGTTTCTCTTTTCTGAGTAATTCAAGGATTATTCTCAAATGAGTAGCGTGCTCTTCCTCGTTATGAGAATAGATAAGGATATCATCTATGAACACTATAAAAAAATTATCCAAATATGGTTTACACACCCGGTTCATGAGATCCATGATGTCACAACTCGTAAATTTTGGTCATTTCTCAAAGTTTTCAAAAATCACTATTCATCAAAACACTATTCATCGTTTTACTATTCATCATTTTCGAGGTCAATTTGATATTCTGAGAAGCATTCAAAATTTTTACTATTCACAAAACACTATTCATTTCCGGAAAAGTTTTCACTATTCACGTGCATTGTTCATTTCGTCGTAAATTTTGTTTACGAGTACTTAAATTCGCGTAACCGTATTGGTTCAGGTGCGAATTCATACATTATCATTGGGGATACTTCATACGTACTAGAAATAGTCTACATATCATCATAATGGCATGTGCATACTATACCACTCGTAGAATATTCATATTATTATTTTTAGTACGTCTAACGTTTTACGCTTATTTCTTTTAATTGAACGCTAACCCGTGATAAATAAATATAACGAATATATCTAAATATTCCCACAATGGTCCCGACATATTTTTATATCCCTTTTATCATCATAAAAGTTATAACATTCAATTACCCAGTATTTTGGAAATTTATTTTATTTATAACGTGAACTTTTGAATATTACGACGGTTTTCGTGAAAACTAAACAATAATCACCCGAACACTCAGTAATTATTCCCAACATATTTTTATCATTATTATGACTCTATTATGTCCTGGTTAACTTTGTTAACATTTATTTCTATTAAACCCGGTACCCGATTGTAACAAATAACTCATATTTACACATAACCTTAGACTAACTTATCCTAAGCAAGTCAAAACCGATTTCTCTTCTCTTGTTCACATTGAAAACCGGCCATGCCCCCCCCCCCCCCTAAACCACTTGACCTTTAGTTTATTAACCTATGGCATTTATGTACACAATACTATACATTATACTTGTTACCTAAATATCTAAAAACATCACATACATTACACTTGTATTTTTTTTAGATCAAAAACCCATTTTCTCTTCTTCCTTGTTCAAACCCACGACCAAAATCATAAACCATGATCAAGTGAAGATTTTTGAAAAGTTAAAGCTACAAAGTTGTTCATTTCATCATCCTAATCAAGAATCATAACACAAAAACACAAGAAATCCAAGGTTTCTCATCATCTCACCACCTATTATTTCAAAGTGAGTTATCAAATTTATTTTCATGTTTTCTTCTAATTAACATATGTATCTCATAGTATTCATGCTTAATTTCATGCACAAACTAGTTATACCACTTTATTTTTGAAGACTTTTTGATCATACAAACCCTAGAATTTGTTTTAGGTAGTCCTTTGTTAAATTAACTTGTTTAGTAGTGATTAGGAACCCATGGCACCCTAAGAAGGTGTATGGTATGATTAGTATAGCTTTGTGGTGGTTACAAGAGGTTTTGATAATGTTAGAAACTAGTTTTGAACCTTGAAAATGGATTTGTAACAAGTTTATATACCTACTGTCCCAAAATGGTAAACCCAGAAAAATCAAGAAATACAAAGTAAACTTTGGCAAAATTTTTAAAAAATACTTTCAAAAACGAATCCGTAGGCGAAAGAACGGATTAAAAAGACCTTATAACGAAGAAGTTATGATTTTTGCAAGTTTAATGACGAAAACTATTTTCCGGAATAATACATGCTGTTGGACGTTTTTCGTAGGACAAAAAGAGACTTTAGACGTAACTCGGAGGAGCCAAGCTTTCCAAAATATATTACTACATACTAAGACGTAACCATGGATATAAAGAACAAGCAAAACGGGCTTAAAACGACAAAGATATTCACGTTTCAATATCGGCAAAAACTCACTATAATTGGCAGCTTTTAATAGAAATAATAATGACACTATTTCTACGTACTAAATTCTAGATTTTCTAGAAATACTACTAAATGGCCGAAATTTATAACTAACGAAGTACTTATGCTTATGAGCTTATTTTTACGACCATTAGATGTTACTTCAAGATTTTCAAGACGAAGTATATAACACTAACTTTCGATACATATATATTACGACAAGTTTACACAAGTCTAGTTAAGACTTATTATTTTTCTTAAGTATGGAATGTATTTTCATAAGACTATAACTAGTAAAATTTCAAGTTATGAGTGGTATAGTTATCATGTGCATGCATATTCTCTACATCATTTCACGATCTAAATTAGATCATATTCATTCATCATAGGTCGCGGTTGATTTCGTTCCTTGTTGTCCTTATCTTTCCGTTGCATTGTACTATCACTTCGAGGTGAGTCATAGCCCCTACTCTTTCTATACTTGTTTTAACTCTTTGGGGGAGATACATGCTCAACTACTTGCTTACTTGTACAGATACTCAAAACATTAATATTTGATTACATTTATACTTGATTTCATTTACACTTGATAACACTTATACTTGATTGCATTATACTTGATTTATACATACATGATTGATACTTGCACACATACTTACTTGATACTTGAAACGTTTACACTTTTATACTTTGGAAAATGGCACCCAGTAATCATACATACATGATTGTGAAACTTCCAGTGGCTCCAAATTAAGTTGTTGGATGACCATTGAGACATACATACAAAGGTGAGGTCTTCGGAGATGAAGTGTAGACTCATGACTAATTGCTTAACTGTTATAAAACAAACTCTATGAACTCACCAACCTTTGTGTTGACACTTTTAAGCATGTTTATCTCAGGTTAGAAGGGCGATAGCAGGTTTGTGGAGCTGAGAGTCTTATGGCATGCTTTTGGAGACTTTCGCTTTTATCGTTTACCATTCGATACACTTTAAAAACTTATGTATTATTCTACTTTGGGATCTTTGTTTTGTAAACTATGACTTTTATCTATTCGAATGGTAACTTTTCAAAACGTCTCATTTAGAGGTCGTTTTCTATACCTTGTACTTTGTGCCCTGAAGTAGCATCCCAATGACACAGTCTTCCGCTGCGGTATTTTGGGGGTGTTACAGATTGGTACCAGAGCCTTGGTTATAGAGAACTAGGTCGCATATACTACCTAGACTATAACTGCTATAAACATTTAGACTCTCCTCCCTATCGCCTTGCACTTTACATACACATACGCTTGCTGGTAATTTATTTTTCTTAGACCTACGCTGTTAGATATTTTGTGGTACCAATGGGGAAGTCCCAAAATCTAGACAAGTCATCAGAAATATGGAGCTCGGTAATAACTGATTATTTAACTTAATCTTGTGACAGTTCTTGTTTGATGAGACATGAGACTGAGTTAAATAAAGGTTATTACTTAGCTGTAGAGATTTGATGATTTGCCCGAGGATGGGGGTTCTCTTGAGGTTACTTTTGAGAAACCGTTAGAAACTAGACTACCCAGTGACTTTAGCACTTAAGGGAGAATCCTTTGTTCCTTCAAACTGAGCGTGACATTCCCTAAATTCCCATTTAAGCAACGTCTACCACTGAGATATGTGTGCCTGGTGATATGTACACCTGTGAAAGGAAACATTTATAATTGTGGTGGCCAACATCATTATAAGTGCTTCACGACACACGTGGACATATGACTATGCATATGTAGATCGGTGTTGGCACAACTTAGGAAACAACTGGTGGCGCGGTATTATGTATGAGGATGTTAAGTATTGACTTTGGATAATCAACGGTTTTCCCTCATCTCTGACGTTCACTAAATGTCCTTCCTCTCAGGAAATCATGGCACCAAAGAGAGTGACTCGTAGCTCTAGTCGAGGAGGCGCAACACCAAGGGGTGGAAGGACTGGTGGACGTGGAGGTAGAGGAGCTGCTCATGACACTAGTAACCCTAGTAACGATGGTGGAAGAACTGGCGGACGTGGAGGTAGAGGAGATGGTCGCGGTGTTGAAAACAATGATAACAACGACGGTGGAAATACTGATTTTGAAGCCATCATCGCTCGAAAACTTCAAAACTTTCTCCCCACTATTGTCACTCAAGTTGGCGATCATATGAATAACTTGGCAAACCACGAAAGCGGAATTAACAACACCAATGGTATAGGCCAGAATGGTAATGGCAACAACAACATTAGGACTGGATGTACGTATAAGGAATTTACGTCATGCAAGCCAATTGATTTCAATGGTGTAGGAGGCGCGTTGGTGTATACTCGATGGGTTGAAAAGATGGAGTCGGTGATCGACATTAGTAACTGTGCAACACATCAAATGGTGAAGTATTCCGTATGCTTGCTGTCAGGAAAGGCATTGACATGGTGGAATACGCAGATTCAAGCTAGGGGTAGAGCGGCAGCTGTAGGTATGACATGGGATGATTTTAAGGCATTACTGAAGGAGGAATACTGCCCGGACAACGAGATGCAGAAGCTGGAGGATGAACTCTATCATCACTCTATGATAGGGGCTGGACATGCAGCCTATACAGATCGATTCCATGAATTAGCCAGACTAGTTCCACACCTAGTTACCCCTGAGTCCAAGAGGATCGAGAGGTACATATATGGTCTTGTCCCAGAAATTCGTGGGACTGTGAAAACAACTGAGCCTTCTACAATTCAGAGTGCAATATTGAGAGCAGGGACTCTGACAGATGAGATGGTTAGAAATGGAAGCTTGAGGAACAGTGATAAAAGGAAGGGAACAAGCGAGTCAAACAAGCAAATGGGCACAATAGCTGACAACAAAAGGGCAAGGACCTTTGCGGCGACTAGTTCTGGTCAGAAAGAGTATTTAGGCCCGCATCCTAAATGTACGAAATGTAACTTTCATCATCAAAAGATTGCGCCCTGCCGTGTGTGTGCAAATTGCAGACAGTCTAGTCATTTTACAAACCAGTGTAGAGAACTAGTAAATGTGGGCAATACGACGAACAACCAAAGGACATGCTATGAGTGTAACAGCCCGGATCACATTCGGAACAACTGTCCTAAGTTGAAAAGAAATCTTAACCAAGGAGGCAATCGTCCAAACTTAGCAGCAGCAATTGAAGGGCCACGAGATGAGGCCAATGAGATTCCACCCGCAATTGGCAGAGCTTACTTCTTAGGCAATCCTATCACCCAACATGTCCGCGGTAGCATAACGGGTACATTCTCTTGCATAACTATCTTATTTTCGTAACACTTAAGTCTTAATATAGGACCTATACACAACATTGACTAATCTGAGACCTAGCAGCATTAACCTTAGTCATACTAACAATAGTAATTTGATTAGTGTAAGCAATTATAGCAAGCTGGGAAAGCTTACATTGTCGAATCAGACCCCTAGGCACATATGTGGAACAAATGAGCTGAACTTCGGGACGAAGTTCCTTTTAGGGAGAGAGACTGTCACAACTCGTAAATTTTGGTCATTTCTCAAAGTTTTCAAAAATCACTATTCATCAAAACACTATTCATCGTTTTACTATTCATCATTTTCGAGGTCAATTTGATATTCTGAGAAGCATTCAAAAATTTTACTATTCACAAAACACTATTCATTTCCGGAAAAGTTTTCACTATTCACGTGCATTGTTCATTTCGTCGTAAATTTTGTTTACGAGTACTTAAATTCGCGTAACCGTATTGGTTCAGGTGCGAATTCATACATTATCATTGGGGACACTTCATACGGACTAGAAATAGTCTACATATCATCATAATGGCATGTGCATACTATACCACTCGTAGAATATTCATATTATTATTTTTAGTACGTCTAACGTTTTACGCTTATTTCTTTTAATTGAACGCTAACCCGTGATAAATAAATATAACGAATATATCTAAATATTCCCACAATGGTCCCGACATATTTTTATATCCCTTTTATCATCATAAAAGTTATAACATTCAATTACCCAGTATTTTGGAAATTTATTTTATTTATAACGTGAACTTATGAATATTACGACGGTTTTCGTGAAAACTAAACAATAATCACCCGAACACTCAGTAATTATTCCCAACATATTTTTATCATTATTATGACTCTATTATGTCCTGGTTAACTTTGTTAACATTTATTTCTATTAAACCCGGTACCCGATTGTAACAAATAACTCATATTTACACATAACCTTACACTAACTTATCCTAAGCAAGTCAAAACCGATTTCTCTTCTCTTGTTCACATTGAAAACCGGCCATGCCCCCCCCCCCTAAACCACTTGACCTTTAGTTTATTAACCTATGGCATTTATGTACACAATACTATACATTATACTTGTTACCTAAATATCTAAAAACATCACATACATTACACTTGTATTTTTTTTAGATCAAAAACCCATTTTCTCTTCTTCCTTGTTCAAACCCACGACCAAAATCATAAACCATGATCAAGTGAAGATTTTTGAAAAGTTAAAGCTACAAAGTTGTTCATTTCATCATCCTAATCAAGAATCATAACACAAAAACACAAGAAATCCAAGGTTTCTCATCATCTCACCACCTATTATTTCAAAGTGAGTTATCAAATTTATTTTCATGTTTTCTTCTAATTAACATATGCATCTCATAGTATTCATGCTTAATTTCATGCACAAACTAGTTATACCACTTTATTTTTGAAGACTTTTTGATCATACAAACCCTAGAATTTGTTTTAGGTAGTCCTTTGTTAAATTAACTTGTTTAGTAGTGATTAGGAACCCATGGCACCCTAAGAAGGTGTATGGTAGGATTAGTATAGCTTTGTGGTGGTTACAAGAGGTTTTGATGATGTTAGAAACTAGTTTTGAACCTTGAAAATGGATTTGTAACAAGTTCATATACCTACTGTCCCAAAATGGTAAACCCAGAAAAATCAGGAAATACAAAGTAAACTTTGGCAAAATTTTTAAAAAATACTTTCAAAAACGAATCCGTAGGCGAAAGAACGGATTAAAAAGACCTTATAACGAAGAAGTTATGATTTTTGCAAATTTATTGACGAAAACTATTTTCCGGAAAAATACATGCTGTTGGACGTTTTTCGTAGGACAAAAAGAGACTTTAGACGTAACCCGGAGGAGCCAAGCTTTCCAAAATATATTACTACATACTAAGACATAACCATGGATATAAAGAACAAGCAAAACGGGCTTATAACGACAAAGATATTCACGTTTCAATAGCGGCAAAAACTCACTATAATTGGCAGCTTTTAATAGAAATAATAATGACACTATTTCTACGTACTAAATTCTAGATTTTCTAGAAATACTACTAAATTGCCGAAATTTATAACTAACGAAGTACTTATGCTTATGAGCTTATTTTTATGACCATTAGATGTTACTTCAAGATTTTCAAGACGAAGTATATAACACTAACTTTCGATACATATATATTACGACAAGTTTACACAAGTCTAGTTAAGACTTATTATTTTTCTCAAGTATGGAATGTATTTTCATAAGACTATAACTAGTAAAATTTCAAGTTATGAGTGGTATAGTTATCATGTGCATGCATATTCTCTACATCATTTCACGATCTAAATTAGATCATATTCATTCATCATAGGTCGCGGTTGATTTCGTTCCTTGTTGTCCTTATTTTTCCGTTGCATTGTACTATCACTTCGAGGTGAGTCATAGCCCCTACTCTTTCTATACTTGTTTTAACTCTTTGGGGGAGATACATGCTCAACTACTTGCTTACTTGTACAGATACTCAAAACATTAATATTTGATTACATTTATACTTGATTTCATTTACACTTGATAACACTTATACTTGATTGCATTATACTTGATTTATACATACATGATTGATACTTGCACACATACTTACTTGATACTTGAAACGTTTAAACTTTTATACTTTGGAAAATGGCACCCAGTAATCATACATACATGATTGTGAAACTTCCAGTGGCTCCAAATTAAGTTGTTGGATGACCATTGAGACATACATACAAAGGTGAGGTCTTCGGAGATGAAGTGTAGACTCATGACTAATTGCTTAACTGTTATAAAACAAACTCTATGAACTCACCAACCTTTGTGTTGACACTTTTAAGCATGTTAATCTCAGGTTAGAAGGGCGATAGCAGGTTTGTGGAGCTGAGAGTCTTAGGGCATGCTTTTGGAGACTTTCGCTTTTATCGTTTACCATTCGATACACTTTAAAAACTTATGTATTATTCTACTTTGGGATCTTTGTTTTGTAAACTATGACTTTTATCTATTCGAATGGTAACTTTTCAAAACGTCTCATTTAGAGGTCGTTTTCTATACCTTGTACTTTGTGCCCTGAAGTAGCATCCCAATGACACAGTCTTCCGCTGCGGTATTTTGGGGGTGTTACACATGAAAACCGCAGGTACGTTTGTCAAACCAAATGGCATCACTTGCAATTCATAGTGTCCATACCATGCCCTGAAAGCGGTCTTAGGAATATCCTCTTCCCTAACTCTCAGTTGATGATAACCAGATCTTAAGTAGATTTTAGAATAGACGCGTGACCCTTGAAGTTGGTCGAATAATTCATTGATCCTGGGTAATGGGTAATGATTCCTAATGGAGAGTTTATTCAACCCACGATAATCGATACACATCCTAAAAGATCCGTCTTTACTTTTTAACTTTACCAAATCGAATTTTATGAGAAAAAAAACTAAAAACTAAGAAATCTAATTAAATCTAATTAAATCCCCGGCAACGGCGCCAAAAACTTGATGTGCTCACGGTGTGTATAAGTTTTAAAATTTATAAACACGATTACCGATTAACTATTTAACACATACGAGCAAGTATACTCGTCCATTTTAGTAAAGGTGGGTAAGTCGAGATCGTCCCAAGGGATTTATAGATCAAAGTATTAGAAAACTAGTTTGTATAAAAGGGGTGTCAATCCTTTATACTGAAAATCAATTATTCAAGAAACAATAAAACTAAAACATATATTTGTGTGAAATGCCACAATCAATCAATTGGAGTATTCATGTTAAGCTTGGTGTAAACTTGTTATGATGCACAACTTTTATATGAATGACTAACAATCAATGGTGTTTATCATGTTAAACCATTACTAGAATTCAATCATCTAGTTACTTCCTTTCGGCCTAAGACAACTAGAGTAATAATTCCATTAACACAATGTTGTTTAAAAAGCAATTCTTTACTTATGAATTCCTACGAATCCTTTCGGCCTAATTTAGTGATGAAATCTTCTCAAATCCATTTTAAAGAGTAGACATGATGCTTGTCACACACCATATCCCATACTAATTCGTGCATTAACTTTTTGAAATAAAAACATTTAAAAAACCCTTTCGGCCAATATTCCCCAAAGATGTTTTTATCAACAAATTAAGAAAGATTAGATATTATCCTAACAAACTCATAAATTAAGAAAAGTTTTCATGCATCACCTTTTTAAAATATAGAATACTCCATGACTAACTACATCATTAACACAAGTAGTAAACAAAACATTCATTATATTTAAAGTAACAAGAATTCATTGTAAGAAACAAGATGTACTTAGCTTGAGAATTACAAGAACTAAAACCGTGGAATTGTAGCAACCACACGCCTCCAATCGACTACCAACTACAATAAACAACTCCACACACTTAACCAAACTATTGAGACTCTAACTCAAAGTTTCCTGGATGTTTTTACTGCTGCAGCAACCTTTCAGGTGAGAAAATATTAAGTTAGTAATAACTTGGTGTAAGTTATTACTTAGGATTTAGAGGTACACTTTGGTTGCAAGCCTAGATGCCATTATATAGCCTCCAATCACTTAATTCTCAAGTAAAAACGTCCCCTAAGAAGTTATTAGTGAGAAATGATTAGCCATCCATGATAATGAGGAGTAAAAACGCCAATAAATGCAATCTTGTAAAAACAGCCACCATCCAACCGATCGGTATTTGCTCCAACCGATCGGTTGGTTCTTCAGGTCAACTCCAACCGATTCGGTTGCGCGCTCCAACCGAACGGTTGGATTGAACCTGCATGCAATTTTTTGTCTTTTTCTTTATCGTTCTTCACCGCATGCATTCTCTTCCACTTTGGTGCTAATTCGTTTCATAGAACTTGATATTATCTTGACATATGAACGTAGAAATCGTGAATCTATCAAATCCTTGAGTCCTTGTGTGATTCTTCACTTGTTTCCTTCTCAAAAATCTCCAATTATGCACCTTCACTTCATTTCTTCATCTTTTCATCACTTTTTCCTGTTTTTGGCTACATTTGCTTGTATAAACACTTTTCCATGATTAAGTAACAAATACGTATAAATATGGCTAATTATGATGCACAAAACACACCTAAAAACATGTATAATTTACGTGTTATCAAGGAGCTAATCTGTAGAGTGATTGGGCAACAGGTGCCGATCCTGGAATTAAGTCGATTTGGAATTCTACCTGGCGGACGGGAGGAAGTCCAGGTAAATCGTTACGGAAAATGTCCGGAAATTCCCTAACTACGGGGATATCTTCTAGCTATTTTTCATCTGGCTTTATCTGTGTTACTTGGATAACAAATACTGGACAGCCGCGAGAAACAAACCTTTCGGTTTTGACGCAAGAGATGAGATTTAGTCGGGATCCATTCCGATCTCCTCGGATTATTAATGTTTCACCGTTGATATGGATATGAATGGTTTTCTCATCACAAAGAATCTTAGCATGATTCTCGGACAACCAATCCATACCTACGACAACGTCAAAACTATCGAGTGTGATTAGCATGGGATCGATTTGGAAAGGATGGTTTAAAAGAGTCAGGGTGCAACCATGGATAACGGTGTTAGTACTAACTAGTTTTCCGTCGGCTAATTCTATGTCATAGTGGGTATCTAGGATGCTAGGGAAAATCCTAATCCTAGTGGCAAGGGATCTATCTATGAAGCTTCTATCAGCTCCAGAATCAAATAATACCCTAACTAGATGTTGATTTAGAAAGAACATACCCGTAACTACGTTCGAGTCATGTTGTTCATTCCTATCCCTTAATATGTAGGCTCTTCCCTGGGCACCATCAGTACTCTTTTTAGGACATTTATTTGCATAGTGTTCCTTCTCTCCACAAGCATGATAAGTAACTGTCACCGGTAGCTGGTTGCTCCCAGTGGCAGGTCGTTTGAGCTTGCAATCCTTAGACTGATGACCCACCTTGTTGCAAGTATTACACTTAACAAAACAAGGCCCTGTGTGATGTAAGTTACATTTCTTACACAGAGGGGCTTTCCCAGCATAACCACTTCCCTTAGATGGAGTGGCAACATAAGCTATAGTTTCTTCTTTCCTAAGGTTTGGTTGGGGATAAGGGTTTGTACGATTATGGGTGTTGGTGTTAGGGTTACGAAAGTTGTTGTTATTGTTAAAAGATCTCCGATCATTGAACTTTTGTTTATTATCTCGGGGCTCTTGTACAGAAATGTGCTTTGTTACTTGATCCATTAACCTCTGAGTGATGGTTATGGCTTCCTCTAAGCTTTGAGGTTTAGAGGCAGTAACATTCCCTTCGATACTACGAGGCAAACCTCCAATAAAAACTTCCATTGTCTTTTCAACAGTTTGCACCATTGTGGGACACAATGTTGCCAGCTCCTGAAATCTCCTAATGTAAGTTTTTATATGATTCCCCTTAACTGTCAAGTTAGAAAATTCATCCAACATTTTCTTGACCTCAGTCCGGGGGCAGTATTTCTTAATCAGAAGATTCTTGAACTCAGTCCAGGTGGTCTTATAAGCTTCCTCAATACCCCTCAGTTGGGCATATGAGTTCCACCAGGACAAAGCCTCTTCTGTAAGAGTACCGGTAGCAAACTTCACTTTACAGTCCTCACTACAATTGCTACGGGCAAACACTGATTCAATTCATTTAAACCAGTGAACTAATCCTATAGCACCTTCCGAACCTTTGAAATTGAAAGTTTGGCAGGTCATAAATTCTTTGTAGCTACTCTTCATCACTACAGGAATTTCTCTAGGCTCGGGGTTTCTAGGGGGTTATCGGCGTTAGCCATGTTAGCAACTATGGATTCTAGTGCCGCAGTCAAACTGTCAGCAACTAGTTGCCTAATGGCTTCTGGAGTCATGCCAGAGGTAGTAGACGTTGACGTTCTTCTAGTCGGTGCCATTCTATCACTAATTGATAGATAGTCATATGGTGAGCACTACAACGTAACTCCTTACAGTGATAGCCATACGGTGAGCACTACAACGTAACTCCTTACATCAGTAATAACTAGATAGTCAAAACAAAATTTTTTTATTTTCGCAGACAAATAATCTTCAAAATTCGTGCATCCAACCACCCCTAGACTTTGAGATAAATAAGTGCACTTTTTGAAATGCCACTTAAAAGTTAAATCAATAATACCATACAATAACCTCGTGATCATGTTGTTGAACAAAACAATTCTAGCCGTGAATAATGTATCCCCGTGAAAATTCTTCATATGAGGGGTTTCATTTAGGTAAACAGATCGACGAGTTGTTGGATTGATGATTTAAAGTGTCCTAGCTCCTCGAACATTTACTACATGACCTCTTGATTATGATAGCCCGAACTGTAGTACGAGATATATAAACTATAAATGTTTCATAAACCATTTCTATAAAAACCTATCAAGTACTACATCATGATCAATATAAAGACATATATAGGCTCATTTATGTTTCCTTAGACATTATTCCAAACATAAGTTGCAGCAATTATTCTAGGATGCATGCAGAGGTTTTCCAGGCTTATCCAACGATTTCGTTATATCTCTAAACATCATAACTCTCGGTGAGTCATAGCCCCTATTTTACTTGTTTTTAACTACTTTGGGGGAGATACATGCTACAATTTTTATAAATGAATCACAAGTATTTGAAAACTATACTATGTGCTTGAAACTATGTGCTATATCAATCTTTATGCGTACTAGGAACTATGTGCTTGAAACTATGTACTATAACAGTCTTTATTGATATTTTTAATTATGTACTGGAAGTTAGGTGCTATATAATTTTCTAATATCTGTGTATTATATCAATTTCTGTTGAGATCCGTCTATTATATCAATTTCTGTTGATATCCAACTATTATACCAATTTCTGATGATATCTGACTATTATATCAATTTATGTTGATACCCGACTATTATATCAATCTCTATTGATATTCGATTATAATATCATTTTTTGTTGATACTTTGCTAAACGCTTTGAGAGTCATGAGCCTCATACGTTAAAAACTATATTTACCATTAATTGTATTCATTACAATTATTACTATCCCTTTGAAATCCTGTTGTCCATACTTCGAATTACAAACTCTATGAACTCACCAACATTTGTGTTGACACTTTAGCATGTTTATCTCAGGTCCATAATGATCGAGGCTGGCACTGAGGAGCATGGATACTCAAGAGGGCTATAAATCTTATTATCATTCTAAAACACATTTAATGTAATTTTTAAACCGTGAAACTACTAGGACCTCATTTTTGTAAACTCTGATATTTATATAAATCGAATTATAAATCTTTTAAAAACAACTCCATTAGAGTTCGTTTTTTATTTTATAACTGTCGTACTGATGAGTAACACCCAGTTTGAATTCTGATACGTATCACGAAATTGGGGGTGTTACAACGTGTAACGTTAATGAATTTAAAGAAGTAATTTTTTTTCCAGACGTGGATACTGGAGGCGTTTCCAGAAGGGTCGCTTATTTATTTTAAACATGAAAATGGTTACCCTAGATTAGTTTCTTGGCATTTAAAAAAAGAGGTTTTTCAGAAGATACATCCCGAAATTCTTGGATGTGAGTTCTTATAAATTATGCATTGTAGTTTTGTTTGTACACACTTATAATATGTATTGGATTATGTATTTAATTTCACTATAATAATAATAATAATAATAATAATAATAATAATAATAATAATAATAATAATAATAATAATAATAATAATAATAATAATAATAATAATAATAATAATAATAATAATAAACTGCACAATACATTCATGTTACAAGCAAAAAGACGAGAATATCTTTCATGTTAGAACATCGTTAAAAGGAAAAGAATTTGCACCCATTGTCCTTAGGGATATATATTGGCTAACGTTCATTGACGGAGAGATGTAGTCATGTAGATGTCTTAACTTCTTTTGACATGGATGTAAAATGTGAAATTTGGCAAACCACAATAATGTATTTTGTACTTTACTCTTTTAGCGATAAACTATAGTTGTGTTTGTAGGAAAAATGAAAACACGTAGCTAATAGACTCATAGAATGGTATACTATGTATCTTATTTAAAAAAAAAAAAGAAAAAAAAGAAAAAGAAAAGAAAAAGAAAAAAAGATGTATGCGTGTATCAACTAAAGCATGCTACGAGCCTACAACATCATATAGCTAGACCACAAAGCTATACTAAACACTCGTTTGTACAAATCAAATGTTAGGTACATTAAGGAAATAACACCTGACTGCAAACTATTGTAATTTTGTTTTGTCAAATTTGTACAGTAGAAGGTTGATATCTTTTAAGAATCTAGTTTAAACAAGATGAATGAAAATTATATTTTCTTCTAGCCATTTTTGTTTTTGTTTAGGTAATTTTAGCTTTTAATCTTTGGGCCGACTACTCTTTATCATTTGAGCTTATTGTCCACATGCATAAGGTGGATAAAGCCAAAAGTTCCATGTAGATCTCCCATTTACCAAAGATCCCATCTATCCATCTCATCCGTCCATTTAAAACCCTTACAAACATTAGATTAATTCCTTTTTTTTTAGTAATAACCAAAAGGGCAAAACAGACAATACAATTAAAGCATTATAACGCTTCTCTCAAACCCACCCCATTCAAACTAACGGTTACATACTCTCACACACCCCATTCAAACCCTCATTTTCAATCTCAATCTCTCCTCAATAACCGTTAACCTCCGTCGCCGCCGTTAACCGCCACCGTTAAACCGCCGTTAACCGCCGTAGTTGTTGATATAATGAAGTTAGTTGATCAATCGAAGGGTAAAATTGCTTAATTTGTTTATTATTTACGTTTTGTTTATTTTTTTTGCTTATTTTGTTGCTTATTTGGTAGATTTTTATCAATTATTGATGATTTTATTGTATTATAAAGTTATTTTGACCTAATTTTGAATCTAATGCTGATTAGATTAGGTTTATAGAGTTTTTGTTATTGTTGCTGTTGTTAATTGATGATTAGGTTTAAATTAGGAATTATTATAGCGTGATTTGAATGAGTTTGTTGTTAGGTATATTTGATTGATAGTAATATAGTTTTTTAGTTTGATGAAAGGATTATGGTTGTGCTGCAATTGCGTTGAGTGTTGAGTGACTGTCATGTGGTGAAATATTAGTCACTGGAATCGTATAAGTTTAAGCGCTTTTTTAAAATGTGTACTGAATGTGAGAAGTGTATATTAACTTCTGTGCTAATTCCTATTTGTATAATTTGTATATTAACTTCTGCGCTAATTCCTATTTGTGGCTGATAGTTATCCTAAAAGTACGTGTTGCACTTCCTGTATTTCATGATATCTTTGTTGATGCACGTGACTTGCTGTGATGTAATTAGATAGGGACTATCATACACGTGAGAAGTGTGCATTTGAGTAGAAATACTTTTAATAATGGTACAAGGCGTACTAAGGTTATACTTGTGAAATATTAGGCGTTGGGGTCGTACTGTGCAACCAATGTTTTGAAAAAAGTGAGGTATCCAGAGCAACCAATGTTACATGATGATAGGTTCAATGAGGCAATTATATGTTACACAAGTAGCTAACAATCCCACTAGCTCAACCAATAAAAGAAATTTCCAAAATGTAGGCTCGAAACAAGTAGTAACATGCAGATCTGAAATAATGTATATAAATTAAGAAATTGTGTTTAGCTGCGAGAATCACAATGCTAGTCGTTCCGTCACTAGTTTTTGGTTCTGTTAGCAGTACTTTCTTTCTGTTTTCAATAGTTGCATAATTTCTTAAACCAGTTAAAAGGTCTTCACCTTTGATCCATTTTAGAGCTTAATAATAATTGGAAATTGCTAAAAATTGGTTTTCTATATTCTTTGGTTGCTTGTGCATCTAAATCAAAAAGAATTTCACAATTTCAAGTTCATTTGCTTCTCTAAAATTAATCTAAAAAAGTGGTGTCTGCTCATATTCTAGTATAATCATATATGATTCTGATATAATCATATATGATTCTGATATAATCATATATGATTATGATATAATCATATATGATTCTATCAGAATCATATATGATTCTATCATAATCATATATGATTATATCATAATCATATATGATTATATCAGAATCATATATGATTGTTTTCTTTTTTAATTTACAGAATGTATAAACAGAATATATGATTGTTTTCTTTTTAATTAGATTATTTTATGGTTATTAACATATAAAATTTTTATGCAGGTCGATCAAAAAGTGTTGCACATAAACCTTCTTATGTGAAACCTCAACGTTCTGTCAAAACAAAAGTTTCTGTGAAAAGGAAGATGGATGAGAATAAGAAGGATGAAACTGATGAAAATGGTAGTAGTGAGTATGAACATGGGTCTGATGATGATGAGGACAAGGGTAAATCTGGTGAAGAAGGTGGGTCTGATAAAAATGCTGAGTCAAAAGACAAGTCTGAAGAAGGTGAAGATGATAAGGGAGGTGAGTCTAAAGAAGGCGAATATGATAAGGGAGGTGAGTCTGAAGAGGGTGAAGATGATAAGGGAGTTGAGTCTGAAGAGGGTGAAGATGATGAGGTTAGTGAAGAGGGTGAAGAAGGTAAAGATAGCGAAGGTGAAGGAAGTGAAGAGGAGGCACTTACAAGTTATAAATCAAAGGTTTTTTTTAAATAAATCAAAGGTTAAGAAAGCCGTTTCTGAGTCTGACTGTGATTCAAAAGAACAAAGGACTAAAAAAGAGAAGCGTGTTCAAACGACCAAGAAACGGAAGCGTGTTTCTGAGTCTATTGTTGAAGTAAAGCCTAAGAAATCTATAAAGAAGGCTATTGTTGAAGTGAAGCCTGAGAAGGTTTTGAAGCCGAAGAAGGAGCTTGCATTAAAGGCAAAAGAGAAGGTCTTCGAGTCTAAGAAGGTTTTGAAGCCGAAGAAGGAGTGTGTAGTAAAGATAGAAGAGAAGGTTACAAAGAAGCGTAAGTCAGAACCAATTGAGAAAAAGAAGAAACCACTTTCCGCCACACAAATTAAGAATGATGAGTATCTGAGAAGATTTTTGACTTTCCTTTCTAGGACAGTACCTGCCAGCTTGTTTTCTACTATCCGTGATGCAAGAGTTGATATGAAATCTTTCTTGGAGGATATTGGTTTTTCTTTACTACACGGGGTTAATATAGAGTCACTGCCTTCTCGTATGGCAGGGTTTGTGATGGCAAAATTTGATAAACAAACTTACGAGCTTGTGTTGGAGAAGGGGAAGATTCTTGTGACTCCTGAGAAAATCCATGAGATTTTAGGAGTTCCTCTTGGTGGAATAAAGTTTTTTGAGTTACCCGAGAGATCTTTGGATGACCCTTTTGTGAAGTTGTGGCTGAAGCAATTTTATCCAAAGAAGTATACAGAAATCAGAGCTAGTGATGTTGCTGGAAAATTGATCACCGCAACGCAAGTTGACTTTATGTTTAAAGTCAACTTCCTTACTCTATTTTCCAATGTTATAGCCAAAGCTCATACAATGAAGGCGCTTATAGATTTGACTATTGTTAGGCGTATTAGTGAAGATACTATCATTCCAAACATTTATTGGTGTGATTATATTTACCACTGTCGTAAATACAGTGAAATACCTAAAACGACTTCAGGCTTCTACAATGGCGCATTGTGCTTCTTGATTGTAAGTTTTTCCTTTTTTGTTTATAGATTTTGTGAATACTTTTTATGATCTCATTGTGTGTTATTTACTATTAACAGCTCCTGTACTTTGATTCCACAAAATTTGAGGGTTTGCCCATTATTCGTTACCGTCCTGCTATCCAAAACTAGAGCTCAAGTTTGATGAATCAACGTCAGAAGCTTGAGATTGAACGAAAGGAAATAGATAAAATGGAATTGCATGGGGAGTGGAGTGAATCTGAAGTACAAGGTACCGAAGGTTTTTTTTATGGTAGTGTCAAAGTGAGCTAGGCTCATAGTTCCCGTGTGCCTCTTACCGACAAACAGGTTCGAATATTTTCTGTATAATATCTTTTGAATTTTTTGTTTTGTTTTGAGTTAATTAAAATCATGTATGATTCCTGCTGAATCATGTATGATTCTATCAGAATCATGTATGATTCCTGATGAATCATACATGATTCTACAAAAAGCCAAAAAGTCAAACTGCTTGTTACTTTTTGCTTATTTGCTGTTTAAATTGCTTATTTACTGTTTTTATTTCCTTATCTTCTTATTTTATTACTTTCCATAGCCTGTAAGTAGTTTTCATCCCTTCTAGTTTAAGTTCTAACAAATTCTCATAAAATTAAAAAAAAAAAAAATCAAAAATAGCGTTTTAGAGATTAGCTTACATGTATTGCTAATTGTTAGTCCAATTCTGCTTTTTAGTTTATAATTAAGTTTGATTAGTTATTTGTTTCATTATCTAAGCTCATTTTAGAAACCTTTTTAAATTTTCAAAACAGCTTTGCTTAAGGGGTGTTTGGTTCAGGACCACTTTGTGTGTTTATGACCATTTAGACCATTTGATCAACTTGTTTCTGCTTTCATATAATGATATAGATAGTCTAGAAGTAATTTTAGGTAGATTTGGGTAGTTACATAGGATTTGCACTAGTTGTTCAAATTATACTTCATAAGACATTTTCATAATCAAGTTAATTGCATAATCAGATTCTATTTGGATCATATATGATTCTATGTGAGTCATATATGATTTTATTATTACTATTATTATTATTATTATTATTATTATTATTATTATTATTATTATTATTATTATTATTATTATTATTATTATTATTATTATTATTATTATTATTATTATTATTATTATTATTATTATTATTATCATTATTATTTTGTAGAGTTTTTGCAGGATGATTAATGAGAAGCTTTCAAGCATATCTCGTGAGAAGGTTGAACTTGAAAATCTTCTGAAAAATGCTAATACTGAGTTCCCAAACGACGAAGATGTGCTTGAATTATACAACAAATATGGAGCTGTTTTCAAGGAAACTGTAGCTCTTGAAGATGTTCATGTTGATGATTTTGAGCCAGAAGATCAACAAGATGATGGTAGCAATGATCGTGGCAATAAAGATGTTGATGGTGCCAAGAAAGATGTCGGGGTAGATAAGGTGGTTTCCGAGAATGTTGATGTTGCATCGATAGATGATGGTGCTAAGAAAGATGCTGAAATTGAACCAGTATTGAGTGAAGAAGAACCAATATTGAGTAAAGACAGTTTTACGCAGTGGCTCCAAGATAACATTGACTGGATTGGAGAGGTGATTGACTGCATTTATGATGCATACTATGATGGGTGTATCGGCCAGTTTTTCTAAATACTTTTCTTTTTATTAATCTATGTAACTAAAAATATGTTTTGATTCAGGAGGAATTTCTAAACTGGCCTCGGGTTGTACAGCCGGTTAACATTGATTGTCCTCGGACTCCTGAACGAGTGGTTACTCGTTCATCTCCAAAGAAAAGAATTGTTAAGCCATCTTCTTACCTGTCATCTCCATATGAGAATAAGCCGACGAAAGTTATTGCTATGGTTCAGAGGATTGAGTTTGAGTTGGGGAATAGTTTGTTTGCAATGCAGCGCGATAAGATGTAAGTTTACTTTTAGTTTGTTTGTCTATAGGTCAATTTAAGGAAGTAGATATGTGATATTTGTGAGTGAGATAAGTTGATTGGGATTGATATAATGATTTTCTGATGTATAATGATTGATATAATGATTGATATAATGAGTGAGATAAGTGGTTTAGTGATTTTCTGATGTATAGGATTTTGTTAGAATCGTATATGATTCACATAGAATCATATATGATACACATAGAATCATATAATATGTAATTTAAATTTGCTTTAAGAAAGTTTGCTATAATGATCTGTACTTATTCTAATTCACTTTTTTGTTTTGTTTTTCTAATTTTATTTAGGGAAACAGTTTTTCAAACTCGTTTTGGTGACCATGAGGTATCAGCTGTACGAGTGAACGTGGAGACTTTGGCACCAGGTTTGTGGATAGATAACAATGTTGTTGACTGTTGAGGAGCAATATTGAATTATGAAGAATCTGTTAAAAAGGATCCATCACCCATAAGGCATTTTTTTCCAACTGGTTGTATTGTAAGTGTTTTAATTTTTATTGATAATATGTTTACTTCTATTATTAAGTGTATTTATTTTTACACTTCTTGTTTAATACAGACAGATGCTATGTTTGAAGGAACTATTGGTAAAAATGAGCACTGGGATATATTTTCAGCGGAGATTGCGGCTCATTTTAAAAATGTCAATGCCTCTAAGTTTCTTGCAGAAATTGAATTGGTAATTTCTCATTTCATTTACATATATAATTTTTGGAAGTCCTAATTGGTTTTTTAAGTTTCCTTTTTTTGTTTTTATAGGCGTTCTTCCCAATTCAAGTCTCCAATCATTTTTATGTTGTTGTTTTAAACATTAAGAAGAGTGTGACATCAATGATCATCCTTGATAATTCTCCACAGACGTATATCGCAAAGTACAAGGGTTCGTGTGAAATTCTGGTAAGTATTTTATTAGACAGAGCTCATGAATAATGTTCTTATGAGTATGCTTGTGATCTTCTAAAATGATATATGATTTTCTGATTATTTTTTGTTTCTACTACAATCATATTTGATTTTGCTAAAATCATATATGATTTTGCCAGAATCATAGTATATGATTTTACAAAATTCACAGACAGATACTAGGTTTGTTAATGTATTTTTTGTTTTTCTTTTTTGTAAAAAGACTTTTTTTCCAGGTTTCTGCTACAACATCAACATCCAAAAACTGATAATGTTGCAAATGTTAGACCACGGGTTCTTCAGTTGAAATGGAAGACTAAATACAACCATGTTGACTGTGGAGTTTTTGCAATGATTCATATGGAGTCCTATGTTGGTTAAACTGCCTTAAAATGGGATGTTGTTTGTGTTCAGAATCAGAGAAGCAGGTTTCGTTGTTGAGGTGAATGAGGTTCAAAATTGTTACCAAGATTCTCTTGCATAAGTTGAATTTGCATTCGCAAAAGATGTATGATTTGGCTAGTTCCAGTCCAAGATAGATGAACAAGCAAGAATCTCGATTATTGTGAAGGCAATCAAGAACAGGGCTGATCGTGATCCAGGAAAAGACGTTCATAAAGAAAATGTTCTTAAGATTGATGTTGATAAATAGATGTCGTTAAGTGATTGTGTACTAATGGTAGTTTTTGGTAAACTGATGTTGATAAATAGATGGGTCCCTCTAAAGTCGTTAACTAATGTATTTTGGTAAAATCTGATGGTAGTATATTTTGAAAACTAATGGTAGTATTGAAAACTGATGGTAGTATATGAAATAGTAAACTGATGCTATTTTGATGTTTTAAATTTTCTGATGGTATTTTGGTGCATCTCTTATTTTGAATCACATATATTCTCCAGAATCATATATGATTCTCCAGAATTAAGAATCATATATGATTCTGAAATACAAAGTTGTTAACAGAAAAGATGTGTTTAATTGTCCTTGTCTCAAATTCTCAAAACCTGACCCAAATCTCAAATTCTCGGGCGACTTGTATTGGAAACTGATGTATTTTGGTAAAATTTCATGGTAGTATATTTTGAAAACTGATGGTAGTATTGAACAAGTTCTGATGCGTAGTATATGAAATGGTAAACTGATGCTATTTTGATGTTTTAAATTTTCTGATGGTATTTTGGTGTATCTTTTATTTTGAATCATATATGATTATCATATATGATTCTGGACAATCATATATGATTCTCCAGAATCATATATGATTTTCCAGAATCATATATGATTCTCCAGAATCATATATGATTCTGGACCAAAGTTGTCCTTGTCTCAAATTCTCAAAACCAGAATCATATATGATTCTCCAGAATCATATATGATTCTCTAGAATCATATATGATTCTGGACCAAAGTTGTCCTTGTCTCAAATTCTCAAAACCTAAAACAAATTTAAAGTGTTTCATATATGATGTAAAGTGTTTCATTTTTCCAACAGTGCAATAATAATAAAAAAATTTAAAGAAATTGTTATTCAAGAAGCGTTAAGTCGCTTTTTCAGCTGCGACATTTCTTGTTTGTTGTACACCTGCATCAGTTCCACCCTTTTGTGCAGCAGCAACTCTCGCAAGTTTTGCAATATACTTTGGATTTTCTGGACAAGTCGACTTGGTGTACTTGTTAGTATTCTCACCACAGAATCCACATTTCCTTTTCCGCTTAGATGTTTCTTCAAGTGCTATTTCTCTTTCACTCTTTCTACGTTCTTCTTCAGACCAACCTTTGGTTTTAGCCATGGATGGATTGTTGACCACTTGCTTGTCAGGTTTCTTAACTGCATATACATCCTCAAGCACATTTGTCACACCCCCAAAATCGGGTCCAGCGGAAGCATACATGTAGCTGGGGTGTAACTCAATTGATATCACAACACTAGTTCAAAAATGGTTTGCACTTGAATCATTTAAAATAAGATAGTTAATCAAAATGTTGAATTTACATTGTTAAAAGTAGTGCGGAAGTAAGCCCTTAAAATAGTTTAAAACGGTCCCCAAATGAATAATCAGAGTCTTTTATGACCATGCCATGCCCTGCCAAAACCTCCAGTAGCGTGCCATTGGTTAAAACCTGAAAATACATGCTAAAGTGTCAACACAATGGTTGGTGAGTTCATAGAGTCTTGTGAAAAAGAATGTAATGCATATTGATGAAGTTGCCCCAGCAAAGGCATCGTAAATCCACTCAGTTCCAAGTCCCGCCATAAGAGACTTATAACCTGTGTGTTTACAACCCACTGCTAACATATATAGTATGAGTAAAACATGTATAAGTTCATCACAACAGTAAGCAATTAGTTGTGAGTCTACACTTCATCTCCGAAGACCTCACGTTTGTATGTATGTCTCAATGGTCATCCAACAACTTAATCTGGAGCCATTGGCAGTCTCAATGGTCATCTAGCAACTTAATCTGGAGCCACTGGAAGTTTCACAATCATGTATGTATGATTACTGGGTGCCATTTCCCAAAGTATAAAAGATTTCTGGGTGCCATTTCCCAAAGTATAAAAGTTTAAACGTTTCAAGTATCAAGTAAGTATGTGTGCATGTATCAATCATGTATGTATGAAATCAAGTATAATGCAATCAAGTATAAGTGTTTTGAGTATCTGTACAAGTAAGCAAGTAGTTGAGCATGTATCTCCCCCAAAGAGTTAAAACAAGTATAGAAAAAGTAGGGGCTATGACTCACCTGGTGCGATAGCTATGATGATAAAGTGGATACACAGAAATGAGATTCGATCTCTAATCGCAACCTAATATGAATGTTATGAACGATCTAATTTAGATCATGAAATGATGTTGAAAATGTCCATGCACATGTTACCTATACCACTCTTAACTTGAAAAATACTTGTTATAATCATATGAAAATATATTCCATACTTGAGAAAAATAAGTCTTAACTAGACTTGTGTAAACTTGTCGTAATATATTTATAGAAAGTTAGTGTTATATACTTCGTCTTGAAAACCTTGAAGTAACATCTAATGGTCGTAAAAATAAGCTCATAAGCATAAGTACTTCGTTAGTTATAAATTTCGACAATTTAGTAGTATTTCTAGAAAATCTAGAATTTAGTACGTAGAAGTAGTATTATTATTATTTCTAGCGAAAGCTGCCAATTATAGAGGATTTTTGCCGATATTGAAACGTGAATATCTTTGTCGTTATAAGTCCGTTTTACTTGTTCTTTATATCCATGGTTATGTCTTAGTATGTAGTAATATATTTTGGAAAGCTTGGCTCCTCCGGGTTACGTATAAAGTCTCTTTTTGTCCGACAAAAAACGTCCAACAGCATGTAATTTCCAGAAAAATACTTTTCGTCAATAAACTTGCAAAAATCATAACTTCTTCGTTATAAACTCTTTTTAATCCGTTCTTTCGCCTACGGATTTGTTTTTGAAAGTATTTTCTAAAAATTTTGCCAAAGTTTCCTTTGTATATACTGATTTTCCAGAATTTACCAAAACGGGACAGTAGGTATATATAGTTGTTACAAACCCATTTTTCATGTTCAAAACTAGTTTCTACTTCAACCAAATCTCTTGCAAACACCACAAATCTATACTAATCCTACCATACACCTTCTTAGGGTGCCATGGGTTCCTAATGACTAGTAATCATGTTAATTTAACAAAGGAACACCTAAATCACAATCTAGGGTTTGTATGTTCGAAAAGTATACAAAAATAAAGTGGTATAACTAGTTTGTGCATGAAATTAAGCATGAATACCATAAGATACATATGTTAATTAGATAAAAACATGAAAATAATTTTGAATACTCACTTTGAAATAATAGGTGGTGAGATGATTTGAAACCTTGGATTACTTGTGTTTATGATGCAAGAATCTTGATTAGACTAACAAAATGAACAACTTTGATGCTATAACTTTTCAAAAATCATCACTTGATCATGGTGTTTGGATTTGGTCGTGGGTTTTGGGGAAGAACAAGAGAAAATGAACTTTGATTCTTAAAATTATGTATGTTAAGTGTTTTAGGTGTTTTTCCTAGATATTTATGTAATTTCAATGGCATACTTGTAATTATAGGTTCAATGTGAAGACTAATGAGGGTGGGGGGGGGGGGGGGTGCACATGTTAGGTAAATGTGTGTGGGAAGCTTGGTAATCTAGTTCACGGAGTCGGTTTTGGTTCCGTTAATCGCAAACCGTAAAGTTTTAAATCGCGAAACGTAAATCCGGGTATCGTAAAAATATGAAATTTGAAAGAATGACTAAAATTGACAAAATACTCCATAATAAAATATAAAATGAATGGTAAGTTCCATCGGGTTGCTTAAACGCTGTAAAAACTGGAAACGCGACGCTAAAACGCGTAATTCGCGTAAAACGCTGAACTGAAAAACGTAAAATTCCAAAACTTTAGAATTGTCGTAAAATGAGAGAAAATCATATTTTTATTGTTTATAGTGTTTTATGGACATATCGGAATGCCGGAAGGACGTTTAAACCCAAAAGTAAATCTCGGACACGGCTTCGTGATTTTTGCAGAAATGATCCGACGAGCGTCAAACTCTCGGATTATCGTTAAAATAGTTCAACTTACGAGAATATGAAATAAAAAATTTTGGTCATGAATAGTGTTTTGTGAATAGTAATAGTGAATAGTAAAAATGAATAGTAATCATAAAACGCGAATTGTTACAACATTCTCAATTTCTTTTTTCCGTGAAGGAGGTTTAGGCGCTTCATCCTCAATTCCTTTCTTGATTGATTTCAATTGTTCCACAAACTTTCCTAACTTTCCTTCATCTTTACCCAACAAATATAGACACTCGTCTACCACGAAAGTAGCCTCATTTGTTAATTTCTAAACTGGTACATTCTTTTCACCATACCTATTTGTCATTCTCCTCAATGCAGGTGGTATTATGTCCCTCCTCCAACGCCTCAAAATGTACTTTTCCGGGATCATTTGAACATCACGGTTCTTCAAACCACAGAATGCATGTCTACATAAAAATCCGAATCGAAGAAAATGCCTACAAGTACATTCCACTGACCCGTCTTCAAGAGAACATATAACCTTTTTACAGAAAAGAAAGGGAATAAAATTAGAACCTATATTATTCATTAACTACTAATGTTCAAAATCATATATGATTCTTTTGAACCATATATGATTCTTTTGAATCATGTATAAGAATCACATATATTCAAAGTCACATATGATTTTCAATGAGAATCACATATGATTTTCAATGAGAATCACATATGATTTTGCTGAAAATCACATATGATGTTCTTGAGAATTACATGTGATTGTCTATATACAACGATAAAAGCTAAAAACCATTTAATAATATGCAAGTAAATTTACCTTGTATTCTACTACTTTTTCACATTCCTGCACTTGTTCTTCTCCTTTTTTTTATAAAGTGTCCTATAAGCAGCCGCATTTCTATCTCTAATCCTAAGCATCTCACAGCCCTCTTCCGTTCTAAACTCTTCTATTGTGCAATTCCAACAAGCTTCCTTTAATTCCTTTTGAACAAGCAGAAATATTGTTCTTGTATATACTTTAGATGCATAGCGTTCCATACTCAATTGTGTAGAAAGTTTTGGAGCTGAGTCAAATGTGTTAAAGTCCATTTGTTCTTGCCGATACCTTTGCCTCTCCATTGCAGATTCGAAGCACATCAGGAAATGAACCAATGTTGATTCCGTGATTTGTGAAATTTTTGAAGAATGCGTTTTCACTCTCAGACCTTGTAGTAGTTCTCATTAATCCAAACAGTGGTGAGTCAATAAAATACGCTGGTATCCACATTTCTCGAAGTCCAAACATCTTCTTCATCCATTTGTGGTCTTGCAATTCAAAATCTTCAATCAATTTTGCCCATTTTTCTTC
Organism: Artemisia argyi; assembly: GCA_030686995.1. NCBI lineage: Eukaryota > Viridiplantae > Streptophyta > Magnoliopsida > Asterales > Asteraceae > Artemisia > Artemisia argyi. The sequence continues at coordinate 221,182,520 of CM060709.1, read as the reverse complement.
AAACTTCAATGGTTCAATAAACATATTCCACATAATCTTGTTCAAACGCTTTTTGAAATTAGTTTCATCATAGATTTCTTTACAAATCTGTAAGAAAAAAAATTTATGTTATTCATTTAATTCTTCAAGAATCACATATGATTCTTCAAGAATCTTATATGATTCTTGAAAAATCACATATGACTCTATGTGAATCATATATGATTCTCATAGAATCATATATGATTCTTCATGAATCACATATGAAAAATCGTATTTTGCATTTTTAATATATAGTATATAAATTAAAATACCTTTGCAGGAATTTTTTGGGTGATATGCCACATGCATAGTCTGTGTTTGGATTCAGTAAGTACAGCTTCAATTGCTAACTTCATGGCTCCATCTTGATCCGTTACAATCATTTTTGGTTGTTTCCCATATGCCTTCATGAATGATTTCAGTAGCCATGTGTAAGCTTCTGCATCTTCTCTTAGAAGCATTCCCACACCAAATGTCACACACTTTTTATGATTATCTATCCTGGTGAATGGGACAAACACCATTTCGTACCTGAATATCAACAGTTTCACAAAATAATTTCAAGAATAGAATCAAGAGTTTCAAATCTCACATAATCATATATGAAAAGTTACTTACATGTTAGTTCTGAATGTTGCATCAAATGACACTACATCTCCAAATTCCTTATAGTTGCATTTGGCAACTTCATCCGCCCAAAAAAGTGAAACCAACTCACTTTTTTCAACCATATAATGAAATGTAAAGTTCGACACATAATTATGTCGGGTTTCCATTTTGTTTATCAGCATTTGCGTGTCACTTTGTTAGATGCTGATACTCTTTCGGAATCATTAAATGATTGTGCTTAGAATGGAATTTATGAACTACATATTTTCCAGAAACCTCATCCAAAGTTATTAATACTCGCGCCATACAACCTGTTACCCGTTGTCTTGTATTTCTTACTTTCTTGTCACTGTTTTCAGGATCCAATGTGTTTATATTTATCTCTTTTGTAAACCCTTGCCTATTACACATAAGGTAATTACTTTTTACCAAACCACTTCTTGTATTTTTTGCGCCGATTTTTTAACTTCAAATCCTGCTACTTCAGCATATTTGTTATACATTTCAACACATTCCTCTATCGTATTATACTTTTTCCCCTCAACAGGTATATAAATATCATCAACCACTGGTTCCCAAGTAACAGATCCCCTGGGAGTTTCTTCATGTGCGTATAAAGTCGGCCTTGGTGTTGTCACAGATGCTGAAATATAGTATTTTCATTAGAATCATATATGATTTATGAAGAATCATATATGATTCTTGAAGAATCATATATGATTTAACAAGAATCATATATGATTGTTTTCTTTTTTAATTTACAGAAAGTATAAAACAGAATATATTATAAACAGATTCCCCAAAAGAATCATATATGATTCAACAAGAATCATATATGATTCAACAATAATCTATTAATAAGCTTAAAAAGCAAAAAAAAAATAACCTGAATCACATATTATTTACCTTGAATAACAGCAATATTTTCTTCTTCCACATCAGCATCCACCAATATTTCATCAATATTTTCTTCTTCCACATCAGCAATATTTTCTTGTTCCACATCAGCATCCACCAATATCTTAGCTTCATTCATAACCTCATCATCCACCATGACGATCTGAGATTCTGTTTTTTAAGTAAATCACATGTGATTTTGTTAATATATGTATATATATATATATATATATATATATATATATATATATATATATATATATATATATATATTGTATTTAAATTACAACGATCAAATATTCTTTATTTTTTGAATAGAATCATATATGATTCTACAAGAATCATATATGATTCCACAAGAATCATATATGATTCTGTTACAGATAAAACAGAATCTATTAATAAGCTTAAAAAGCAAAAAAAAAAAAAAAGATGATTTACATTTCATATCTGATTCTACTATAAAAATAAATAGAAGCACAGAAGCCACCATATCTGATTCTACTATAAAAAAATAAGTTGATTTACATTTCATACCTTCTTCCACATCAGCATCCACCATACCTTCTTCCACATCAGCATCCACCATATCTGATTCAACGGTTGGGGATGACGACGGTTAGGGATGACGACGTTTGGAGATGACGACAGTTGGGGATGACGATTGGGGAGGTTGTGGACTGTTGGGGATGACGATTGGGGAGGTGGTCGATGGTTTGGATGACGGTTGGAGGTGGACGGTCGAGGTGGTGGACGGTTGGAGGTGGACGGTCGAGGTGGTGGACGGTTGGAGAAGAGGGTGGAGGTGTGTGTGTGTTTTTTGCCCTAAATTTTTTGAGGAAAGAATGAGGTTATTGATTTTTTTTTTTTTTTTTTTTTGATTATGTAATTGCCTTTTTTGCCCCACAAGTGTAAATATTAGATTTAATCTAAGCCATTGGATCAAATTAGATTGTATGGTTAGGATTTGTTGATTGGATCTATGGCATGGAGGGGTTCTTCATGGATTTCAACTCGGTGGATAAAAGCCCTTTGAGAAGATTGGCGTAGTCACAACTCACAATAATTTTGCCACTAGACTAACACTAAGAAATTCCACCAACCAATTTAAAGAAAGAGAATACATGAAAAGGATATTTTGGTTTTAAGATTTGAGTTTCAAAATTAAATTAGTTAATGTTTAGTTTTGATAATGAAAAAGGTCAATGTCCGTTTGTAACATTAAAAATCAACGGTAATATTAATATTTTCCAAAACCGAAACCCATGGAGATGGGTGAGTTTTCAACTCATACATTTGGTGTTTTTCTTCTTTTTCGTTTCTATTTGTGTCTCACAAAATTTTTCACGCTCTTTCTTGTTAATTTTTAACTTCAAAATTTATCAGAAGAAAAATTCGATATTCTTTTCTTTCTTTTTATGTTCTACTTTAAATCCATACACATTAATATAGAGAGAATGTGTTTCTAATTAGCCTATATCCGGCTATGTGAATGGTTCATCAATTAAAAGGTGGTGAGTTCTAGTTTCGATTGAAACATGTATAACGTATCAAGTGGTTATTTAGGTGTTGATACGATTTGTGTTTCTAGAAACATAAAAAAATTAACATTTGGAGGGATATATATATATATATATATATATATATATATATATATATATATATATATATATATATATATATATACTAGTTTCAAGACCCGGTCGATGGCCGGGCTAGCTCTATACATCTATTTTTTTATTTAACGTTATATTAACTTCATAAAACAATTACAATCTAAAAAAAATAAACACATAAAAATATGTAATTACTTAAAAAAAATTTAATATGACAAAAAATGTTTAGTACAATACGACAAAATTCGTGTAAAAAAATGCGAATAATATTAATGAAAAGCTGATATGCTTAAAGTTGATGTCGGACTTCCTTGTAGACAACATTAGTTGTTTCATCCGCGTAGTTTCCATCTCTATCACAACAAATCACTTTAAGACCTCGCTTGCTTTTAACTCTCGAAACAGTGACATACAATTGACCATGTGAAAAGACGGGGCGTTGTAGCAACAAGCCAACCTGAGACAAAGTCTGACTTTGGATTTTGTTTATGGTTATAGCAAAACAAACAGAAATAGGCTAGTGTCTCCTATTTAACTTGATAAAAAATTTTGTGTCGGAAGGGCTTATGAGCATCCGCGTTATAGCACAAATTGTTCCAACCCTACCACCTGAAATAATTCGTCCATCCATATTAATAGTTCCCATCCTTAAAACCTGCAGCCTTGTGCCGTTGCAAAGACCAGCCCTTTTGTCAATGTTTCGCAAACACATGACAGAGGCACCCACCTTCAATACCAACTTATGATGTGGTATTCCTGACATACGAATACTATTCAGAAATTCGATAGTGTACAAAGACTCATCGTAATTAAAATCCACATCGGTATCGCTCACCATTTCAGAACTATAGTAAACGCGTTCCTCTCCATGAAGCATAGACAACATATGCTCGTTAACTTTATCTACTTCATCATGCGTAGGCGCAAGTATAGCTCTTTCTTGAAAATACTTTGGGTTCCATAAATTAGGCAATATGTTAGGATAAATATGTTGTGTAATAGCATGCACATGGTTATCGGAATCCGGAATCAACATTTCTTTAAAAATTTGACAACAGATTCACCATCGTTTTGCCCATCCACTTTTCCATCGCCTATGTCAAGGCTCCAATCAACAAACTCTTTGGTTTCTTGAGTGTGTGCAGGGTTACTGTCTACACGTAACCTCATATTAACAGTTAGCTTCAACACCTTACAATGTCACCAAAGATATGAGGCATTAATTGACGCGTGTACGACAGCATGTCTGCTACCATTCGGGACTACAAGAAGTATTTTTCGAAAATCACCACCTAAGAATACAACCTTTCTACCAAAAACCTTATCTGCATCATAAGGTGTTTCCGATGATACTATATCGCGCATTGTCCAATCAAAAGCTTCAAAACAATGTATATTCATCACAGGAGCTTCGTCCCGAATTATAAGCTTAGCCATTTGTAGTAGTTCTACAAGATCACTGTCGACACTAATGGAACACATCGAGTCTTCAACCACATTAGAAGGAATTCTCTTTGTTTTACGGCTAACACGGAATGGGAAATCATCATTACAGTTTACATCATGTTTAATTAACATAATCTTAACCTATCTATATCAAATGAAAATTATGTCATATTATATTACCATTGTTTCACCAGTGTCAATTTCCTTGTCCATACTTTTTTTTTGGTAAAAAAAATCATCGTCATCAGAGGAAATAACATGGCCATTCACCATTGCATGTATATTATGTGACTGTATTTTAAAAAATTACATCTACTATTAATGAGTGTGTAAATACTCATCATATTTACCTTTTCTGAGCTGCCAAAACATCTAAAAACACTCAATATTGTACCAAAATAGTGAAAATATCCCAGGAAAGTGTTTTACATGTTTCAAATGCAAAAATATCAAAAACAGATGAAAAACGCACAAAGTTTGCATAATTGGCAGTTTCAGTCCCTCAACTTTCAAAAGTTGTCAAATCTAGTCCCTGGTTATTCTAAAAACTTGAAAAAGTCACCAAAGGTCCTTTTAAATCAAAAAGTGACACAAATAGTCCTTTGGTGCAAAGTTTCACAAAATGTCAAGTTTAGTCCCTGAACTTTGAAAATTGTCAAAAATAGTCCCTGGGATATTAAAAACTTTGAGAAAAACAAATTTTGTCCTTACACTAACCTTTTGTGGCAGGATTGGTCCTTGGTGGAAAGTTTGGTGAAAATTACACAAATGGTCCCTGAAGTTTGAAAGTTTGGCAATTTTAGTACCCGGTGTATTTAACATGGAAAAATCAACAAAGGACCTTACACTATTCATAGATTGGCATAATAGACCCTTGGAAACAATTTGGAAAAATGCCAAATCTCACCCTCCAACTTTACCAAAATTGCAAAAATGGTCCTTGTTAAACCTAAAAACCAAACCGAACCCTATAATAATAATACTACTCCAAACTTAACCTAAACCCAATCCATTCCCAATCCCACCCCTTCCTAATTTTTGGACCCAATGCACCTCAGCCCACCAACACCCCTAACTAATAAAACCGGGTCAAATGGTTTGACCCCCTCGGTCAAACAAAGTCAAACAACCATCACCCCGTACCTCCCTTTCCCTCCCACTTGACTGCAACTCAGTCACATCACCACCACCCTCTCCCACTTGTTCCACCTCCCAAACCAATCCACTACACCTACCCTCACATCAACATTAAATGCACCACCCCCCCCCCCCCTTGCCTGAACAGTCCAAAACCCACACATCATACTTTCCCGCCAAAACACGTGGAGGCTTGAGAGTGGTCCAAAAAAGCCAGAAAGAGGTGGGAAATGATGAGGATACAACAAGAAACCCTAATCTTCAAGTATAAATTGCAGAGGAGTGCAAGGAAGAAGGAAGTTAGTTAATTAGTAGTTTTTAATGTCGAATTAAGTGTAATTTAAATTTCTATTGGTTTCTTAAGCTTTTAAGCACTGTACTAGTTTATTTTAATGTAATTTCAAGTTTTTAAGCACTCAATTTCAAGCTTCATTTGGTATCTCAGATTGTGCCATTTTCAATTTTATTTTGAGCTTCTTAGTGTACTGAGTTGTGGTTATCATTAAGTGTTTATGGATTCTTAGGCCATATAAGCTCCCCTAAAGCTTATTCAAGCTTTTAGAGACTCTTAAAATACTGCTTAGATAAAGAAAATCAAAAATATAAAAAAAGTCAACATTAGTCAACTTTGTGTGTTATTGAGTTTGATTGCAGGGTTCTGAGGTGAAAAAGGCAAAGCTTGGAAGTGAACTTGGGCCTATCTAAAGATAGGCTTCTGTGGAAAAGCCTCTTGTTCATGCTATAGGTTTCTTGTAAGCTTTTGCTTATTTTAAATTTCCCCTAAAAATCTTAAACTTCTGATTGCTTGCTTGTTTATTGCATCTCTGTGTTTGCTTTCGTTTTTTTATTGTTAATTAAGTGATTTCTAGTTTAATTTTCATAACTTGCTTGTTTAAATACATAGTTACTTAGATCCTTAGATTTAACTGTCAAAACTAATTAAGTATTAAGCTTGTGTATTTGTCACTGTTTTCTGTTCCTAAGTGTTTAAATAAGTTCAATCAGTCATAATTAATAGTTTGGGATCAAGTTTATACACCCTAGTCTCTCACTCATCATGCCACTGCATGATTTGACCGACTACCAAAGAATTCTATTCACACCTTTGATGAAATGGTAACCAAGTTTTTAGCAAAATATTTTCCACCTTCCATGGTTACCAAGTTATGAAATGATATCAGCAACTTCCGGCAACGTCCCGATGAGTCTCTTTTTGAGGCTTGGGAACGTTATAAGCTAGCTATTGATCGGTGCCCTAACCACAATATGTTGCAAGTTGCCATCATAGATACCTTCTATAATGGTCTGACATTGAGGCACTGGGATATTCTCAATGCTGCTGCTGGTGGGACCTTTATGAAAAGGCGTCCCGAGGAGTGCTATGACTTGATTGAGAACATGACTGCCCACCATAACTTTTGGGATTCCTCTGCGGAGAGGGATGCGTCATGTAATTCAGTTACTCCTTCATCATCATCTCCTGAAATAATTGCTCTTACCAAAAAGATGGATGATATTTCTACGGCTGTGTTGAGAATGAACCAAACGATGCAAAATCAGGTTCAAAATCAACAAGTGAAAGCCGTGGCCCGAAGTTGTGAAACTTGTGGGGGCCCTCATCTATATTCCGAGTGTCCAGCTACTGCTGGCTTTCCTCAAGAGAATGTTTATGCTGCTCACGGTTCCTACAATACGGGGGGTAATTCTTACCAACCGCAAGGGGACCGTAATCTCTTAAGCTATCGTTCCAAGAATTTTCTTGGACCTCCCGGTTTTAACCAAAATCAAAACCATAACTCGAATCAGAATTTTAACCAAGGTGAAAACTCAAATTTCCTAAACCCGAACCAAAATCAAGGCTAGTTTAATCAAAACAATTTTCAAAATGGCAATCAAAACCAAGGTTTTCAAGGAAATTTTCAAAGAAACCAAAATCAAGGAAATTACAATCAGGGTAATTTCAATCAGAGAAACAATTTTCAGGGTAACAACAATCAAAATCAAGGGAATTTTCAAAACAATCGTGTTCAAAATCCTCCTCAAAACGTTGTTCCACCCTCGTCTTCCTCCGATGAAGTGCTAAAACAATTCATGAAAGCACAAGAGGAAACGAATCGGTTATTGATCAGCAAGATCTCTGAGCTTCAGAAGTCTTTAAATGATCGACCCTCTAGCCCGGGTACACTACCGAGCAACACGATCGCTAACCCGAGGGGCGATGTCAAAGCTATCACCACCCGAAGTGGGTTATCTTACAATGGACCCTCGATTCCTTCTACCTCTTCTTCTCCTCCTAAGGTAGTGAAACGTGAGCCTGAGGTTACCACGGACACGGTACTTCCTACTAATAACGGAGGTATCAACAACGTCCACCCTCAAGTTGTCTCGGTCCCGGCTCGTAAGCTGAAAGTTGTATTTGATCCCCCTGTGAGTTCTGATGAAATTCCAAAGAATGATCCTAAGCCTTCAATTCCATATCCTTCACGTTTGAATGATCAAAAGTACCGCGAAAAAGCTAACCATCAGATGGAAAAATTTTATCAAATTTTCCAAGAATTACACTTTGATATTAGCTTCGCGGACGCTCTTCTTCTCATGCCTAAGTTTGCTTCGACAATCAAAAATCTGATAAGCAACAAAGAAAAACTCTGTGAAATGGCAAAAACTCCTCTTAATGAGCATTGCTCTGCAGTACTCTTGAAAAAGCTTCCCGAAAAGCTTGGAGATCCCGGGAAATTTCTCATTCCTTGTATTTTCCCTGGGATGGTTGAATGCTTTGCCTTGGCCGATCTTGGCGCAAGCATTAACCTCATGCCTTACACAGTCTGGAAAAGACTCTCTCTTCCTGCTCTCACTCCGACCTGCATGACACTCGAGCTTGCAGACCGTACTATATCCCGTCCTCTCGGCATTGCCAAAGATATCTTCGTGAAAGTAGGAAAGTTCCATTTTCCGGCAGATTTCGTGATTGTTGATTTCGATGCTGACCCAAGAGTTCCTCTCATTCTCGGGAGGGGATTCTTAAGAACGGGTCGTGCTTTAATCGATGTATTCGAGGAAGAAATCACTCTACGTGTTGGTGGCGAAGCCATCACATTCAATCTTGATCAGACTTCAAGATACTCCTCCAACTATGACGTTGAAACGGTTAACCGAATTGACATTATCGATGTTGCGTCTGAGGAGTATTCTCAAGAAGTCCTTGGTTTCTCATCCAGTGGCAATCTTTCTACTGACCCTATCATTTCCGACCCTTCCCCTTCCCTCACTCCGTTTGAGGGAAGTGACTTCCTTCTGGAAGAGGTCGAGGCTTTTCTTGCTCAAGATAGCTCAATCCCAAGTAGGGTTGATGAAAACTATCTTGACCCGGAGAGGGACATTCTTCTCCTTGAAAGATTGTTAAATGACGATCCTTCACCCTCTCCGTCTCCAAAAGTACTCCATAAAGCGGAAGTCAAAAATGTTGAAATAACTGAAGACTTTCCCGAGGTTGAGCTCAAGGACTTGCCTCCTCATCTAGAATATGCATTTATGGAGGGTGATAATAAATTACCCGTCATTATTGCTAAAGACTTAAAAGATGAGGAAAAGGCAGCACTCCTAAAGGTTCTTAAAGCAAGCAATTGCTTGGAAACTCTTCGACATTAAGGGCATAAGCCCGAACTTTTGTACTCATAAAATCTTAATGGAGGATGACTTTAAGCCAGCAGTGCAACAACAGAGAAGGTTAAATCCCAAAATCCATGAAGTTATCAAACAAGAGGTTCTAAAACTTCTTGATGCGGGATTGATTTATCCTATTTCTGACAGTCCTTGGGTTAGCCCAATTCATTGTGTCCCTAAGAAGGGTGGCATTACCGTTGTCACCAACGAGGATAACTAGTTGATTCCAACTCGTTTGGTCACGGGTTGGCGAGTATGTATTGACTATCGAAAGTTAAATGAAGCCACCCGCAAAGACCATTTTCCTCTCCCTTTTATGGACCAGATGCTTGAAAGACTTGCAGGGAATGAATATTACTGCTTCCTCGATGGTTTTTCGGGTTACTTCCAAATCCCCATTGATCCCCAGGATCAAGAGAAGACTACCTTCACATGCCCCTATGGAACTTTTGCTTACAGACGTATGCCTTTCGGCTTATGTAATGCACCAGGCACGTTCCAGAGGTGCATGATGTCTATCTTTTCCGAAATGATCGGGAAAACCATGGAGGTATTCATGGATGACTTTTCAGTCATCGGGGATTCATTCCAGTCTTGCCTCTCCCACTTGGAACAGATGCTTAAACGTTGCAAAGAAACGAATCTAAGTCTCAACTGGGAGCAGAGCCACTTTATGGTCAAGGAGGTCATTGTCCTTGGCCAAAAAATTTCAAAAAACGGGATTGAGGTTGACAGAGCCAAAATTGATGTCATCGCTAAATTACCTCATCCCACCACCGTAAAAGGTGTCAGGAGCTTTTTGGGTCATGCCGGCTTCTATCGTAGGTTTATCCAAGATTTTTCTAAGATTGCCCGGCCTATGACCCATCTCCTCGAAAAGGATGCTCCTTTCATCTTCTCTCCTGAGTGCATCGAAGCTTTTGAAACATTAAAGAAAAAGCTTACCGAGGCACCGATTCTTGTTGCCCCCGATTGGGACCTACCTTTTGAGCTTATGTGCGATGCTAGTGATTTTGCCATAGGTGCGGTCTTGGGGCAACGTAAAGCAAAATACTTTCAGCCTATACACTACGCAAGCAAAACTATGACCGAGGCTCAAGGTCATTACACCACCACTGAAAAAGAACTCCTAGCTGTGGTGTATGCCTTTGAGAAATTCCGGCCATACTTGATCCTGACCAAATGCGTGGTGTATACGGATCACTCGGCTTTGAAGTACCTATTTGCAAAGCAAGATGCAAAGCCGAGGCTTCTCCATTGGGTTCTCCTCCTTCAGGAATTTGATATCATTATCCGTGATAAAAAAGGAGCCGAGAACCTTACTGCTGATCATCTCTCACGATTAGAAAACCCTCATCAGGATGTGTTCAAGAAAAAGGAAATAAATCAAACATTTCCTCTTGAAACACTCAATGCGGTTGCTTTTCGTGGTGACTCTACTACCCCATGGTTTGCCGACTTTGCAAATTACCATGCGGGTAACTTCATCGTTAAGGGTTTAACGTCCCAACAAAAGAACAAATTCTTTAAAGACGTTAAACATTACTTCTGGGATGACCCTTTTCTCTTCAAAATCTGTGCCGATCAAGTCATCAGGCGATGTGTATACGGATAGGAAGACGCTGATATTCTCAAGGCTTGCCATGCTGGACCCACCGGGGGCCACCACAGTCCTAACTACACCGCCAAAAAGGTGTTTGATTCCGGTTTCTATTGGCCCACGATCTATAAGGATGCCCACGAGTTAGTCAAAGCTTGTGATGCTTGTCAGCGTCACGGGAATATTTCACAAAAGAGCGAAATGCCACAAAATGCCATTCAAGTTTGTGAAATCTTTGACGTCTGGGGCATTGATTTTATGGGGCCATTCCCATCTTCTCGTGGAAACAAGTATATTCTCGTGGCTGTTGACTATTTTTCAAAATGGGTTGAGGCTAAGGCCTTACTCACTAACGATGCCCGAGTTGTTGTGAAATTCTTGAAATCCCTCTTTGCTCGTTTTTGAACTCCACGTGCCATCATTAGTGATCGCGGTACTCACTTTTGCAATGATCAATTTGCAAAAGTCATGCTTAAGTACGGTGTTACTCATCGTCTTTCTACCACATATCACCCCCAAACAAGTGGGCAGGTGGAGGTTTCCAACAGTAGGTGAAAACCGTGCTTCCTGGTCGGATAAACTAGATGATGCACTCTGGGCCTTCCGTACAGCTTACAAAACACCCATCGGGTGTACTCCATACAAGCTTGTATACGGGAAGGCGTGTCATTTACCGATCGAGCTCGAGCACAAAGCCTACTAGGCCTTGAAACATGCTAACTACGACCTTCATAAAGCGGGTGATCACCGTAAGGTTCAACTCAATGAATTAAACGAACTTCGTGATCAAGCCTACGAGAACTCTTTGATCTACAAAGAAAAGACAAAGAAGATTCACGACTCTAAGATTAAGAACCGCGTTTTCAACGTCGGTGATAGAGTCCTTTTCAACCCAAGGTTAAAGATCTTCTCGGGGAAATTAAAAACCCGATGGACTGGGCCATTCACTATTGCTAAAGTATATCCATACGGGACTGTTGAGTTATCTCAACCCGAAGGTCCCAACTTCAAACTGAATGATCATCGATTGAAACATTATTTTGGAGAGGACATACCACCCATGGTTGTCCCGGATCTCCAAACTTTCCCCATGGACCAATGAATTCGGGGATCGAGTCAAGCTAGTGACTCAGTGAACAAAAATTAGCAACATATATGGGTTTTCACCCGTATTTCTGACTTCTTTCTACTTTCTACCACCATAGTGTGGGGGAGTGGCCTTCCCCCACCTCTTGAAAAGTAAATATGTATATAAAGTTCAAGTTAAAAAAAAATGTGTGATTATATGTACAGATAAATAAAGTGAAAAATAAAATCAATATTTCCACAGTTAGATTCGAATATTAGCTTTTTCCGTTCAGAGATTCGGCATAATAGCCGGGACTTTGAATATTGAGGACAATATTCAATTCTAGTGTGGGGGGGGGGGGGGAAATTCTTACGAATTTTATCACAAAACTTTCTAAGTACCCCCATTTTAAGGCCTAAATTTTTCAAAAATTTTTCACTTTATTTCAAAATTTTTGTGGTAATCAGTCCAGGAGCAAACGGCTCTTGGTAAAGACATCTCAAATCCGTTTATGGCTTGCAATTTGCCCAAAATTGTATGGTACCTCAACTCGCCATATCCCATAAAGCGAATGAGTTGGCTAGCCCGCAAGATTATGGCTTGTGGTAAAGGCAGTGGAAAACCCATAATTGGTAATCAGCTCACCAAGATGTTGGCTTAGTCCATCAAGATGCTGGCTAGTCCAGAAGCAAACGGCTTTTGGTAAAGACTAATCAAATCCGTTGACAGCTGGTGATTTGCTCAAAATTACACGGTTATCAGGTGTGCCACAGTTCTTACACCTGGCTACTCCAGAAGTGATGGCTTTTGGTAAAGAGAATTTCAAATCCATCAGGTTTTTCTCAAAAGATTGCTAGGGACTAGCAATGTTTTAGTGTGGGGGATTGATGAGTGTGTAAATACTCATCATTTTTACCTTTTCTGAGCTGCCAAAACATCTAAAAACACTCAATATTGTACCAAAATAGTGAAAATATCCCAGGAAAGTGTTTTAGTCCCTCAACTTTCAAAAGTTGTCAAATCTAGTCCCTGGTTATTCTAAAAACTTGAAAAAGTCACCAAAGGTCCTTTTAAATCAAAAAGTGACACAAATAGTCCTTTGGTGCAAAGTTTCACAAAATGTCAAGTTTAGTCCCTGAACTTTGAAAATTGTCAAAATGGTCCTGGGATATTAAAAACTTTGAGAAAAACAAATTTTGTCCTTGCACTAACCTTTTGTGGCAGGATTGGTCCTTGGTGGAAAGTTTGGTGAAAATTACACAAATGGTCCCTGAAGTTTGAAAGTTTGGCAATTTTAGTCCCTGGTGTATTTAACATGGAAAAATCAACAAAGGACCTTACACTATTCATAGATTGGCATAATAGACCCTTGGAAACAATTTGGAAAAATACCAAATCTCACCCTCCAACTTTACCAAAATTGCAAAAATGGTCCTTGTTAAACCTAAAAACCAAACCGGACCCTATAATAATAATACTACTCCAAACTTAACCTAAACCTAATCCATTCCCAAGCCCACCCCTTCCTAATTTTTGGGCCCAATGCACCTCAGCCCACCAACACCCCTAACTAATAAAACCGGGTCAATTGGTTTGACCCCCTCGGTCAAACAAAGTCAAACAACCATCACCCCGTACCTCCCTTTCCCTCCCACTTGACTGCAACTCAGTCACATCACCACCACCCTCTCCCACTTGTTCCACCGCCCAAACCAACCCACTACACCTACTGTAACACCCCCGAAATTGGGTCCAGCGGAAGCATACATGTCACTGGGGTGCTACTCGAATGGTATCACAACACAAGGTACAAGGAACGGTTTTTAACTCAACCGTTTAAAATAATTTCATTACCAAAGCATTAAGTTTACATTATTAAGAGTGTTGCAAAAATATAAGCCCATGAGAGAACTAAAATGGTCCCAAATACATCAGAGTCTTCTATGACCATGCCATGTCTTGCCAAAAGCCTCCAAAAGTAAGCTAACGCCTTAAGAACCTGAAAATACATGCTAAAACGTCAGCATAAAGCTGGTGAGTTCATAGTTTTAAGTAAACAACGAGTTTTGTATGGACCACAAGTTTTAAAGTTGGTTTGACCAGTACACTCGGTTATGTGACCAGTTCACTCGGTCATGTTACCAGTACACTCGGTTATGTGACCAGTTCACTCGGTCATGATAGAGGGGACTTTAGTGGCAGTAATGGTAATTCAGGCAATGTAACAGTTTTGTACTTAGGTCCGCAATAAAAGTAATGTACTTGTGTCCATATGAAAGTAATCAAGGATGGAATAGGTAATACATAATGAATTCAAAAGTAATCAATCAAGTACTTCAACCATTCAGTAATGTTTGAGAAAATGAATCGCGTTCAAGTAAAACAAGCATTGAATTTAAATAGTAACGAGCATGTATCTTCCCCCAAAACAGTTATAAAACAAGTAAAAGTAGGGGTTATGAACTCACCTCAAGCAATAGGTAGTGCGTTACAAGTGTGCACGGAAAACGATGCGCGATACTCTAACCGCAACCTAAAGTGAATGGTATGATTTAGGTAGTGAAATTATGTCGTGTATGCATTTTGTGAAATTTATATCACCCATACATGTTTGTTGTAAAGTTTAATGGCTAAAAACGTAGTTACGTTAATGTGCTCGTTTAAGAGTCAAATATACGTTTTATATAACGTGACTAGTTTATCTCGTAATTAAACTATGGTCGCCTTGTTAATAAGTATTTTTGAAAACCCCTAATGCGCCTAGTAAGTATACATAACGTTCTACCATTTTTGTTTACGTCATTTTAGTCAAAATCCACTCTAAAGTGTCCAAAATTTACTTTAAAATGTTTCATCAGCTTTCTAATAGCAAAAAAAAATAATAATAATAATAAGCTGTCAAAAGTTATATGTCTTCGCAAGTTCTTTAGGTCATATCTTTCTTGTTGTAGCTCCGTTTCTTTAGTTATATATATCCCCGGATTCGTTTTTTAGTATACTAACATGTTTTTAGTGTCTCGGCTAGTCTAGTTAACTTTTAACGTCAGATTTTACCTCTTGAAAAGCTCTAACAGCAACTATATTTGTTTCAGAAAATTATTTTTCGACATCCAACTTAAAGCTAACGTATCTTCTTCATTATAAGTCCGTTTCAACCCGTTCAAGCGGCTACGTTTTCGTATTTGAGTCTATTTTATAAATTTCTAGACCAATCTTACTCCTAACCTACTGATGTTTCTGTGTAAGTCGAAATAGGACAACTTCTCGTCAAAAGTGTCAAAGATGTGTTTCTCTAGTTTTCTAGTCACCCAAAACCGCTTAACAACAACTCCCAAACTAATCCTAGTTCTTCCACAGATTTTTCAACATATTGATAGTGATTTAACAATAAACTTAGCAATATTAAAAGTTCAATTTCTCATAAGTTTAAGTAATCATTAAGACTAGTTAGAGAAACAAGCTCATTAGTTTATATGTGGTGTTTTTTTCACTTTCTTGTCAAGATTAACAATTTACTAGTGTATTCATGAAAATATGTTTAAAACATAGTCATTAGTTATGAGTTCATTTATATTTATAAAAACATTACAAACATGTACGTGGCGGTGATTAAGGTGTAACACCCCCAAAATACCGCAGCGGAAGACTGTGTCATAGGGGTGCTACTTCATAATACAAAGTACAAGGTATAGAAAACGAACTCTAAATGAGACGTTTTGAAAAGTTGTCATTCGATTAATGAATTCAAAGTTACAAACATGAGATTCCAAAGTATGATACATAAATGTATATAAAGTTTTGAATGGTAAATGATAAAAGCGTAAGTCTTCAGAATATGCAGCTTGACTCTAAGTTCCACGCACTAGCTATCGTCTTACTAACCTGAGATAAACATGCTAAAGTGTCAACACAATGGTTGGTGAGTTCATAGAGTTTGTCTTAAAACAGTTAAAAAGTCTTAAAGAATGTTCACACAGCAAAGGCATTGAGAATCCACTCAGTTACAAGTCCCGCCATAAGAGACTTGTAACCTGTGTGTTCACAACCCACTGCTACATATATAGAATGAATAAGACATGTAATAGTTCATCAAAACAATTAAGCAATTAGTAGTGAGTCTCTACTTCATCTCCGAAGACCTCACTTGGGTATGCTGCTCACAAGGAAGGTAATAGCATTGGTTCTACTTCATCTCCGAAACCCAATGCATGTGTTATCCAAGGAGACTTACAAGTACTGGGAGCCTCTTCCCAAAGATAACTGGGAGCCACTTCTCAAAGATAAAAGACAGTCATGTATGTATGAAATCAAGTATAATGCCATCAAGTATAAGACAATAAAAAAACAATCAAGTATAAATGTTTTGAGTATTTGTACAAGTAAGCAAGTAGTTGTGCATGTATCCCCCCCAAAGAGTTAAAACAAGTATGAAAAAGTAGGGGCTATGACTCACCTTAAGTCTATGTAATGAGAAATGAAAGTGGTAGTCGAATCGCGAAAGTCTCTAAGAGCAGCCTATAATAGAACGTTGCGACTTAGGTTTGGAGTAACGTCTAAGAATACGAAGAATTGCCTATATATGTCTTGCATAATGTTCATGATGTAGTACTTAGTATATAGTGTAAGTCGTTGAATATAAGTGGTCTATGAAACATGTATAGGTTGTACATCTCTTACTACCGTTCGGGCCGACATAATTCAGAAGTCATGGAGTAAACGTTCGAGGAGCCAGGACATTTTAATTTGTAAATCCACAACTCATCTCGACGGCTTACTTAATGAACTCCTCACATGAGGCTCCCTACTATTGTAGTATTTGATAACATATATAAGTTTTGATCTTTAAAAGTTATATGGTCTTTAGCCGTGGCTTTGCCGTGACTTGGTCATTTTTCCATGGTCTTGAGACTCAACCTTGACTTTAGCCATGGTTGTGGTCTTGGCTTTAGGTCATTAGACCTCTTGGTCTCATCTAATTACAATCATTATATAGTAACTTTGGTCTAAAAATGGGCTGTTAAGAATTTGAAGAAAATTATCACTCAGAAAGCATTTTCAGGGCTCGAGCTTCTTTGTTCCTGAACAAAAACGTCGTTCCGGACAACTTTCGTGTTTTAACTTTTTGATGAATCGGACCAGAAGTGGGACTTTCAAAATCATAATTTGATCAGAATGCTATTTAGGCAGTTTTGCCGTTTTGGTTTCGCTAACTTCAAACGGTCATAACTTTTGACTCGTGTACTCGTTTTGGGTGATTCAAATTGCTATGTTTTCCTTTTGAAGTCCTCTTTAACAGTAAGTAAGTGTCAAATATCAAAGTTATACTATTGTGGTCGTGGTTTTCCATAAAAATCACTAGTTTGCTTGTTTACTTGTCATAAGTTAACATATGTATACCAATACTTGTTTTATCCATTTTTAAACATCATGAACACAATACAAAGACCATATATAGCATGAAAGAAACATAATAAGCATGAAATGATATTGAGCAAGAAAGTGTATAAGGGTTTGCTTACAACTTTTGGCTTTCTAAAGAAAGGAAGTCAAGTATAGAACTAGGACACTAAACCTAAGCTTGTAAACCCTTCACCATAACTCTTGTAACCCTTGCTAGCCTTGATCTAACCCTTGTGAAAACCCATTAACTTCAGCCCTAGTAACCTTGTGTAGCTCCTAATTCAACCATGGAATCACCAAACAAACTTAAGAACTAGGTAGAGAATACTAAGACCTTGAACTTTGTAGTGTAACTTGTATATTGAAGATCAAAGGATCATGGTGCTAGGTATTGATCTTGTGGCGTTTTTATTGATGAGAAAGGAAGAAGAATGAGCTTGTATTTATACTATGAATGAGGAGGTTAGGAAGGTTACTAGGAAAGTGCTAAAACTTGGAGACAAAGTTGTAAATAAGTAAGATCTAATGGCTAAAGTCAAGATTTAACCACACATGGTGACTCCCCCACCCCTAAGTCGGTTCTAAAAGGATAAGGGTGACTAGATGAGTAGTCATGGTCTTTGGATGATAATATCCTAAGTATGTAGCTAGTTTTGACTCCGTAAATTGCTAACCGTAAGTTTTTAAGTCACGAAACGTAAAACCGGGTATCCTAAAAATATGAAACTTATAAATATGGTTAAACATGTCAATATAGTCCATAATAAAATATAAAATGAGTGGTAGGTTCTATCGGGTGCGAAAACCCTGCTAAAAACTGGAAACACGGGTCTAAAACGCGCAATTCGCGTAAAACGCTGAACTGAAAAACGTAAAATTCCGAAACTTTTGGAATTGTCCTAAAATGAGAGAAAATCATATTTCTATTGTTTATAATGTTTTATGGACATATCGGGATGCTAGAAGGACGTTTAAACCTAAAAGTAAATCTCGGACACGGCTTTGTGATTTTTGCAGAAATGATCCGACGAGCGTCAAACTCTCGGATTATTGTTAAAATAGTTTAACTTACGAGAATATGAAATAAAAATTTCTGAGATGAATAGTGAAAAGTGAATAGTAAAAAGTGAATAGTGAAATTTTCGGGAATAAAAGTTAACCTGAAATTGCGAATTGTTACAGTCTCTACCCCTTAAGGAGAACTTCGTCCCGAAGTTCAGTTGATGTTAACTACTTATGGTGTGTCTAAGAGAATTCGGGATCTCTAAAATAGTGGTGTTTACTCTGATTCGTCTAAGATTCTGGTTAAGGAGTTGTATCGGATGTGAATAAGCCCACTTATTTATAACACATTACTTACATAAAGAAGCGTCCAAATTTATGCAAGTAAGGTCTCATAAACTTATGGTTCGGTGATTTACAATTTCTTTATTTAACTGAAGAGGCGTCCCAATCCATTTAAATAAGGAGATTCTAAATCATCCTACTTAAGAATTTCCGACACAAAATCCGCCTTCTGAGGCCGATAGTAAGATAATCAAGTCATCAAATCCCTAAAGCTAAGCAATAATATTATTTAACTCAAATCTTGTGTCTCATCAAACAAGAACTGTCACAAGATCAAGTTAACTAATTAGTTATTACTGAGCTCCATGTTTTTAATGACTCGACGAATCTCTGGGGCTCCTTATAATACTAAAGTCACATCATCTAACTGCGTGGAACTAAACCAACAAGTACCAAAAAGCGTATGTGTCTGTAGTGTGTGTAAGGCAAATAAAGAGGAATGTCCCAACGTATATAGCAGTTATAGTCTAGGCACTAAATGCAACCTAGTTCTCTATAACCAAGTCTCTGATACCAATCTGTAACACCCCCAAAATACCGCAGCGGAAGACTGTGTCATAGGGGTGCTACTTCATAATACAAAGTACAAGGTATAGAAAACGAACTCTAAATGAGACGTTTTGAAAAGTTGTCATTCGATTAATGAATTCAAAGTTACAAACATGAGATTCCAAAGTATGATACATAAATGTATACAAAGTTTTGAATGGTAAATGATAAAAGCGTAAGTCTTCAGAATATGCAGCTTGACTCTAAGTTCCACGCACTAGCTATCGCCTTACTAACCTGAGATAAACATGCTAAAGTGTCAACACAATGGTTGGTGAGTTCATAGAGTTTGTCTTAAAACAGTTAAAAAGTCTTAAAGAATGTTCACACAGCAAAGGCATTGAGAATCCACTCAGTTACAAGTCCCGCCATAAGAGACTTGTAACCTGTGTGTTCACAACCCACTGCTACATATATAGAATGAATAAGACATGTAATAGTTCATCAAAACAATTAAGCAATTAGTAGTGAGTCTCTACTTCATCTCCGAAGACCTCACTTGGGTATGCTGCTCACAAGGAAGGTAATAGCATTGGTTCTACTTCATCTCCGAAACCCAATGCATGTGTTATCCAAGGAGACTTACAAGTACTGGGAGCCTCTTCCCAAAGATAACTGGGAGCCACTTCCCAAAGATAAAAGACGGTCATGTATGTATGAAATCAAGTATAATGCCATCAAGTATAAGACAATAAAAAAACAATCAAGTATAAATGTTTTGAGTATTTGTACAAGTAAGCAAGTAGTTGTGCATGTATCCCCCCAAAGAGTTAAAACAAGTATGAAAAAGTAGGGGCTATGACTCACCTTAAGTCTATGTAATGAGAAATGAAAGTGGTAGTCGAATCGCGAAAGTCTCTAAGAGCAGCCTATAATAGAACGTTGCGACTTAGGTTTGGAGTAACGTCTAAGAATACGAAGAATTGCCTATATATGTCTTGCATAATGTTCATGATGTAGTACTTAGTATATAGTGTAAGTCGTTGAATATAAGTGGTCTATGAAACATGTATAGGTTGTACATCTCTTACTACCGTTCGGGCCGACATAATTCAGAAGTCATGGAGTAAACGTTCGAGGAGCCAGGACACTTTAATTCGTAAATCCACAACTCATCTCGACGGCTTACTTAATGAACTCCTCACATGAGGCTCCCTACTATTGTAGTATTTGATAACATATATAAGTTTTGATCTTTAAAAGTTATATGGTCTTTAGCCGTGGCTTTGCCGTGACTTGGTCATTTTTCCATGGTCTTGAGACTCAACCTTGACTTTAGCCATGGTTGTGGTCTTGGCTTTAGGTCATTAGACCTCTTGGTCTCATCTAATTACAATCATTATATAGTAACTTTGGTCTAAAAATGGGCTGTTAAGAATTTGAAGAAAATTATCACTCAGAAAGCATTTTCAGGGCTCGAGCTTCTTTGTTCCTGAACAAAAACGTCGTTCCGGACAACTTTCGTGTTTTAACTTTTTGATGAATCGGACCAGAAGTGGGACTTTCAAAATCATAATTTGATCAGAATGCTATTTAGGCAGTTTTGCCGTTTTGGTTTCGCTAACTTCAAACGGTCATAACTTTTGACTCGTGTACTCGTTTTGGGTGATTCAAATTGCTATGTTTTCCTTTTGAAGTCCTCTTTAACAGTAAGTAAGTGTCAAATATCAAAGTTATACTATTGTGGTCGTGGTTTTCCATAAAAATCACTAGTTTGCTTGTTTACTTGTCATAAGTTAACATATGTATACCAATACTTGTTTTATCCATTTTTAAACATCATGAACACAATACAAAGACCATATATAGCATGAAAGAAACATAATAAGCATGAAATGATATTGAGCAAGAAAGTGTATAAGGGTTTGCTTACAACTTTTGGCTTTCTAAAGAAAGGAAGTCAAGTATAGAACTAGGACACTAAACCTAAGCTTGTAAACCCTTCACCATAACTCTTGTAACCCTTGCTAGCCTTGATCTAACCCTTGTGAAAACCCATTAACTTCAGCCCTAGTAACCTTGTGTAGCTCCTAATTCAACCATGGAATCACCAAACAAACTTAAGAACTAGGTAGAGAATACTAAGACCTTGAACTTTGTAGTGTAACTTGTATATTGAAGATCAAAGGATCATGGTGCTAGGTATTGATCTTGTGGCATTTTTATTGATGAGAAAGGAAGAAGAATGAGCTTGTATTTATACTATGAATGAGGAGGTTAGGAAGGTTACTAGGAAAGTGCTAAAACTTGGAGACAAAGTTGTAAATAAGTAAGATCTAATGGCTAAAGTCAAGATTTAACCACACATGGTGACTCCCCCCCCCCTAAGTCGGTTCTAAAAGGATAAGGGTGACTAGATGAGTAGTCATGGTCTTTGGATGATAATATCCTAAGTATGTAGCTAGTTTTGACTCCGTAAATTGCTAACCGTAAGTTTTTAAGTCACGAAACGTAAAACCGGATATCCTAAAAATATGAAACTTATAAATATGGTTAAACATGTCAATATAGTCCATAATAAAATATAAAATGAGTGGTAGGTTCTATCGGGTGCGAAAACCCTGCTAAAAACTGGAAACACGGGTCTAAAACGCGCAATTCGCGTAAAACGCTGAACTGAAAAACGTAAAATTCCGAAACTTTTGGAATTGTCCTAAAATGAGAGAAAATCATATTTCTATTGTTTATAATGTTTTATGGACATATCGGGATGCTAGAAGGACGTTTAAACCTAAAAGTAAATCTCGGACACGGCTTTGTGATTTTTGCAGAAATGATCCGACGAGCGTCAAACTCTCGGATTATTGTTAAAATAGTTTAACTTACGAGAATATGAAATAAAAATTTCTGAGATGAATAGTGAAAAGTGAATAGTAAAAAGTGAATAGTGAAATTTTCGGGAATAAAAGTTAACCTGAAATTGCGAATTGTTACATAAGGTGTATGTAAATCATGAAACCAAGCTTTAATACATGAAATTAACACAAGGTAAACCGTGTAAAATTTATAAAAATAATAGTGTTGTGACTTACTAGTTATTAGGAAGTATACGTGATGATGGTGAACACAAGTGTACCCAAATTCTACTCCGAACCCTTAGTAACTTAATTATAAACCCAAAATGAGATCTAACAACACTTGAACTCAGCAAAGTAATTCTTCCTCCATTGTTGCTTGCTTTAGTCGTGTATTGTAGTGAATGAGTGAGTGAAATGTTGAGTTTTCTCTTTGTAAAATACTACAAGAGACCTCCCTTTTTATAGTGTAAAAGAAAGATGGTCAAGGTAACTATTTATTAGGTTCTATATTAGATTAGTAAAACAAAATAATAGGGTGGCGTTGGATTGGGTACTGCCGAAACAAGGGAGCAAAATATTTGGTCAAGCCAACAATTTGTCATATCACATAAAATTTGTACAAGTCTTGGTCAAAGGTATTTGATTTTTGTACGACTTTAGTCAAAAAATACAACAATGGGCTATTAGCCTTAGGAGAGGGGGCGGCTAAAAAAGAATGAAAGAAAGAAAGTATGTTTAATATTTATATACAATGTATTTATTAAGCGTATTGGGTATTAAAAATAGGTATTATTTTTTTTTTTTTGATAGTTTTTGTGGTTAAAGTTAAATACGCATGATTAAGTGGGCTTAGTAAAAGAATTATAAAAGTGCAAGAAATTAATGTTTGACACTTTTGTAGTAATTAAGAAAATATAAGAATGTTTTAAAAATAATCGTTGGGTGCGTCGGGTACGTTTGGTGTTCATTTAAATTGTGAAATAAAAAAAACTATTATTAAATTAATAATCGTGAGTTACTAAAAATGCAAATGCCCTAGCAATTAAATTATGAATTAAAGTGGTGGCAAGGTATCGTAATGTTGTAGATTAACTTTAGTCTAAAGTCATAGTGCACAGGAGGGTTATTCCAGTTTTACGTTTATTTAACTGAAACGTTGTACGTAAAAAGTGTTCTTATAAAATTTTCAAAGTAATAAAGTAGAGTTTGAAAATAAATGTTGACGTGGAAAATTACGGGTTGTTACAGTCTGCCGCCCTTAAAAGAACCTCGTCCCGAGGTTCAGTTTGTGTTAATTTTTGAGGTGTTGTTTGGATTCTTTCGACGGATTTGGTTTCCTCGTTTCTGAATGAACTCGGTATTTCCTTGAGAATTCCAGTGAACTTAACGATAGGAATTCGACTTTGTTGGCTTGGGACATTACTTAAAATGGAGCTTGCCTTTCAAGACAGGTTGAGTTAAAGGTAGTGAAATAGAGAGTGTAGTGGACGAGACTGGTCGTGATAAAAGATAAAACATTCATTAGATAGAATTTCGTGATAGTACATGAAACTTATACGATAGAACTTAAAGTGATACGCAAAAGAATTACAACTCTAAAGAGTTTAGGCTTCGGTTTAATATAAAGGTAGGATTTCTCTTCTTAAACATTGTCATTGTCGTTGTTGTCTTAACCTGATCGTTGTTTATGTGATGGCCGAACCTGATCGTTTTCTTTGTTGTCATCCCTTTTCCTTTGTTGTCGTTGTTGTTGTTGTCTTCTCGAGCACTCCTTGCTCGAACGAATTGGTCCATCAGGCTGTGAGACATTCGAATCGTCTCTTCGAGAGTGTTGGGTTTTGACAAGGTAACATTTCCCTGGATACTGGGCGGAAGTCCCCAGATGTACCTTTCAATCCTCTTACGAGTAGTAGAGACCATTTATGGGCAAAGAGTTGCAAGTTCATGGTATCGCTTAGTATAAGACGCAATGTCGACTCCTTTCACAGCCAAGTTCCAGAATTCCATTTCCATCTTCTGCACCTCATTTCTCGGACAGTATTCGGCTATCACCATGTCCTTGAATTCAGCCCAAGGTATTTCGAAAGCAGCATCAAGTCCCACTGACTGAGCATAAGCATTCCACCAAGACAAGGCACCATCCAACAATGTGCCTGTCGCATATGCGACCTTACAATTCTCTACACACTTACACAGGCGGAAGACTGACTCTAGCTTCTCAAACCATCTAACCACGCCGACAGCCCCTTCAGTGCCACTGAAATGCTGAGGCTTGCACTTCATAAATTCCCTGTAAGTACAACCACTAGCCGCGGTTTCAACCCTGGTTGCCGTTCCACTGGCTTCCCCGCCGTTACCACTGTTGCGGTGGTTCTCGTATTCAGCCATAGCAGCAGCAACTTGTGTAGTGACTCGTTGAGCAACAAGTCGATCTATGGTAGCTGCACTCATGCTTTGTTTCCTTGGTGGCATTTTCTTCAAAACAGGAAAAGAAGAGTGAGGCGTAAACGTAATAAAGATGTTCACTAAAAGTAGGTGCTCAAAGGTGGCACATTATGGGATGAAAGCTTGAGGTCATGTTATGACTAGTTGGCGTACTTCTGGGCAGTGGTTTACGAGGTGATGTAGATGTAGTACGGGACGAGTGTTTAAACTAGTCTTCAGGAATGGTTGGTAAGGTAAACGGAAGGTTGGCAGACTGTAGCGGGTTTTAATGTCAAGTAAAGCGATATTACATATAATTGTGAAAATCTTCAAAGACCATTTGTATTAATTACGATATTTCGGAAGGTTTAGAGGACCTTCAAAGTACGCGTGTCCATTTTAGAGGGAAGTATTGTGACAAGAATGTTTTTGAGACGCTACTGTGTTGAATGTAGATGTGAATATTCATGCAATGACACACATAAAAATTTTGAAACCCTTGGAAATCAAGTAGAGAATCAAACTGGACATAATTCTAATATAACTACTCCCAGTATTAAAAAATTTACCTCTGAGTCGGACATAGGTGATCAGGCTATGTCCCACTGTCCCTGGTCGAATATAGGTGATCAGTCTATATTCCACCGAGGTTCAATAAATTTTGAAATACTCAGTTCAGTTATATTCGTAATATGTCTTTTACTTTTAAAAAGTCGCTTCGCAAGGCTAAGACAAGTGACCGAACTCGAGGTCGCATGATGAGACTTCGTAGGGAAAAAGGCGTAGCACTGTAACGTATACGATACGTGAGTATACTTACATAAAAGATAGTTATAGTAATCAATGAAAATAAATGGATATAATATATCTAATAGTAAGACACATATCTTATCAAATATGTCAGCAATAATTCACAAGTGAAGCATCGGCTTGGCAGGCAGGCACGTGACGGTCATAGGGTTAAGTTTTCGTAAAAGTGATTATAGTCTAGGTTTTAAAAATACCCAGTTCTCTATAACCGAGGCTCTGATACCAATCTGTAACACCCCCGAAATTGGGTCCAGCGGAAGCATACATGTCACTGGGGTGCTACTCGAATGGTATCACAACACAAGGTACAAGGAACGGTTTTTAACTCAACCGTTTAAAATAATTTCATTACCAAAGCATTAAGTTTACATTATTAAAAGTGTTGCAAAAATATAAGCCCATGAGAGAACTAAAATGGTCCCAAATACATCAGAGTCTTCTATGACCATGCCATGCCTTGCCAAAAGCCTCCAAAAGTAAGCTAACGCCTTAAGAACCTGAAAATACATGCTAAAATATCAGCATAAAGCTGGTGAGTTCATAGTTTTAAGTAAACAACGAGTTTTGTATGGACCACAAGTTTTAAAGTTGGTTTGACCAATACACTCGGTTATGTGACCAGTTCACTCGGTCATGTTACCAGTACACTCGGTTATGTGACCAGTTCACTCGGTCATGATAGAGGGGACTTTAGTGGCAGTAATGGTAATTCAGGCAATGTAACAGTTTTGTACTTAGGTCCGCAATAAAATTAATGTACTTGTGTCCATATGAAAGTAATCAAGGATGGAATAGGTAATACATAATGAATTCAAAAGTAATCAATCAAGTATTTCAACCATTCAGTAATGTTTGAGAAAATGAATCGCGTTCAAGTAAAACAAGCATTGAATTTAAATAGTAACGAGCATGTATCTTCCCCCAAAACAGTTATAAAACAAGTAAAAGTAGGGGTTATGAACTCACCTCAAGCAATAGGTAGTGCGTTACAAGTGTGCACGGAAAACGATGCGTGATACTCTAACCGCAACCTAAAGTGAATGGTATGATTTAGGTCGTGAAATTATGTCGTGTATGCATTTTGTGAAATTTATATCACCCGTACATGTTTGTTGTAAAGTTTAATGGCTAAAAACGTAGTTACGTTAATGTGCTCGTTTAAGAGTCAAATATACGTTTTATATAACGTGACTAGTTTATCTCGTAATTAAACTATGGTCGCCTTGTTAATAAGTATTTTTGAAAACCCCTAATGCGCCTAGTAAGTATACATAACGTTCTACCATTTTTGTTTACGTCATTTTAGTCAAAATCCACTCTAAAGTGTCCAAAATTTACTTTAAAATGTTTCATCAGCTTTCTAATAGGAAAAAAAAAAATAATAATAATAAGCTGTCAAAAGTTATATGTCTTCGCAAGTTATTTAGGTCATATCTTTCTTGTTGTAGCTCCGTTTCTTTAGTTATATATATCCCCGGATTCGTGTTTAAGTATACTAACATGTTTTTAGTGTCTCGGCTAGTCTAGTTAACTTTTAACGTCAGATTTTACCTCTTGAAAAGCTCTAACAGCAACTATATTTGTTTCAGAAAATTATTTTTCGACATCCAACTTAAAGCTAACGTATCTTCTTCATTATAAGTCCGTTTCAACCCGTTCAAGTGGCTACGTTTTCGTATTTGAGTCTATTTTATAAATTTCTAGACCAATCTTACTCCTAACCTACTGATGTTTCTGTGTAAGTCGAAATAGGACAGCTTCTCGTCAAAAGTGTCAAAGATGTGTTTTTCTAGTTTTCTAGTCACCCAAAACCGCTTAACAACAACTCCCAAACTAATCCTAGTTCTTCCACAGATTTTTCAACATATTGATAGTGATTTAACAATAAACTTAGCAATATTAAAAGTTCAATTTCTCATAAGTTTAAGTAATCATTAAGACTAGTTAGAGAAACAAGCTCATTAGTTTATATGTGGTGTTTTTATTTTTCACTTTCTTGTCAAGATTAACAATTTACTAGTGTACTCATGAAAATATGTTTAAAACATAGTCATTAGTTATGAGTTCATTTATATTTATAAAAACATTACAAACATGCACGTGGCGGTGATTAAGGTGTATGTAAATCATGAAACCAAGCTTCAATACATGAAATTAACACAAGGTCAACCGTGTAAAATTTATAAAAATAATAGTGTTGTGACTTACTAGTAATTAGGAAGTATACGTGATGATGGTGAACACAAGTGTACCCAAATTATGCTCCGAACCCTTAGTAACTTAATTATAAACCCAAAATGAGATCTAACAACACTTGAACTCAGCAAAGTAATTCTTCCTCCATTGTTGCTTGCTTTAGTCGTGTAATGTAGTGAATGAGTGAGTGAAATGTCGAGTTTTCTCTTTGTAAAATACTACAAGAGACCTCCCTTTTTATAGTGTAAAAGAAAGATGGTCAAGGTAACTATTTATTAGGTTCTATATTAGATTAGTAAAACAAAATAATAGGGTGGCGTATTGGGTATTAAAAATAGGTATTTTTTTTTTGATAGTTTTTGCAGTTAAAGTTGCATGATTAAGTGGGCTTAGTAAAAGAATTATAAAAGTGCAAGAAATTAATGTTTGACACTTTTGTAGTAATTAAGAAAATATAAGAATGTATTAAAATTAATCATTGGGTGCGTCGGGTACATTTGGTGTTCGTTTAAATTGTGAAATAAAAAAAACTATTATTAAATTAATAATCGTGAGTTACTAAAAATGCAAATGCCCTAGCAATTAAATTATCAATTAAAGTGGTGGCAAGGTATCGTAATGTTGTAGATTAACTTTAGTCTAAAGTCATAGTGCACAGGAGGGTTATTCCAGTTTTACGTTTATTTAACTAAAACGTTGTACGTAAAAAGTGTTCTTATAAAATTTTCAAAGTAATAAAGTAGAGTTTGAAAATAAATGTTGACGTGGAAAATTACGGGTTGTTACACCTACCCTCACATCAACATTAAATGCACCCCCCCCCCTTGCTTGAACAGTCCAAAACCCACACATCATACTTTCCCGCCAAAACACGTGGAGGCTTGAGAGTGGTCCAACAAAGCCAGAAAGAGGTGGGAAATGATGAGGATACAACAAGAAACCCTAATCTTCAAGTATAAATAGCAGAGGAGTGCAAGGAAGAAGGAAGTTAGTTAATTAGTAGTTTTTAATGTCGAATTAAGTGTAATTTAAATTTCTATTGGTTTCTTAAGCTTTTAAGCACTGTACTAGTTTATTTTAATGTAATTTCAAGTTTTTAAGCAATCAATTTCAAGCTTCATTTGGTATCTCAGATTGTGCCATTTTCAATTTTATTTTGAGCTTCTTAGTGTACTGAGTTGTGGTTATCATTAAGTGTTTATGGATTCTTAGGCCATATAAGCTCTCCTAAAGCTTATTCAAGCTTTTAGAGACTCTTAAAATACTGCTTAGATAAAGAAAATCAAAAATATAAAAAAAAAAAAAAAAGTCAACATTAGTCAACTTTGTTTGTTATTGAGTTTGATTGCAGGGTTCTGAGGTGAAAAAGGCAAAGCTTGGAAGTGAAGTTGGGCCTATCTAAAGATAGGCTTCTGTGGAAAAGCCTCTTGTTCATGCTAGAGGTTTCTTGTAAGTTTTTGCTTATTTTAAATTTCCCCTAAAAATCTTAAACTTCTGATTGCTTGCTTGTTTATTGCATCTCTGTGTTTGCTTTTGTTTTTTGTTTGTTAATTAAGTGATTTCTAGTTTAATTTTCATAACTTGCTTGTTTAAATACATAGTTACTTAGATCCTTATATTTAACTGTCAAAACTAATTAATTATTAAGCTTGTGTATTTGTCACTATTTTCTGTTCCTAAGTGTTTAAATAAGTTCAATCAGTCATAATTAATAGTTTCGGATCAAGTTTATACACCCTAGTAAGCATTTGATTTGAAAAACTCAAAACAGTCCCACATTAAGGGGTGTTTGGATTTGCAAAATTGGTTGTGTTGTTGTTGATCTCAGAAGGCAACCATAGCTCAAACAGCTTGCCTTAGGTTTCATTTGGTAGTTTAGACCATAAAATCCAGTCTTGTTTCACAAAAAAGTCAAAACCTCAAAAATTTGTCTCTCACAGTTAACTGTGAGAGTTTTAGGTACTCAAATCCATCAAAGTAGTTACATAAGTTGTTAATATAGAGTAATCTATCTTTAATATATCTCATAACATCATCTTTAATCAGTAGGAGTTAGTAGAAATTCAAGTAAGTCAAATCTTGTGTTTTCCTCAAAAAGTCAAATTGCACCTTTCAAATTTTTGCTAAAATTACAAGAATTTTTGTGATTTATGTGTTTGGATTGAGGATCTGAAATTCATTGTAGTTAAACTTTACCACCTCAACTTCATTTTCCCAGGGTTTCTTTAATTTTTGTGAATTTTCCTTGTGGACTAAATTACCCTTGGAAGTGAGTTGCAGGGCAAACCATTGCCCTGTGCACAGCTGATCATCTCACCACCACCACTTTGGTGGTGATTTTTGGCCAACCCAGTGGGCCCCAGTGGTTCCAATTGGTTTTTCCCAACCCCCTCCTACCAGGGAATAAGGATTGACTATTGGTTTGACCTAGGATCAAGTGGACCCCACCTGGAATCCACCCCTAAGTCTGTCCCATTTCTGAGTGAAACTCAGTTTGCTTAAGTGCTTATTTGTTCCCATACAGCTTATTTGTGCTTTATGCTTGTTGTTTCAAGCTTATTCAAGTTTGTTTAGCTTATTTGTATCAAGTTTTGACATTGTGGACCCCACCTACACTCATTTGAGCTCATTTGTCCAATCAGTCAACATAAGTCAACTGATTTGGTAAAGGGGGTGCATACAGCTTATAAATAAGCTATTTCAAAAGTGTTTTCACAAAAGTTTTCTATTTTCAGTAGTAAAGTAAGTTTGTAAAAGAAAATCCAAGAAAAACCAATTTAATATTAAGTGATAGTTTCTATTTAATTTAATTTAAATTTTATTTTTCATTTTTAGATTTTTATTAAGTACTTAGTATTTTTATATTTTTATTAATTACCTTATATAGTAAAGTACTTTTAGTAAATATTTCAGATTTTTATTCTGCCATTTAGTATTTATTATATTTAATACTAGTTTTCTTAATTATTAATTAATATTAAGTTTTAAATAGCATATTTAGTTTTTATAAAGCATAACCTAGTTTTTATATTTTTTATAGCTCTTATATAATATATTAGACTTTTAGAAAATATATTTTTAGTTTCTACTGTTTATTTTCCATTTTTCTTATTTTAATTATTTAAATTAGATTTTAGTTGATTAAAAGGTAATTAATTAGTAGATTAACCATAAACATAATTTTTAGAAGTTTTTATAATTTTTTAGGATTCTTGTGATGGTTAAGTAATTTTATAAATTTTATCTTAATTTTCTAAGTTAATTTAGTATTAATAGTAATTTAAATTAATTTAATTAGTTTAATTAAGTTAAATAGTTTTTAATTAATAACAAAACCATAAAAAGACAAAGATATTTATTTTTATTTTTTATACTTTTCTCAAGTTCCAATTTAACTTTAGAAATTATTTTTGCAAGTTTTTAGGTTAATTTGTAATATTTATAAATATTAGTTAATTTAAATTAGATTTAAATTAGATTTTAAATAGTTTTATTAATTAAATAATATTTAAATATTAAAATAATCATTTTTATAATTTCATTTTCATTTTCAAATTTCTTTTTAATTTTTAAGTTTCAAAAGTTTCAAAAGCACCCCCTGTAATTTGTAATTGTCCAAATCCCACTTTTTCAGTCTGATTGCGTGAATCTTAATTGTGAATTTGTGCATATTCTTGTATATCTGATTTTTGTGAATATTATATCTGTGTACAAATACAAAAATAACAGTAGCAAATTCAATTCCACATCATCTGGGCTACTGTCCTCAGTGTCACTCACTCATAAACGATTTCAAACGACACCATTTCAATCTCGCTGGGACTTTAACGACCCGAGGACACACTATACTATCCACGGAGTATTGAGATAAGCTGTTTTTGACTAATTGACCTTGGTCAATTATATCTGACGGTTTAGACCCAATCAACTATATTGGGCCTGTTTGACAGGAGCTTTTTGAAGAGCTGTTAGCTTTTTGTTACAAAAATAATCTCCTCTAAAATAAATAGCTTCGTTTGGATACATTAACTTTAAGCTTTTATTTCAAATAAATAGCTCCTAAATGAAAAGTTGATTCATAAAGCTTTTTAAAAATCATGAAGCTGTTAAAACTTTAAATTATTGATATACCCAACAACATCTGTTTAAAATTATAAATATGTCCTTTTATGTCATTTTACATATTATAATTACATTTAACAGCTAACTTAACAAAAACTTTTATTGAAAAAAAAAATATACAGCTTGTAGCTCATGTTAACAGCTTTGCAGTTTACAGCTTACATCATACAACTTACAGCTAGTTTTGCCAAACATAGTTTTTGAAATAAATAACCAATTGGTACATCAATATGTCATGGTTGCAAATTTATAACTGCATGCAATTTCATCGAGCTTAAATATATTTAAATATCAGTTAACTAATCATTATGTCAATATATTCTTGTGGTGCCAAAAAAAACACATGAAATTGATTTACAAAAAATAAAATAAAAATAACCAATTGGTACATCAATATGTCATGGTTGCAAATTTATAACTGCATGCAATTTCATCGAGCTTATATATTTATATATCAGTTAACTAATCTTTATGTCAATATAGTTTCGTGGTGCCAAGAAAACACATGAAATTGATTTACAACTTTGTTGTTACTTTGTTACACAACCAAAAAATGCTAATTTATAATTTTTATTTGATTACGTTTAAAAGGGATGTAAAAAATGTTAATTTAAAAACACATGATATTTGGTTGTCTTTACTAAATAAAATGAATTTTATTTTAAATTTGCATCAACCATTCAGTTGACTAATTAGGTGCCGAAATTAGTTTCAAAAACTTTTATAAACATGCTATTTGGTAGGTTGTATGTTTTCTAATTAAAAGGGATCTTATTTTAAAATTGCATCGACCATGTGGTTGACTAAATAGGTGCCGAAATCAGTTTCAAATTTTTTTCTAAACTTGCTATTTTTGTGGTTAATGCCACGTGTAGTTTTTTAGGAGTTTTGAAGGATTTTTCTTTATTTTTGCATTCTATAATTAGAAATCAAAGTCTATATTTACATCTCTCACGGCATTGGTTTCAAATCTCATCTATATATATCTTCTTCTCCCAATGTAAAATCATTCTAAAATCATATATATCAGCCTTAGAGCATAACTAATAGCGATGTCCACTTTTCTACTTTGCAATGCCTCATTCTCTCCATCTCATGGGTTACCATCATCACGTGAACGTAATAGTAGCCTGAACCAAGAGATCGTCCGCAACACTGTTAAATTTCCTCCTAGCATATGGGGAGATCAGTTTCTTACATACCACGAACCAGTTTAGCCTAATTAATCTAACCAAGCTACATACATACTTATGTAATATTATTGACTAAGTTGTTTGATATTGCTAATTTATTTGTGCATGTAGAAAAAAGATCTAGTCAATGAGAAACAACATGTTGAAGAGGTTGAAGAAATGAGGAAAAACCTATTGAACACAGCTTTTAGTGAGCCAAAGCAGCATACGAAGCTCATAAAGCTTATTGATGCTGTCCAACGCCTTGGAGTATCCTATCATTTCGAACAAGAAATTGAGGAAGCCTTGCAGCATGTCTATGCTACACATGGTGATCATAGGATCGGTAAGGACAACCTGAAAAGTACTTCACAATGGTTCCGAATCCTAAGACAACAAGGCTTTAATGTTCATCCGGTATGCATCTTTTTAGTATATACTAGATTGATTATGTACACACGCTAAGTTATGTTTTACACATGGGTACTTGTTTTGGTCATGTTGTAACAGGAATATTCAAGAACCATATGGATGACAAAGGAAAATTTAAGAAACACTTGAGTGGCGATGTTCAAGGCATGCTTGGTTTGTATAAAGCAGCATATATGAGTGTTAAAGGCGAGAAAGAGCTAGATGATGCCCTCGAATTCACTAAAATTCACCTTAGAAATATAGCCAAGGATCCTTCTCAAAATGCTTCTCTAAGAACCGAAATAGAACAAGCACTAAACCAACCACTTCGGAGAACGTTGCCAAGGCTAGAGGCGCTGCATTACATACCTAAATACCAACAAGAAGCTTCCCGTGACGAGACCTTGTTACATCTTGCAAAGTTGGATTATAACATGCTTCAATCAATGCATAAAAAGGAGGTAAGAGAAATCTGCAAGTGTCATACAGGCAAATCGATATTGTTAGCAAAGTTGATTACATCTAACTTATACCTTAACTTAGAACTTTTGGCATGAATCATAGAGCATTTCTCATTGGATAACTAAAAATTACTATATGTTTTGACACTATGCATTAATGATATTGATGTCTTAGATGGTGGAAGAATTTGGACTTCGAAAACAAGCTACCTCATGTTTGAGATAGATTGGTTGAAATATATTTTTGGATATTGGGGGTCTATTTTGAACCTCAACATTCTCGTTCAAGAATGTTTCTCGTCAAAACGAGTATGTGGTTAATTGTTCTTGATGACACATATGATAATTATGGTACTTATGAAGAACTTGAGCTCTTTACCGAAGCTGTTCAGAGGTACACAATACATTAATATGTATGCTCAATTGTCTGTAAGACTAGAGGTCATTGCTCCCTTAAATCATTTTAACAATCTAATAATGCTAATTTCTAACTATATATTGTCTAGATGGTCCCTAAGGTTCTTGGACTCACTTCCAGAATACATGACACTTATATATCAAGAACTTATAAATTACCAGGAAATGGAGGAATCAGTTGAAAAGGAAGGAAAATCATATCAATTATTTTATGTTAAAGAGATGGTAATTTGCAATTTTGCAAATTCTGTGATTGTACAGAATTAAAAATACGAGAGTATATATATTTTGTGGCAATGTCATTGTGTGCTTTGGGGTACAGATAAAAGAATATTGTCGGAACCTCTTAGTGGAAGCAAAATGGTTAAAAGAGGGGTACGTACCAACACTTGAAGAACACATGTCAGTTTCATGTATTACTAGTGCCTATGCGGTCATGATCGCCAACTAATATGTTGGACGGGAAAATATGGTTACAGAGGAAACCTTTAAGTGGGTTGCCAAATTTCCTCCTCTTGTTAATGATACATGTTTGATTTTAAGGCTTATGGACGATATCGCCGGCCACAAGGTACTAATGTACTTATCAAGTTTTCTTATTAATCAAGGTTGTGCATTATATGTATAGTTTTTGATGAGATAACATATATATTTCAGGAAGAACAAGAAATAGATCATGTTGTTTCAAGTATTGAATGCTACATTAATGAAACTGGAGCCTCAGAAGAGGATGCAATTAAGTTTCTTTCAAAGAAAGTTGAGAATGCATGGAAAGTTATAAATAAGGAGTGTCTAAGGCCTACAGAAATTCCCTTGCCTTTAACTATACCTCCACTCAACCTTGCTCGTGTGGCGGATATCCTTTATAAAACCAATGATAGTTACAATCATGCAGGGGAAGAAGTGATTAGTTTAATCGCATTTGATGGTTCTCGATGAGTACTCCATCTATATATGTAACACCTACCATTTCGCAAAAGTTATGAATAAACGATGCTGATTTACACCAAGGTTTCTACCAATCAGTTTCATTTTAAATAGTAATAATAAATGGTAATCGTTTAAAACTTAAAGTTCATGTATTACAATATAAACTTAAAAAAAAAATTATGTAACCTGACCAAAAGAGATTTGAAATACAACATAGTTATAAAAAATATATATAAATTTTTGCCACGTGTATACGTATGCGGGGATTTTAAACAGTAAATTGTTAAATAATATTTACATTTATTTAGGTATCACTTTACATATATTTATTTGCGCATATCACAATGACGTTTTGGATTATTATATGAAAGATATAAAAGAGTATTTGTTCAAATACCTGGTTCAGAATTAGGGAACGAAGAAGAATAAAAGATTTCTGGATTTTAGCTTATCACCATTAGAAGATAAGTCTATAATAATCTAGTTTGATATTAAGAAAGAAAGAATTTAGTAATAGCATTAAATCAAGTGTATAAAGGGGTGTTTTCACGCGTGGAAATAGTGACCGCGCCTCAAGCACCACTACTGTAAAACACCACACGTGATGAAGGAGAATGCTAACAAAAATAGTATATGCACATAGTTTTGTGGCTGAATGCAGACTTAGTAATTTAATCAAGCAAGGTATCTTACATATAAGAATGAATGCAGTTTTTGTTAACTCAAACATGGAAATCATAATACTTGTGTTCATCCCATCGAGTTAGCTTGATGGTATTAACCCGTCACTAGTATATAAGCAGGGACGTTTCGTACTTTTCGGTGACCCTATGCAATAACAACAAAGAGGCCATATTAAACTTGTAAACTAAATATAAACTGCATATAAACTTGAACTATATAACTCATGTATGTTTAATATTAGAGAAATGCTACATCCACCTACAATTTACAAAATAAAACCCACACGATGACATGTCACTTCCTGATTGGTGTGGTTTCTCTCTCTCCTCTTTTAATAAACCACTCACTTTCTAACACATCCTTGTCATGTCATCGTGTGGGTTTTTTTTTGTAAATTGTAGGTGGATGTAGCATTTCTCTTAATATTATACGTACTTATATGCAAAACTAATAAAAATGTGACCACTTGTATGTGAAAGTTATTTAAACATTCAACCAACACAAATACAAAGCTACTAATATGATACTGAATGCAAGCAACTCATAAGAAACTTAAAAAACAATTCATGTAACGTATGACAAACTAAAAAATCTTAAAACATGATCAAACAGCATTAACAAGCTTCTATTAATGTAGATTATTAAAACTAGGAAGCAACTGATCGATGAGATCAGGCTCAACACCTTATTATTCAAGCCCACACTTATCAACTTCTTTAATCTTTGTAAGTTTCGTGAGATGTATGACGGACATTCAGAAAGTTGTATACCATTTTTTAATCTGATAAAGGCAATGGGAAATCATAGTTTTTCTTTGTATCACGACGAGTTTAAGACCGTTTCCACATAAATCCAGTTCAACAAGCTTGACTTTATGCCAAGAGCAAACAGGAGACATTTATTAACATCTTTAAGACAAACTTGGTTCTATTTATACATTTTCATTCCTATTATACTAGTTACATCCACTCTCTCTCTGTGCTCTCTTTAGAAATAACATCATAACTTATGTAACATTGATAGAACTAGGAAATCTTTTTGGCCGTGCTACGCCCGGCCCAATCGGCTTCATATTCAAATTTTATGTTGCACTGGTGTTTCTCTACCACGCTAGTAAGAGAGTGTAGTATTAGTATATTTAGTTTGACTTATGTAACAAAAGTTATACATTACAAAGCAGTTACGTAAATGTAATGGCAACATTTTATCAACCATGCAAGTGTAAAGACATAGTTGTCGAATTAAGCTATTGATGATATTTGTCTTTGTTGAGTTTTGGTCGTCATCATGGTGTTTGCAATGTCTTCAAATTATCTTCTTTTGTCCAAAAGTTGGCAACCGAGAGCTTTTTCATTTGTAGCGATTCAAACCTCCTTCCCCTAAAATAGAAAGCATACAAATTGTAAGCGCATTAATCTAATGTCTTTATTGTCATTGATGTTGGGCAAGCATTTATCTAATATATTGATCTAAAAATGGTTGTATTGTAGTTTCTTGATTCTTTAGTGGCGGTCTAACAGTAACTCAATTGATCACATACAATAACTAAATAATTCAGAGGGTTATGACACTCATTTTTTGCTCAAATATACAAAATGTAACTAATATCCAGCGACTACAACTATTTAAATATATAGACAAACGAAATTAAATACTTACGTAATTTTTCAATTAACCAACTCCCCCGGCCAACTGGTTTTCATTCACCATACCTTGTTTCATACTTTCACCACTACCACCTCTTGATTTCCTGAAATAGGAGCACAAAACTTCACTCAGTAACAAAATGCATGCTTACATATATTTATAGTATTGAAACAATAATATAGGAAAGACAAAAATCACCACCTAAGCTCAAGCATTACATATCATGTTAAATGATTCTTAAAACAAATGAAGCAAGTGGTCTAATCATTCACAAATTTATGTGAGCAAAATCCTATGTTTCAAATCAACATATGAAGAACACAATTAATGTTTTCTTACATGGAATTTGTATATATGAAACTCTTCTCTTCTAGCTCAAAAGCCCAAAACTTGAAACACAATCCTGCAAAGCAAACAAATTAAAAAGGTAAAAGTTTTGACAGGCGACTATGGTGATTTAGATAAGAAGGTTTAGAACTTTTGGGAGTAAAATTGTGTAGTAAATATATTGAAGATTGTTTGACTCATCAAGTTTTAAGTAAATACGTGTCTAAGAAGACACAAACATGTAGCCACCTATTAGATGTGCTAAAGGATAATCTTGTAAACGTGGATATTGTTAAGGAACTAATAAGGTCATGAGTTGTCAAAAAACTAAGTGCTAACGTGGCAAGATTTCTGCACATTTACAAGCTTAAGGGCATTGCCTTATAATAAGAGGTAGATATGTGACCTAACAATAATGATTAAAAAGGAAATATAATAATTTAAAGTAATAGTAATAATAATTATAAAATATAATAAAATATAAAGTAACAATAATAATTAAATATAAAAATAAAAATAAAAAATTCAAAAAAGTTTAATATAATAATAATAATAATAATAATAATAATAACCTTCTCCGACATTCTGGTATAGTGATTCCTGGTCCTTCCTTTGATGATGTCTTATGTACTTTTAATGCGAAAATGGAGATTGACCTTTTAAGTAACCCAAGTGAGATTGCTGCCCCCAAACTCATAAAGAAATTGGCAGATATACATTTTACACGTGTTACCCAAACGGTTGAATCCACCTTTCGCCTATCTTCTCGACAGATGACGTAATGGAATTCGCAAAAGGAGGATTACACTTCAGATGGGCTTAGGGTGGTTCCAATATCTGGGTTGGGACAAACTATGAATGCTAGGACTTACCGATGTATGTTATGTTATCGACTTGGTGTTCCCCTATTTTCTGTTCAGATGCCATGCTCAGCTTGTTTCAGGGTCTTTGTGGGGGATGTTATGGGGACCATGCTGTATCGTGTCGGGTATTATTGGTATTAAACATCGACATAATGTGGTACGTGATGTTCTTGTTGACATATGTTCTCGGTCAGGTATTTCGGCTCGTAAGAAGGTTGATATTGGGCTTATTGGGGAAAGGGGCAAACCCTTACGTCCAGCTGATATGTTACTTTACTCGTGGGATAATAGGCTTGATGTATGTGTTGATCTTACAGGGTTATCACCCTTGACACAAACCGGTATGGTTGATTTTGTACCGGGTCGTGCGGTTTTTAACGCCGCACAACGCAAACGCATCAAGTACGTGGCTAAATGCGCGGATATTGGATATGAGTTTCTCCCCTTTTCATTCTCTTCTTTTGGAGAACTTAAGAAAGATGCGGTGACCTTACTAAAGCGTATTCGAAGATTCTCGTTGACTCAAGACATTGGAGCACGTTCTGCTGCTCATATTTTTAGTAGGATTAGCTTCGCTATAGCTAGAGGAGTGGGGGCCCAGTTAATATCTCGGCTCCCAACTAATTTCTTGTAAATCCTATAATTTTCTAATAAAGTGATAATAATAATAATAATAATAATAATAATAATAATAATAATAATTATTATTATTATTATTATTATTATTATTATTATTATTATACGCACAATATATTCATGTTACAAGCAAAAATACGAAAATACCTCCTCATGTTAGAACATCGTTAGCGGATAAAGTAAATGATTTTGCAACGTTTCTTCTTAGGGTGATAGGGGTGTTAATCAGGTCGGGTTGGTCGGGTTCGGGTCAAACGGGTCGGGTCCAAGTCAGGTCAAGACTAAAAATAATATACCCGAACCCGACGCTATTTGAGGTCGGGCTAGTCGGGTTCAGGTCAAATCTGGTCGAGTTAAATCGGGTCGGGTCAAGTCGGGTTCGGGTTTGTGCCATTTACAAAATCAGATAATTTGATTTTTTTAAACTGAGTACTTAAATTGCTTGCGGTGATTTTAGTTTTAGAAACTATAACTTACGTTACCGAAAACAAAGACTTGAAAGAAATTAAAGCTCTATAATAAGAATCTTCCAGCCCCATTGCCCCAATAGATCATAGTTTTGTGATCACAACAAAAAACTAGCCCAACCTCTAAAATGGCGTTCTTTTTGGTATTTGGTAATGGTAATATGGCATGCATCAATTCATTTGAAGGAAAAAAAAAAAAAAAAAAGCTAACTCGGGTTAACCCCGAATAGGCTAAGTATTTCGAACCCGATACCCGACCCTAGTTCAAACCCGGGTTAATTGGGTTGACCCGATTGATTCGAGTTAGATTTTGGAACCGAATAATGTATTTTGTACTTTACTCTTTTAACGATAAACTATAGTTGTGTTTGTAGGAAAAATGAAAACACGTAGCTAATAGACTCATAGAATGTACTATGTATCATGTTAAAAAAAAGATGTATGCGTGTATCAACTAAAGCATGCTACGAGCCTACAACACTATATAACTAGACCACAAAGCTATACTAAACACTCGTTCGCACAAATCGAATGTTAGGTACATTAAGAAATAACACCTGAATGCAAACTATTGTAATTTTGTCAAATTCGTACAGTAGAGGGTTGATATCTTTTAAGAATCTAGTTTAAACAAGATGAATGAGAATTATATTTTCTTCTAGCCATTTTTGTTTTTGTTTGGGTAATTTTAGCTTTTGATCTTCGGGCCGACTACTCTTTATGATTTGAGCTTATTGTCCACATGCATAAGGTGGATAAAAGCCCTCCTTTAATTTTTGAAAAGATTGGCGTAGTCACAACTCACAATAATTTTGCCACTAGACCTACACTAAGCAGTTCCGCCAACCAATTTAAAGAAAGAGAATACATGAAAAGGATATTTTGGTTTTAGGATTTGAGTTTCAAAATTAAATTAGCTAATGTTTAGTTTTGATAACGAAAAAGATCAATGTCTGTTTGTAACATTAAAAATCGACGGTAATATGAGCAATCTGTAACACCCCGCCGAAGGCGAAAACGCGAGATGTAACATAATCAATAATCATCACAAAAGAGATATTGAACAATACCATAATTTACATTAAAGGAAAAAGTATATCACTACAACATTGTTATGGCCGACATTGGCAATTAAAATACAAAGTCTTAGTTCCCAAACGATAGCTTTGTAATACATAATGATCAGTAGTGACATGTGAAAACTTCATTATGCATAGACCTTAAAGAAAAACTTACTTACGATTACCTAAAATGCATGAGAGAAAAAGGGTCAACTATGAAAATAGTTGGTGAGCACACACGGTTTATATAATAAGAAAAACATTTTGAGAAAGTTCACAAGGTAAAGGCATTTTAAATCAACTCAGTTGCAAATCCTATATTTTCCAAGACCGAAACCCATGGAGATGGGTGAATTTTCAACTCATACATTTGTTTTTTTTTTTTTTTTTTTTTTTCTTTTTTTTCGTTTCTATTTGTGTCTCACAGAATTTTTCACGCTCTTTCTTGTTAATTTTTAACTTCAAAATTTATCGGAAGAAAAATTCGATATTCTTTTCTTTCTTTTGATGTTCTACTTTTAAATCCATACATTATAAGAGAGAATATGTTTTTAATTATCCTATATCCGGATATGTGAATGGTTCATCAATTAAAAGGTGGTGGGTTCTAATTTCAATTAAAACATGTATAACGTATAAAGTGGTTATTTAGGTGGTGATACGATTTGTGTTTCTAGAAACATAATAAATTTGACATTTTGAGGGATATATATACATATATATGTATATGCATTTCCCCCACGTGGGTTAAAGATAGAAAACCGATCCACTAGTGGTCCATATTTATGTCTCTCATGGCACTGGTTTCAAATCTCATCTATATATATCTTGTTCTCCCAATGCAAAATCATTCTAAAATCACATATATCAGCCTTACAGCATACCTAATAGCGATGTCCACTTTTCTAGTTTGCAATGCCTCATTCTCCCCATCTCATGGGTTACCATCATCACGTGAACATAATAGTAGCCTGAACCAAGAGATCGTCCGCAACACTGTTAAATTTCCTCCTAGCATATGGGGAGATCAGTTTCTTACATACCACGAACCGGTTTAGCCTAATTAATCTAACCAAGCTACATACATACTTATGTAATATTATTGACTAAGTTGTTTGATATTGCTAATTTATTTGTGCATGTAGAAAAAAGATCTAGTCACTGAGAAACAACATGTTGAAGAGGTTGAAGAAATGAGGAAAAAGCTATTGAACACAGCTTTTAGTGAGCCAAAGCAGCATACGAAGCTCATAAAGCTTATTGATGCAGTCCAACGCCTTGGAGTATCCTATCATTTCGAACAAGAAATTGAGGAAGCCTTGCAACATGTCTATGCTACACATGGTGATCAGTGGATAGGTAAGGACAACCTGAAAAGTACTTCACAACGGTTCCGAATCCTAAGACAACAAGGCTTTAATGTTTCATCTGGTATGTATCTTTTTAGTACATAATACTAGATTGATTATGTACACACGCTAAGTTATGTTTTACACATGGGTACTTGTTTTGGTGATGTTATAACAGGAATCTTCAAGAACCATATGGATGACAAAGGAAAATTTAAGAAAGACTTGAGTGGCGATGTTCAAGGCATGCTTGGTTTGTATGAAGCAGCATATATGAGTGTGAAAGGCGAGAAAGAGCTAGATGATGCCCTCGAATTCACTAAAACTCACCTTAGAAATATAGCCAAGGATCCTTCTCAAAATGCTTCTCTAAGAACCGAAATAGAACAAGCACTAAACCAACCACTTTGGAGAAGGTTGCCAAGGCTAGAGGCGCTGCATTACATACCTAAATACCAACAAGAAGCTTCCCATGACGAGACCTTGTTACATCTTGCAAAGCTGGATTATAACATGCTTCAATCAATGCATAAAAAGGAGATAAGTGAAATCTGCAAGTAAGTGTCATACAGACAAATCGATATTGTTAGCAAAGTTGACTACAACTAACTTATACCTTAATTTAGAACTTTTGGCATGAATCATAGAGCATTTCTCATTGGGTAACTAAAAATTACTATATGTTTTGACACTATGCATTAATGATGTTGATGTCTTAGATGGTGGAAGAATTTGGACTTCGAAAACAAGCTACCTCATGTTCGAGATAGATTGGTTGAAATATATTTTTGGATATTGGGGGTCTATTTTGAACCTCAACATTCTCGTTCAAGAATGTTTCTCGTTAAAACGAGTATGTGGTTAATTGTTCTTGATGACACATATGATAATTACGGTACTTATGAAGAACTTGAGATCTTTACCGAAGCTGTTCAGAGGTACATAATACATTAATATGTATGCTCAATTGTCTGTAAGACTAGAGGTCATTGCTCCTTTAAATCATTTTAACAATCTAATGATGCTAATTTCTAACTATATATTGTCTAGATGGTCCCTAAGTTGCTTGGACTCACTTCCAGAATACATGACACTTATATATCAAGAACTTATAAATCATTACCAGGAAATGGAGGAATCAGTTGAAAAGGAAGGAAAATCATATCAATTATTTTATGTTAAAGAGATGGTAATTTGCAATTTTGCATATTCTGTGATTGTAGAATTAAAAATACGAGTATATATATGTATTTTGTGGAATGTCATTGTGCGCTTTGGGGTACAGATAAAAGAATATTGTCGGAACCTC
Organism: Artemisia argyi; assembly: GCA_030686995.1. Lineage (NCBI taxonomy): Eukaryota > Viridiplantae > Streptophyta > Magnoliopsida > Asterales > Asteraceae > Artemisia > Artemisia argyi. The sequence goes on along the minus strand of CM060709.1, from coordinate 221,139,082 downwards.
TTAGTGGAAGCAAAATGGTTAAAAGAGGGGTACGTACCAACACTTGAAGAACACATGTCAGTTTCATGTATTACTAGTGCCTATGCGGTCATGATCGCCAACTCATATGTTGGACGGGAAAATATGGTCACAGAGGAAACCTTTAAGTGGGTTGCCAAATTTCCTCCTCTTGTTAATGATACATGTTTGATTTTAAGGCTTATGGACGATATCGCCGGCCACAAGGTACTAATGTACTAATCAAGTTTTCTTATTAATCAAGGTGTGCAATGTATGTGTATAGTTTTTGATGAGATATATATTTCAGGAAGAACAAGAAAGAGACCATGTTGTTTCAAGTATTGAATGCTACATTAATGAAACTGGAGCATCAGAGGAGGATGCAATTAAGTTTCTTTCAAAGAAAGTTGAGAATGCATGGAAAGTTATAAATAAGGAGTGTCTAAGGCCTACAGAAATTCCCATGTCTCTAACTATACCTCCACTCAACCTTGCTCGTGTGGCGGATATCCTTTATAAAACCAATGATAGTTACAATCATGCAGGGGAAGAAGTGATCAGTTACATTAAGTCGCTCCTTGTTCATCCTTTAGTTTAATCGCATTTGATGGTTCTCGATCAGTACTCCATCTATATATGTAACACCTATCGCATTTGATGGTTCTCGATCAGTACTCCATCTATATATGTAACACCTACGATTTCGCAAAAGTTATGAATAAAATAAGCTGATTTACACCTGGGTTTCTAACAATCAGTTTCTTTTTAAATAGTAATAATAAATGGTAATCGTTTAAAACTTAAAGTTCATGTATTACAATATAAACTTTAAAAAAATTATGTAACCTGACCAAAAGAGTTTTGAAATACAACATAGTTATAAAAAATATAATACAAATTTTTGCCACATGTATACGTATGCGGGGATTTTAAATTAAATAATATTTACATTTATTTGGGTATCACTTTACATATATTTATTTGCGCATATCACAATGACATTTTGGATTATTATATGAAAGATATAAAAGAGTATCTGTTCAAATAACTGGTTGAGAATTAGGGAAAGAAGAAGAATAAAAGATTTCTGGATTTTAGCTTATCACTATTAGAAGATAAGTCTATAATCATCTAGTTTGTAAATTCTTTCTTTAAGGTATATGCATAACGTAGTAGTGGATTTAAATTTAAATCAAGTGTAATAAAGGGGTGTTTTCACGCGTGGAAATAGTGACCGCGACTCAAGCACCACTACGGTAAAACACCACACGTGAATACGTGACGAATGAGAATCCTAACAAAAATAGTAGATGCACATAGTTTAGTGGCTGAATGCAGACTTAGTAATTTAATCAAGCAAGGTATCTTACATATAAGAATGATTGCAGTTTAAGTTAAGTCAAACTTGGAAATCATAATACTTGTGTTCATTCCATCGAGTTAGCATGATGGTATTTGACCTGTCACTAGTATATAAGCAGGGTCGTCTCGTATTTTTCAGTAGCCCTGAGCAATGACAACAAAGAGCCCATATTAAACTTGTAAACTAAAGAGAAATTGCATATAAACTTGAACTATATGACTCATATATTTTTAATATTATTCTTACTTATTTGCAAAACTAATAAAAATGTAGCCACTTGCATATGTGAAAGATACGAAGCTACTGATATGATACTGAATGCAAGCAACTCATAAGAAACTTAAAAAACAATTCATGTAACATATGACAAACTAAAAAATCTTAAAACATGATCAAACAGCATTAACAAGCTTCTATTAATGTAGATTATTAAAACTAGGAAGCAACTGATCGATGAAATCAGGCTCAACACCTTATTATTCAAGCCCACACTTATCAACTTCTTTAATCTTTGTAAGATTCGTGAGATGTATGACGGACATTCAGAAAGTTGTATACCATTTTTTAATCTGATAAAGGTAATGGGAAATCATAGTTTTTCTTTGTATCACGACGAGTTTAAGACCGTTTCCACATAAATCCAGTTCAACAAGCTTGACATTATGCCAAGAGCAAACAGGAGACATTTATTAACACCTTTAAAACAATCTTTGTTCTATTTATACATTTTCATTTTTATTATACTAGTTACATCCACAGATCCACTCTCTCTCTACTCTCTTTGTCTCTTTAGAAATAACATCATATCATAACTTATGCAACACTGCTATAATATGTGACCTAACAATAATGATTAAAAAAGAAATATAAAAATTTAAGTAATAGTAATAACAATAATTGTAATGTAAATAAAATAACAATAAAACATAAAATAACAATAATAATTAAATATAAAAATAAAAAATTTTAAAAATTTTAAGAATATTACTACCTCCGTCCCATAATTTAAGTCCATTTTGATTTTTCTAATCCAACTTTGACCTTAAATATTAGTGTGTGTATTATATAACACTTAATTCAAAATATATAAACGAATTGAGTTTTAAATGTATTTTTATATGATATAAATTTCATCAAGTGTTATATAATAAAAACATAAATATATATGGTCAAAGTTGGATTTAAAAAGTTAATATGGACTTAAATTTTGAAACGGAGGGAGTAACTAATAATAATAATAATAATAATAATAATAATAATAATAATAATAATAATAATAAACTGCACAATACATTCATGTTACAAGCAAAAAGATAAAAATACATCTCATGTTAGAACATCGTTATCAGATAAAGGAAAAGAATTTGCAACATTTGTCCTTAAGGATATATAGTGTCTAACGTTCATTGACGGAAGAAGTAGATGTCTTAACTTTTCTGACATACTTAACCAAAGTTTCCTGGATGTTTTTACTGCTGTAGCAACCTTTCGGGTGAGAAAATATTAAGTTAGTAATAACTTGGTGTAAGTTATTACTTAGGATTTAGTGGTACACTTTGGTTGCAAGCCTAGATGTCATTATATAGCCTCCAATCACTTAATTCTCAATTAAAAACGTCCCCTAAGAAGTTATTAGTGAGAAATGACCAGCCATCCATGATAATGAGGAGTAAAAATGCCAATAAATGCAATCTTGTAAAAACAGCCACCATCCAACCGATCGGTATTTGCTCCAACCGATCGGTTGGTTCTTCAGGTCAACTCCAACCGATTCGGTTGCGAGCTCCAACAGAACAGTTGGATTGAACCTGCATGCAATTTTTTGTCTTTTTCTTTATCGTTCTTTGCCGCATGCATTCTCTTCCACTTTGGTGCTAATTCATTTCATAGAACTTGATATTATCTTGACATATGAACGTAGAAATCCTGAATCTATCAAATCCTTGAGTCCTTGTGTGATTCTTCACTTGTGTCCTTCTAAAAAATCTCCAATTATGCACCTTCACTTCATTTATTCATCTTTTCATCACTTTTTCCTGTTTTTGGCTACATTTGCTTGTACAAAGACTTTTCCACGATTAAGTAACAAATACGTATAAATATGGCTAATTATGATGCATAAAACACACCTAAAAACATGTATAATTTACGTGTTATCAAGGAGCTAATCTGTAGAGTGATTGGGCAACAGGTGCCGATCCGGGAATTAAGTCAATTTGGAATTCTACCTGGCGGACGGGAGGAAGTCCAGGTAAATCGTTTGGGAAATTGTCCGGAAATTCCCTAAATACGGGGATATCTTCTAGCCATTTTTCATCTGGCTTTGTCTCTGTTACTTGGATAACAAATACTGGACAGCCGCGAGAACAAACCTTTCGGTTTTGACGCAAGAGATGAGATTTAGTCGGGATCCATTCTGATCTCCTCGGATTATTAATGTTTAACCGTTGATATGGATATGAATGGTTTTCTCATCACAAAGAATCTTAGCATGATTCTCGGACAACCAATCCATACCTACGACAACGTCAAAACTACCGAGTTTGATTGGCATGGGATCGATTTGGAAAGGATGGTTTAAGAGAGTCAGGGTACAACCCTGGATAACGGTGTTAGTACTAACTAGTTTTCCGTCGGCTAATTCTATGTCATAGTGGGTATCTAGGATGCTAGGGAAAATCCTAATCCTAGTGGCAAGGGATCTATCTTTGAAGCTTCTATCAGCTCCAGAATCAAATAATACCCTAACTAGATGTTGATTTAGAAAGAACATACCCGTAACTACGTTCGAGTCCGGTTGTTCATTCCTATCCCTTAATATGTAGGCTCTTCCCTGGGCATCATCAGTACTCTTTTTAGGACATTTATTTGCATAGTGTCCCTTCTCTCCACAAGCATGATAAGTAACTGTCACCGGTAGCTGGTTGCTCCCAGTGGCAGGTCGTTTGAGCTTGCAATCCTTAGACTGATGACCCACCTTGTTGCAAGTATTACACTTAACAAAACAAGGCCCTGTGTGATGTAAGTTACATTTCTTACACAGAGGGGCTTTCCCAGCATAACCACTTCCCTTAGATGGAGTGGCAACATAAGCTCTAGTTTCTTCTTTCCTAATGTTTGGTTGGGGATAAGGGTTCGTACGATTATGGGTATTGGTGTTAGGGTTACGAAAGTTGTTGTTATTGTTAAAAGATCTCCGATCATCGAACTTTCGTTTATTATCTCGGGGCTCTGGCACAGAAATGTGCTTTGTTACTTGATCCATTAACCTCTGAGTGATGGTTATGGCTTCCTCTAAGCTTTGAGGTTTAGAGGCAGTAACATTCCCTTCGATACTACGAGGCAAACCTCCAATAAAAACTTCCATTGTCTTTTCAACAGTTTGCACCATTGTGGGACACAATGTTGCCAGCTCCTGAAATCTCCTAATGTAAGTTTTTATATCATTCCCCTTAACTGTCAAGTTAGAAAATTCATCCTCCATTTTCTTGACCTCAGTTCGGGGGCAGTATTTCTTAATCAGAAGATTCTTGAACTCAGTCCAGGTGGTCTTATAAGCTTCCTCAATACCCCTCAGTTGGGCATATGAGTTCCACCAGGTCAAAGCCTCTCCTGTAAGAGTACCGGTAGCAAACTTGACTTTACAGTCCTCACTACAGTTGCTACGGGCAAACACTGATTCACTTCATTTAAACCAGCGAACTAATCCTATAGCACCTTCCGAACCTTTGAAATTGAAAGTTTGGCAGCTCATAAATTCTTTGTAGCTACTCTTCTTCACTACAGGAATTTCTCTAGGCTCGGGGTTTCTAGGGGGTTATCGGCGTTAGCCATGTTAGCAACTATGGATTCTAGTGCCGCAGTCACACTGTCAGCAACTAGTTGCCTAATGGCTTCTGGAGTCATGGCAGAGGTAGTAGACGTTGACGTTCTTCTAGTCGGTGCCATTCTATCACTAATTGACAGATAGTCATACGGTGAGCACTACAACGTAACTCCTTACAGTGATAGCCATACGGTGAGCACTACAACGTAACTCCTTACATCAGTAATAACTAGATAGTCAAAACCAAAATTTTTTATTTTCGTAGACAAATTATCTTCAAAATTCGTGCAACCAACTACCCCTAGACTTTGAGATAAATTAGTGCACTTTTTGAAATGCCACTTAAAAGTTAAATCAATAATACCATACAATAACCTCGTGATCATGTTGTTTGATGCGTGGGAATCGCAACAGGCTTTACCTCTCGAGGGATCTCGAGAAGCTTACAACCCCCACCAGGCAGTGTACCTGATCGTTGTAGTATAGTATAGTGACAAGTACCGGGGGATTGATCGTTCAGCTTAGGAATAGTGTCGCTAGGATTAGAAAACCTAAATACTAGTTCTAAAGGTGAGGGATGATTATTTTTGTGTTTTTATATTTTATGGAAAGCAAATTAAAATCTCGGGTTTGAAGGATTTGGGCAGAATTAGTTGCTATTCAACTAACCCAATACTAAGATGCAATCAAAATAAAATACTAGAAATGAAAATAAACTAATTTATACTAAGGTTGTGAGCAGTAATTGGAGAAAATGTGTTTACTTAGATTTCACTACTCCCTAGATATCTTTTACACGTTAATTACTTGTTATAATTGCATGGATGACGGATCGTATTCCTTAATACGATTCATGGGGTGGCACACATAACTCCCCAATTCTATGAGCTCTTATCTCCTCCTACACCATGCCCAGCACAACTATAGGGATTGTAAACAGTGGTTCATGCATTAAATACAACCAATAAAGACCTAGTGCGCGTTGGTTCATGTTTCTTAAGACGTTCAAGCATGTTACCAATTGGAGATCTGCCAGTTTTCTTAAGCCTAACATATAAATCATTCATCCAAGACAAGAATAAACAAGTAATCAACACATAATCAATATCTAGGTTTCATTAGATCTAAGCAAACACAAGATAGATCTAGCCTAGCATGATGGAATTAAGACAAGAACAAGATATAGACAACCAACACATAGACATATTGATTGAATTAGAAGAACACTTATCTTGATTAATCATGCAAGGTATCAAGGGGTTGGAACCCTTGAAAAACCTGTAAAGTTACACCAAAATCGTACTTAGGGTTTCTCCCAAAACTTCTCTCTTTAAATGTGAAAAACTAGAAAACTATATATAGAAAAAGGGGTCTGACGGCGTCAAGACCAAATAGGTGACGCCGTCACCTCGCCGCCAAAACAATCCTCGGACTGCCTATATCTACATTTGACGCCGTCAAGTACAAAACATTTCCAGGCCGTCATGACTTTTACTCTTGACGCCCTACCTTCATGATGCCGTCAAAACTCTTCTGGGTCGTCATGGAATTTTACTCTTGACGCCGTCAGGGAACTACTCTTGACGCCGTCATGCACTGTTCCCAGCATGAAAAATTAAGTCTTTGGCGTTTTCTTCACTTTTATGCTCCAAAAACGTCCGAATTGCTCCCTTTTCCAGATTTCACTCCCAAAGTACCTAAAATCACAAAAGGAACGATTTGGGGCAATATTTGATCAAATAAATTCGGATTCGGGCTTAAATGACCCCCTAAAAACGGATCATTTTTCGCCTCATCATATACCCTTACACTTGAGATTTGCTTGTCCTCAAGCAAATGCGCTTTTATTCTACTCAAAATACAAGTTAGGGGTCATTTAACACTAATATAAAAGTAATTACAACAAATAATCGTTCCACTAAAGACCAATAGACAAGCACGGAGGTCGTACACTAGCACCTCACAAATAGTGTTTAGATACTCACATCTCTCGGGTGTAATAAAGTGTAAATTACAATATAGAAACGGAAGATATCTCTCACTACCTGTCATAGCAAAATAGATTACCATAGGCTTGGGAAAGGATCAAACCTCCACCACATGGCGTAAGCACCTAGGATAAACTATCAAAGAGGTCTTTTAAAGGGTTGTAACGTTAGGTGTAGGGATATGAAATACACAGTTTTGTTGGATAAAGGAAGTTTTACCTGGTGGCGAGTTAACAATCTTGGTTAATTACATGTACAATATGGCGTTGCTAAGCCAAGACTAGACTCGACTCAAGCTAATAAATGAAGAATAACAAAAACATAAAATAAACATAGAATAAAACGGGATGGTAGTCCGTATGTTTTTTTCTCTTTTCTTTTTCTATTTTTTTTTTTTTTTTTTTTTTTTTTTTTTTTTTTTTTTTGCATACACTCTTACCCTACCATCCAAAATAATACATCATAGGGAATAAACATTTCCCTTACACTTGAATCTTTACATACTTTACATTAAACTAATCTAATGACTCGAATTAAGAAAATCAAAACACTTGGAGCACTTTTAAGATTATCGTACATATGGGGGTAATAAGTGATGTTCTTCCCCATTACTCCATGAAATAAGTACTTACCCATGAGTCCCAATCGTCCCAAAACAATATGTACAAGGATATGACTCGACTTAGCAACCATGTAATCAATTAGAAAGTTAACTTAGGGTTTAACAAATAACAATAATGCACTAAAAATGAGCGCATACACGGAAGGCTAAGGCGATTTGGTTGTACATTTAAGTGGGGTGTAACAAATTCTTCCTTTAAGTAAAATGCTTAAAGTTAGAAACGAAAAGATAGGCTCGGAGGGGTGTACTAGGGGTTTCGTGTACTAAAAATGAGTACAACGCTAAGGGTGTGGGAAAAATTAGTTGACTTAACTAGCCAAGTAATATGACTTAAATGGTCAAGTAATTATAATACGGGTTTAACACAAGGGTAATCCTAATGCGTCTTATCATGTAGTAAATCCTACCACACGAATGTAGTCTCACTAGCGGTCTCGGGATGCATCACTAACGCAAGTTCTAGAATCTAAATGCTACCGGTACCCTCATAAGCACTAATAGTAAATGCTTTTCCTATCAAATCTAAAGGTGAACCTCACATTTTTGGGTGGAAAATTTTTCTGAATATACGGTTATGTGCTAGTCATACAATCTCCTATCCATGAGACGCTTGCTATGGCTAAAGTTTCACTCCTAAATGTTGTAAAAAATTTTAAATTTGGCGCTAAAATTACACTAACAAGTATTTCTCATAATTTTATTACACATCTACCATCAAACAAAACAAACTCAAGCGAAAGTGCATATGTAAGGTATCATCTTTTTACCCTCCCCTTACACTTAAGATGAACATTGTCCCCAATGTTCAAGTAAAGAATGTAAAAGTGAAAAAGTAAAGAGAATGAAATCAAATACTCCCCTGATTCGCTCGGTATGGATAATAGGGTGGTCAGGTTAAATCTTCCTCCAAGAAAATGAACAATCAAAGCTTCCCTTTCATAATATAAATCATCTTCTTGTCATACATAACCTGTAACACCTGACAAAATAGATAAGACAATCTCGCGTAAAATCGGCGGCATCCTATATAAGTTACTAAATCCTAGAAAACAAGATAAGATATAATGCTTGTGGAATGAAGTTTGCAGATCTCCTGGAGATTATAAAACTTAATAATTCACAAAAACCATATGACTCCGTTAGAAAAACAAAACCGGTAAAATTTCCAGATTTTTACTCCTGACGCCGTCAGAATTGACCTGCAGAAATCCTTATGTTAAGTTTCCGGAAAACTTCTGGAAAAACTTGGTTCTACTTCCTGGAAAATCCTGCAAAACTTCATTATGACTCAATACAAGCATTTGACTCTAACAAATACGAATATACATGTTCATTTAATATTGTGGAGAATCATGATCGGTTTGTTTCTTAAAAACATATTTGGGGTTTCCCCATACACTTATCTTTTGCAAAAATACCTTTAGGTGGAGTTAAGACTAGGCCAAAACAACAAAGTAAAGTATTTCCACATTTTAGTTTAGAAACATGATCTACCAACAATAAAAATTAAGCATGCATACGAAAGCAAATAACAAACAAACAAATAAAATCACACAAAACATGGGTTGCCTCCCAAGAAGCGCTTTTCTTTATTTACAAGTCTTGTAGCTAGACTCAAGATCATGGGTTACTACGTGACTTCATCATTGGTTCCACTCTCTAGGTCGTCCTCTAAACCAGTTTTGTATTCCGGACCTAGTTGCAAGCATTCCTTGTAGAAACCAAGCATTCTATTCTTTACATACTCTACTCCTCTACGTCTATCCTCCTCATTCCTATAATAAGCCGCTTGCTTGTGTTCTTTTTCGAAATTAGAGAGAAGGCGGTATTGCTCAATCTTGTAGGGCATTTGATAGGCAACCTCATCGTTCTCTTCCTTAAATCTAACTATCCCTAAAGTCGGATCATAACTCATCCTAGTGGCTTCAACAAATGGTTTTCCGAATATTACTTGGCTTAGGCAAGCATCTATCACTGGACGAATGTCTTCCACTATCATAAAATCGATCTCATAGGTGAGATTCCCAATAATTACATGTAATCCCTTCACTCTTCCTGCGAAATTATGTCACACCCCCTAAAATCGGGTCCAGCGGAAGCATACATGTAGCTGGGGTGTAACTCAATTGGTATTACAACACAAATTCAAAAATGGTTTTCACTTCAATCAATTAGAATAAAATCGTTTAACCAAAAGTATTGAATCTACATTGTTAAAAGTAGTGCGGAAGTAAGCCCGTAAAATAGTTTAAAACGGTCCCCAAGTGAATATCAGAGTCTTCTATGACCATGCCATGCCCTGCCAAAACCTCCAGTAGCGTGCCATTGCTTAAAACCTGAAAATACATGCTAAAGAGTGTCAACACGAGGTTGGTGAGTTCATAAGTTTGTATTAAAACAATAGTGTTGGGAGTTCAATAGAGAGTTTTGTGACCATTGTGTGACTCACAATGTCATAAAAATAAAGTGTTGTGACCATTGTGTAACTCACAATGTCAATAAAAAAATAAAGTGTTGTGACCATTGTGTAACTCACAATGTCATAAAAATAAGGTTTACCTTACAGTAAAATCAGGATTGTGGACCATGAGTAGAGTGTGTGATCATTACAACAAATATAATATCACATAGAAAAATAGTCTATTACGCTAGCGCTAAGTTCATGCAACCGAAGCTATAACAGTGTGCATGCTCTAGAAGCATGTTAAATATAAAGGCCCGGCAAGTGTTTATCCCGTTACACTTGTAATTCGACATGTTATACACTCGCGTTTGCCTATCCGGTCAAACCGAACGGGGGAGTCACCACCAATAGATCTATTTATAACATTCGCGCTTCCCAGCAGGAATTGACGGTTCATGAGTTTGGGCATAGTGGGATTCAAGGGCTTAGGCTAATCCGCGTAATAGTGTAAATAAAGCATAAGTTTCAGTATGGTCCATAAAAGTGTTTGCATAAAAGCAAGAGTTCATAAAGTGTGTTGCATAAAAGCAAGAGTTCGTAAAGTGTGTTGCATAAAAGCAAGAGTTCATAAAGTGTGTTGCATAAAAGCAAGAGTTCATAAAGTGTGTTGCATAAAAGCAAGAGTTCATAAAGTGGGTTGCATAAAAGCAAGAGTTCATAAAGTGTGTTGCATGTTTATAAAACGCTTGTGTATGCGAGAAAATAATCAAGTATGCAACTGATATACCCATAGGTGCATTTGAATAATCAATCAAGCCTTCAAAGGAACAGTAGTGTTTAAGTAAACAATTGCGCATTCAAGCATTGAGTTTAGTCAAAAACGAGCATGTATTCTCCCCCAAAACAGTTATAAAAACAGGTAAAAGTAGGGGGTATGAACTCACCTGGTGCGATAGCTATGATGACAAAAGTGGATACATTGAAATGAGGCACGATCTCTAATCGCAACCTAATATGAATGATAGTTTCTAATGTAAGAAACGAAATGATGCTACACATGCAAGTACGTATGTTATCGATACCACTCATTAGTTTTGAAAATAGTGTTTATCGTCAAAAATACATCTTTGACGTCTCGTTAAGTTAATAACCACTTTTCATGTAGTTGTGTTGAAAAGGTACTCCACGATCCTTGTTTGGTGTTTTATCGGTAAATATAAGGTTTTCGTCACAAAAATAGCATTTTCATAACTTGAAAATATGCCCCAAGTGGCCTCGCAAAACAAGTCGCGAAATGTTGTACGTTAGGGGTTAATGGTCAAGCTCGGCGTTTTTGAAAACCTTGTAACAATATCTTGAAGTCGTGTTATTTAACTTTTGGCTATACGGGTCTCGATCGATGAGAAAATCGACTCTCATTGTTGTTACTTGAAAGTATTATGTTCAATACTTAGAAAATTTCATTATAGCAAAAGCTGTCAAAATATATATAGTTTATCGGGTATATAGATGAGGTCGTAGTTTATTCGTTACGAGTCCAATGATCAAACGGCCAATTGCTTTGAAAAGCTTGCTGGGAGATCTTGATTTCATAAAACTACGGCTCGGACTCAAACTGATCCGATCATAAAGAAAAACAGCCGTGAAAGTGGTGTCTCGCAAAGACAGTTCACGTCAAAACTCTATTAGTGTACAAAAGCTGATGGAAATTTATAAATATCGGCTAAGTTCAAACGCTTGTATCTTTTTCGTTATAAGCCCGTTCTCTATGTTCTTTATATCCCCGCGAAGGTATTCAAGTATACTTTAGGTTTTTCAAGGTCTCGGCTAGTCAAGATATCATTTAATCTCAGTTTTCCTAGCTAGAAAAATCGGGACAGATTCAATATTTCAGAAAATATAGTTTTCGTCGTAAATCTTGAAAATAGCATATCTTTTTCGTCGTAACTCGGATTTTATCCCCGTTTTCGGCCATAGTTTCGTCTTGGAATGTATTTTCTAAATCTTGGGTCCAAAGTTACACCCTAGACCCTGATTTTCCCACGTTTTGCAAAAATGGACAGTAGCTTTTATATAGTTGTAAAAATCAACTTTTCTAGTACAAGGGTTGTTCAAAGCTTAACCAAACTATCTCAAATCAACTCCACAAGTACCCAATCCTACCATACACCTTCTTAGGGTGTCATGGGTTCCTAGTCTTCACCAAAAATGGTGGATCTCATGAGATTTCTAATAAAAATTATAGATCTAGTGTTTATAAAAACAAAATGAGTAATAAGTGGTATGGATCTTACATACTTGCATGTTTTACCAATATATCTTGAAAATACATAACAATATAAAGTAAATGAAAGTATGAAAAGATCAAAAGTGTTTTTGAAGCTTACTTGAAGATTTGAGGTGATTTGATGAGAAAATGTATAATAACCTAGGGTTTTTACCACAAAACCCCAACTAGATCATGATTAGAACTTGATAAACACTTGGATCTTGAAAAGTTAATGGTTTCTTCTTTGCTTCTTTTCTTGGCCGATTTTACCCAAGGATGAGGAAGAGAGAAACTTTGCTAGTGTTGGTGTGTTGGATGAAGATGAAAAATGAGATAATGAAAGTATATATGTGTATATATATAGCAAGTGAATAATTGGTGGTCAAAAGTCTTGGTCCAAAAGTGGTCTTAGGGGGGGGGACATGGGGAGGCAAACATGGAGGGAAAAGGGGGGCTTGTTGGTGGCTCATTAAATGAGCTTGTCCCCTATTTTAAGTATTAGTTAGATCTTTTGTTTTAGGTGTTATCGGGTACCGAGTTAACTAAAAATAAATGTTACCGAGGTAAAATAAAATACGACGAAGTTGTAAAAGTTGTAAAATATTATTCCAGATGATAATCGGGTGTTAGAATAATTATTGAATTGAAATTTCGCCAACCGACGAAATAATGGGCTCCGACCGTAAAAATATAGCCATTGATTTCAAAACACCGGGTAACTTAATAATATAATTTTTATATTATTATAACGAGTATGTAAATATGTTAGGATCATAGTCGGGAGTATTGGGTATACGTTAGTAGTAAAACTGAGTGGTATCGTTAATTACAAATTAAGCATACGTAAATTAAAATAATGCATATCCGTGTAGGTTCTCAAGTGATGATGATAATGTGTAGACTATTCCAGTCTATATCAAGTGTCATTACTGAATGATGCATGAATTCGCAGCTAAACCTAACTGGTTACGCGAATTTAAAGACTCGTAAACTCAGTTTACGAAAAGACGAACGTTGATCATGAATAGTGATTTCCCTTCAGGAATGAATAGTGTCACATGAATAGTAAAATTTTTGAACGCTTCTCGGAATCACAAACTGACTCCGAAAACGATGAATAGTAAAATGATGAATAGTGACCGATGAATAGTGACCGGTGAATAGTAATTGATGAATAGTAACCGATGAATAGTAAATAGGAGAAATGTCCCGAAAATGTGGGTTGTTACAGTCTCACCCCCTTAAAAGGAACTTCGTCCCGAAGTTCAGTTTGTGTTGGTCTCTGGAGTGGTATTGGTGAAAAGATGATGATTCTTATCGTGTGAGCTATTGAGCTCTAACAAGGTTCAAGTCTGACGGCCACCAGGCCTACTCTGTCAGAAATGTTGAATGGTCCAGTGTATATCGGGTTCATGAATGCTTACTGGACTAGAGAGTTGGGCTTTTCCCAATTTCAATCCGTCAATGGATGTTGGCACTTCGGCCATAGAGTGCTTCGAATGGTGTAGTCTCTAAGCTCGTGTGGTAACTATGGTTGCAACTGAATTTGATTTATGGCAAGTGGTTAGTCCAACCATTTCTAATGTCAATCACACCCGATTTGGGCATATCTCCCTATGTTTGAATCATTCTCAAATTCTGACCATTGGTCTACAGATGATAGGTGGTGTGGTTCCAAAGAGATCTTAATGAAATCATTAGGAGTTGAGGTGAATCAAATTCCCTTATTAGAAATAATTGAAATGGATATCATGAATCTTGTTTTGGAAAGACTTACAAGGTTAAGTCCGTCAAAGGGTGTTGTTAAAAATAATAGATTTGGATAAGGTTGTGATCCTCCGCAGGACGTCATGAATTGAGTTTTTCTCCACTTACGATGCTTATTCTCCATTACTAAGATTCTCCCCAAGTTATAAATCACAAACCCCTAAAGGTATAAGAGATGTAATATAGTGATTGATTTTCAAAGTTTGTTTTGGAGATTGGGTGTTTTGTTCATAAACCTTCCCTAAGTAAATAAATTTACAACTTCAAGCAACCGGCTTTCCAAGTAACCTTTCTTTTTTTTTTTTTTTTTTTTTTTTTTTTTTTCCCGATGTTTCAAAATTTAGTAGTTATGCAAGATAGGACTATTTTCAATATAAAGTGGATAGTATGGTTTACCAAAGATTGTTGTTTAAAATTTCCTAACATTTAATAGTTTTGTGAAAGGTTAACCAAAAGGAATTTGCTTGTCAAAATAAGTGCCTCAGAAAAGTATTTCTTACAAGATATATGTTTTGTATAATGGTAGTTTGGAGAAAAATCCATTTAGAAGTAAAAGTATTAAGAGGATAAAATAGTCGGGTAGGTATGTCTGCACAATGCATGGATGTCTAACATGTTTGAATAATGTCTATTGGTGAGGACATGTTCAATTGAAGGTTCTATAGTCTTGGTTAGGAGGTTGGATGTATCTCTATAGTGTTGCTTAGTGAGCATTCGCATCGAAACTAATCTTGTAATTCAGTCAAGCCAATACTTTCCAGATGGGGGAATTGTGGCAATCAGGCCAGTGATAGTGGTTCGATTGGTTTTGTGGTATCCTGAGATTTCTGTTGAGTTTTGAATGGTTTCAATGTACAGAGGGATCCTCCTTATAGATGGTATGGAAAGTCTTTCCTAAGGAGGTCATTGATAATATCCACTTATCAATATAGGGAGTAGTGAGGGATGAGTGACATCGGAGTGTATAGAGTGTTAGCTAATCCCTTATATATGGGGATGGGGAAAGGAAATGATAATGAGGGTGAGAAGGGGAAAGATTGTGACAACTGCACATAATAAGATTGTGATGAAAGAAAACACTGTGATATAAGTGTATCGTGCATACACGTAAATGTCCATGAGATGAAATGACCAGTTTGCGTGCTTCCAATCGGTGGTTAACGAGATGGGGAAAAGTATGAATGTTCTGCCAATGAGTGTTTATACATACGTAAATGAAACATTTGGGAATTGAGTAGAGAATTCAATCCAGACAGAATTTTATTATAACCATTCTCAATATTGCAAAATTCATTTCTGAGTCAGACATAGGTGGTCAGCCTATATCTCACTATCCCAGGTTGAATATAGATGACCAGTCTATATTCCACCGAGGTTCCATGAATTTTGAAATACTCAGCTCAGTTATACTAAGACTATGTCCTTCCCAAATACCAAAATGTTCTGAAAGACAAAAGCAAGTGACCAAACTCGAGGTCAAATTATGAAGCTATGCAAGGAAAAGCATAACGTGGTGACATATACGATACATGAGCATGCTTAAATGAAAGACAATTATAGTAATCAACTATAATAAGTGAATATAATATACCAGATAATGAGACACAATTCTCATCACCTATGTCGGCAACAAACCACAAATGAGGCTTCAGCTTGGCAGGCAGGCACGTGACGGTCATAGGGTTAACTTTTCGTAAAAGTAGCTATAGTCTAGGTTTTAAAAACACTTAGTTCGCTATAGCCAAAGCTCTGATACCAATCTGTCACACCCCCTAAAATCGGGTCCAGCGGAAGCATACATGTAGCTGGGGTGTAACTCAATTGGTATTACAACACAAATTCAAAAATGGTTTTCACTTCAATCAATTAGAATAAAATCGTTTAACCAAAAGTATTGAATCTACATTGTTAAAAGTAGTGCGGAAGTAAGCCCGTAAAATAGTTTAAAACGGTCCCCAAGTGAATATCAGAGTCTTCTATGACCATGCCATGCCCTGCCAAAACCTCCAGTAGCGTGCCATTGCTTAAAACCTGAAAATACATGCTAAAGAGTGTCAACACGAGGTTGGTGAGTTCATAAGTTTGTATTAAAACAATAGTGTTGGGAGTTCAATAGAGAGTTTTGTGACCATTGTGTGACTCACAATGTCATAAAAATAAAGTGTTGTGACCATTGTGTAACTCACAATGTCAATAAAAAAATAAAGTGTTGTGACCATTGTGTAACTCACAATGTCATAAAAATAAGGTTTACCTTACAGTAAAATCAGGATTGTGGACCATGAGTAGAGTGTGTGATCATTACAACAAATATAATATCACATAGAAAAATAGTCTATTACGCTAGCGCTAAGTTCATGCAACCGAAGCTATAACAGTGTGCATGCTCTAGAAGCATGTTAAATATAAAGGCCCGGCAAGTGTTTATCCCGTTACACTTGTAATTCGACATGTTATACACTCGCGTTTGCCTATCCGGTCAAACCGAACGGGGGAGTCACCACCAATAGATCTATTTATAACATTCGCGCTTCCCAGCAGGAATTGACGGTTCATGAGTTTGGGCATAGTGGGATTCAAGGGCTTAGGCTAATCCGCGTAATAGTGTAAATAAAGCATAAGTTTCAGTATGGTCCATAAAAGTGTTTGCATAAAAGCAAGAGTTCATAAAGTGTGTTGCATAAAAGCAAGAGTTCGTAAAGTGTGTTGCATAAAAGCAAGAGTTCATAAAGTGTGTTGCATAAAAGCAAGAGTTCATAAAGTGTGTTGCATAAAAGCAAGAGTTCATAAAGTGGGTTGCATAAAAGCAAGAGTTCATAAAGTGTGTTGCATGTTTATAAAACGCTTGTGTATGCGAGAAAATAATCAAGTATGCAACTGATATACCCATAGGTGCATTTGAATAATCAATCAAGCCTTCAAAGGAACAGTAGTGTTTAAGTAAACAATTGCGCATTCAAGCATTGAGTTTAGTCAAAAACGAGCATGTATTCTCCCCCAAAACAGTTATAAAAACAGGTAAAAGTAGGGGGTATGAACTCACCTGGTGCGATAGCTATGATGACAAAAGTGGATACATTGAAATGAGGCACGATCTCTAATCGCAACCTAATATGAATGATAGTTTCTAATGTAAGAAACGAAATGATGCTACACATGCAAGTACGTATGTTATCGATACCACTCATTAGTTTTGAAAATAGTGTTTATCGTCAAAAATACATCTTTGACGTCTCGTTAAGTTAATAACCACTTTTCATGTAGTTGTGTTGAAAAGGTACTCCACGATCCTTGTTTGGTGTTTTATCGGTAAATATAAGGTTTTCGTCACAAAAATAGCATTTTCATAACTTGAAAATATGCCCCAAGTGGCCTCGCAAAACAAGTCGCGAAATGTTGTACGTTAGGGGTTAATGGTCAAGCTCGGCGTTTTTGAAAACCTTGTAACAATATCTTGAAGTCGTGTTATTTAACTTTTGGCTATACGGGTCTCGATCGATGAGAAAATCGACTCTCATTGTTGTTACTTGAAAGTATTATGTTCAATACTTAGAAAATTTCATTATAGCAAAAGCTGTCAAAATATATATAGTTTATCGGGTATATAGATGAGGTCGTAGTTTATTCGTTACGAGTCCAATGATCAAACGGCCAATTGCTTTGAAAAGCTTGCTGGGAGATCTTGATTTCATAAAACTACGGCTCGGACTCAAACTGATCCGATCATAAAGAAAAACAGCCGTGAAAGTGGTGTCTCGCAAAGACAGTTCACGTCAAAACTCTATTAGTGTACAAAAGCTGATGGAAATTTATAAATATCGGCTAAGTTCAAACGCTTGTATCTTTTTCGTTATAAGCCCGTTCTCTATGTTCTTTATATCCCCGCGAAGGTATTCAAGTATACTTTAGGTTTTTCAAGGTCTCGGCTAGTCAAGATATCATTTAATCTCAGTTTTCCTAGCTAGAAAAATCGGGACAGATTCAATATTTCAGAAAATATAGTTTTCGTCGTAAATCTTGAAAATAGCATATCTTTTTCGTCGTAACTCGGATTTTATCCCCGTTTTCGGCCATAGTTTCGTCTTGGAATGTATTTTCTAAATCTTGGGTCCAAAGTTACACCCTAGACCCTGATTTTCCCACGTTTTGCAAAAATGGACAGTAGCTTTTATATAGTTGTAAAAATCAACTTTTCTAGTACAAGGGTTGTTCAAAGCTTAACCAAACTATCTCAAATCAACTCCACAAGTACCCAATCCTACCATACACCTTCTTAGGGTGTCATGGGTTCCTAGTCTTCACCAAAAATGGTGGATCTCATGAGATTTCTAATAAAAATTATAGATCTAGTGTTTATAAAAACAAAATGAGTAATAAGTGGTATGGATCTTACATACTTGCATGTTTTACCAATATATCTTGAAAATACATAACAATATAAAGTAAATGAAAGTATGAAAAGATCAAAAGTGTTTTTGAAGCTTACTTGAAGATTTGAGGTGATTTGATGAGAAAATGTATAATAACCTAGGGTTTTTACCACAAAACCCCAACTAGATCATGATTAGAACTTGATAAACACTTGGATCTTGAAAAGTTAATGGTTTCTTCTTTGCTTCTTTTCTTGGCCGATTTTACCCAAGGATGAGGAAGAGAGAAACTTTGCTAGTGTTGGTGTGTTGGATGAAGATGAAAAATGAGATAATGAAAGTATATATGTGTATATATATAGCAAGTGAATAATTGGTGGTCAAAAGTCTTGGTCCAAAAGTGGTCTTAGGGGGGGGACATGGGGAGGCAAACATGGAGGGAAAAGGGGGGCTTGTTGGTGGCTCATTAAATGAGCTTGTCCCCTATTTTAAGTATTAGTTAGATCTTTTGTTTTAGGTGTTATCGGGTACCGAGTTAACTAAAAATAAATGTTACCGAGGTAAAATAAAATACGACGAAGTTGTAAAAGTTGTAAAATATTATTCCAGATGATAATCGGGTGTTAGAATAATTATTGAATTGAAATTTCGCCAACCGACGAAATAATGGGCTCCGACCGTAAAAATATAGCCATTGATTTCAAAACACCGGGTAACTTAATAATATAATTTTTATATTATTATAACGAGTATGTAAATATGTTAGGATCATAGTCGGGAGTATTGGGTATACGTTAGTAGTAAAACTGAGTGGTATCGTTAATTACAAATTAAGCATACGTAAATTAAAATAATGCATATCCGTGTAGGTTCTCAAGTGATGATGATAATGTGTAGACTATTCCAGTCTATATCAAGTGTCATTACTGAATGATGCATGAATTCGCAGCTAAACCTAACTGGTTACGCGAATTTAAAGACTCGTAAACTCAGTTTACGAAAAGACGAACGTTGATCATGAATAGTGATTTCCCTTCAGGAATGAATAGTGTCACATGAATAGTAAAATTTTTGAACGCTTCTCGGAATCACAAACTGACTCCGAAAACGATGAATAGTAAAATGATGAATAGTGACCGATGAATAGTGACCGGTGAATAGTAATTGATGAATAGTAACCGATGAATAGTAAATAGGAGAAATGTCCCGAAAATGTGGGTTGTTACAAATTACTTATCAGATTCTTACGGGGCATCATCCTAAAATCAAGTTGCTTCTTCATTACCCAATTGTAATAAGTCCTAGTCATGATGTTAACGGGGGATCTAGGGTCGATGTAAGCTTTCCATATATGCATGTGTCCGATATTGCATGGGATGTTAACGTTAGAGGGGTCTCCCATTTTGATAAGGGGTGTCCCGAAGATATATGGTCTTTCGGGACTGTCGAATAAATCCTTATGGTACTCCCGTTCTTCCTCGGTGGGCAACTTATCAAAGTATTTTTCTATAGGCTCTACCTCCTCTAATTCCTCTTCCTTGTTAACCTCAACTTCCCTACTCTCATTCTTAATCTTGGCTTCTACTCTAACTTCATCCTCGTCACTCCTCTCTATCTCCTTATCTATCGGCTTAATGGTGACAACATCGACAAAGTGGACATGTTTGGATGATGAGGGGTCCTTAATTTGGATTCCACTATTGGTGTCCCTAGTGTCCTTCCTAGGTGTGATTAATGCTTGGTTGTTCAGGGCTTTCAACAAGTTGTCAATCTTGTTGGTCATCTCCGTTTGTTGTTGGTTGAATTCGGTTTCAAACCTAGCTATGCGAGCTTCTTGAGATGCCATGAACTTTGACATCAATCCTTCAAGATTGTTGGTACTACCATAGTTGTTAGAAGGATTGTTGTTGAAAGTACGGTTGGATGGTGGACCGTTTGGTTGGTAACGATTTGGTGGATTGGAATAATTTGGTTGATTTTGTTTCCACCTAAGGTTTGGGTGATTTTTCCATGAGGGGTTGTATGAATCACCGTAACTGTTTGGCTCGGGCTTGAAAGTGCACCACTTATCTCCCGCTTTGTCGGTACGCGTGGATGCGTAGTCCGCAAAAGCTGTTCCGGGGAGTTCCACACAATCACGAGTGTCGTGGGGACCACTACAAAATTCGCATGAAGAAGTGATTTTGTTCACTTGGCATGAAGGCTTAGGAGCTTCGTAAGATTTCATGAGAAACATGACTTGGTCCTCAAGTTCCATGATCCTACGGTCGGGAGTGCTAGAATTGTTCGAAGGCAAAGATATTGCCTTGACCGTTTTGTTCAAATCACGGGGATCATTCCAACTTTCGTTGTAATAGAGAGCAAGATCTTCTATGAGTTCCCATGATTGTTCCGCACTAAGATCACGTAGCTTACCACCGGCCGATTGGTCAATGGCTCGCCTCGTGGAGATGTCGATAAGGTCATAAAAATTTTGGACTTGGAGCCAAAGATCTATGCCATGATGAGGGACTTTTTGGAGTAAGTCCTTGAAACGAGTCCATGCTTCATAAAGAGATTCATTTTGACGTTGTTAGAACATCAAGATGTCATTTCTAAGCTTAGTAGTTCTCCCCGGTGGGAAAAATTGAGCTAGGAAACGAGTGGTGAGATCATCCCATGTGGTGATGGATCCCGCGGGTAAACGCTCAAGCCATTGACTAGCTTGATCCCGTAGAGAGAATTGGAATAGGCGTAAACGGGTGGTCTCTCTAGTTTCAACACTTAGGTCTATGGAATCTACGATTTTGAGAAAGTCCTTAAGATGTTGGTTTGGATCTTCGGAACGAAGTCCATGGAATGCACATCCGCTTTGCACCAACCGGATGTGTCGGATCGCAAGGGGGTCACATTGGCTCCGGTGAGCTCAATGGTGTTTCGGTAGCCTTGGTGGCTAGGTTGGGAATACTCTCCTAAGGTTTGGGGCCTAAGGGGTTCTAATGGTGGGTTTTGTTGTGGTGGGATGACGGGTTCAAAGATGTTACCACCTTCCATGATGTCGGATGGCAAAGAGTTACGAACAAAAGCACAAAGAAATGAGATAGACTAAAGAAAACCTAAAAATAAAAATAAAATCTTACTAGAAAGGAATCTAGCAAGTAGACCTAATAAAAAGAAATTCTAACCTAGACAATAACTATTCCCCGGGCTGCGGCACCAAAAACTTGATGCGTGGGAAACGCAACAGGCTTTACCTCTCGAGGGATCTCGAGAAGCTTACAACGCCCACCAGGCAGTGTACCTGATCGTTGTAGTATAGTATAGTGACAAGTACCGGGGGATTGATCGTTCAGCTTAGGAATAGTGTCGCTAGGATTAGAAAACCTAAATACTAGTTCTAAAGGTGAGGGATGATTATTTTTGTGTTTTTATATTTTATGGAAAGCAAATTAAAATCTCGGGTTTGAAGGATTTGGGCGGAATTAGTTGCTATTCAACTAACCCAATACTAAGATGCAATCAAAATAAAATACTAGAAATGAAAATAAACTAATTTATACTAAGGTTGTGAGCAGTAATTGGAGAAAATGTGTTTACTTAGATTTCACTACTCCCTAGATATCTTTTACACGTTAATTACTTGTTATAATTGCATGGATGATGGATCGTATTCCTTAATACCATTCATGGGGTGGCACACATAACTCCCCAATTCTATGAGCTCTTATCTCCTCCTACACCATGCCCAGCACAACTATAGGGATTGTAAACAGTGGCTCATGCATTAAATACAACCAATGAAGACCTAGTGCGCGTTGGTTCATGTTTCTTAAGACGTTCAAGCATGTTACCAATTGGAGATCTGCCAGTTTTCTTAAGCCTAACATATAAATCATTCATCCAAGACAAGAATAAACAAGTAATCAACACATAATCAATATCTAGCTTTCATTAAATCTAAGCAAACACAAGATAGATCTAGCCTAGCATGATGGAATTAAGACAAGAACAAGATATAGACAACCAACACATAGACATATTGATTGAATTAGAAGAACACTTATCTTGATTAATCATGCAAGGTATCAAGGGGTTGGAACCCTTAAAGTTACACCAAAATCGTACTTAGGGTTTCTCCCAAAACTTCTCTCTTTAAATGTGAAAAACTAGAAGACTATATATAGAAAAAGGGGTCTGACGGCGTCAAGACCAAATAGGTGACGCCGTCACCTCGCCGCCAAAACAATCCTCGGACTGCCTAGATCTACATTTGACGTCGTCAAGTACAAAACATTTCCAGGCCGTCATGACTTTTACTCTTGACGCCCTACCTTCATGACGCCGTCAAAACTCTTCTGGGTCGTCATGGAATTTTACTATTGACGCCGTCAGGGAACTACTCTTGACGCCGTCATGCACTGTTCCCAGCATGGAAAATTAAGTCTTTGGCGTTTTCTTCACTTTTATGCTCCAAAAACGTCCGAATTGCTCCCTTTTCCAGATTTCACTCCCAAAGTACCTAAAATCACAAAAGGAACGATTTAGGGCAATATTTGATCAAATAAATTCGGATTCGGGCTTAAATGACCCCCTAAAACCGGATCATTTTTCGCCTCATCATTGTTGAACAAAACAATTCTAGCCGTGAATAATGTATCCCCGTGAAAATTCTTCATGTGAGGGGTTTCATTTAGGTAAAAAGATCGACGAGTTGTTGGATTGATGATTTAAAGTGTCCTAGCTCCTCGAACATTTACTACATGTCGTCTTGATTATGATGGCCCGAACGGTAGTACGAGATATATAAACTATAAATGTTTCATAAACCATTTCTATAAAAACCTATCAAGTACTTCATCATGATCAATATAAAGACATATATAGGCTCGTTTATGTTTCCTTAGACATTATTCCAAACATAAGTTGCAACAATTATTCTAGGATGCATGTAGAGGTTTTCCCGGCTTATCCAACGATTTCGTTATATCTCTAAACATCATAACTCACGGTGAGTCATAGCCCCTATTTTACTTGTTTTGAACTACTTTGTGGGAGATACATGCTACAATTTTTATAAATGAATCGCAAGTACTTGAAAACTATACTATGTGCTTGAAACTATGTGCTATATCAATCTTTATACGTACTAGGAACTATGTGCTTGAAACTATGTACTATAACAGTCTTTATTGATATTTTGAATTATGTACTGGAAGTTAGGTGCTATATCATTTTCTAATATCCGTGTATTATATCAATTTCTGTTGAGATCCGTCTATTATATCAATTTATGTTGATATCCGACTATTATACCAATTTCTGTTGATATCCGACTATTATATCAATTTCTGTTGATACCCGACTATTATATCAATCTCTATTGATATTCGATTATAATATCATTTTCTGTTGATACTTTGCTAAACGCTTTGAGAGTCATGAGCCTCATACGTTAAAAACTATATTTACCATTAATTGTATTCATTACAATTATTACTATCCCTTTGAAATCTTGTTGTCCATATTCGAATTACAAACTCTATGAACTCACCAACATTTGTGTTGACACTTTAGCATGTTTATCTCAGGTTCATAATGATCGAGGCTGGCACTGAGGAGCATGGATACTCAAGAGGGCTATAAATCTTATTATCATTCTAAAACACATTTAATGTAATTTTTAAACCGTGAAACTACTAGGACCTCATTTTTGTAAACTCTGATATTTATATAAATCGAATTATAAATCTTTTAAAAACAACTCCATTAGAGTTCGTTTTCTATTTTATAACTGTCGTACTGATGAGTAACACCCAGTTTGAATTCCGATACGTATCACGAAATTGGGGGTGTTACAACGTGTAACGTTAATGAATTTAAACAAGTAATTTTTTTTCAGACGTGGATACTGGAGGCGTTTCTAGAAGGGTCGCTTATTTATTTTAAACATGAAAATGGTTACCCTAGACTAGTTTCTTGGCATTTTAAAAAAGAGGTTTTTTAGAAGATACATCCCGAAATTCTTGGATGTGAGTTCTTATAAATTATGCATTGTAGTTTTGTTTGTACACACTTATAATAGTCGTGGCTTACACCTCAACGTTGATAAAACTGAGGTCTTTTGGCCAAAGGAAGACCCTAGAAGCAGATATGCGGGTGTGTTCCCCCCCAATATTTCTCGCCCCGTGCATGGTGTTAAATTATTGGGTGGGCCTGTTAGTGTTGATTTTGAGTTTGGTAGTAAGCTGGTTTTGAAAAGGGTAGCTAAAACCATTGATCTTATGGATGCTGTTGCTAAACTTAACGACCCTCAATGTGAGTTGTTGCTACTCCGTGCATGTGCAGGTATTTCCAAGTTGTATTTTTCTATGCGCACATGTTCCCCCAGGGTCTTTGAGTGTGCTCAGGTTTCTTTCGATACGGCACTTCGTTCTTCATTGGAACGTATTGTCACTGCCTCTGGGCCTGGTTTTGGTGATTGGCAGTGGAGACTTGCCACCCTTCCCTTTGCCTTTGGAGGGCTTGGTGTTTATTCTGCAGGAGATGTCTTGAAATATGCTTTTCTTGCGTCTAGACTTCAATCTGCTAGCTTACAGACTAAGCTTCTCCATAGTTCTGGTATTGTAACTGATGGTCCCTCTTTTGATGATGCTTTATGTACATTTAATATGGATATGGATTTTGACCTTTTGAGTAACCTAAGCGAAGTCGCTGCCCCCAAACTCACGAAGAAATTGGCAGATATATATTTCGGTCGGGTTACCCAAACTGTTGAATCTACATTCCATCTTTCTCCTCGACAGATGGCGCTATGGAGCTCTCTAAAGGAGGATCATACTTCAGATTGGCTCAGGGTGGTTCCTATATCTGGTTTGGGTCAAACTATGAATGCCCGGACATACCGTTGTGTGTTGTGCTATCGGCTGGGTGTTCCTCTTTTCACTGTTCAGGTACCGTGTTCAGCTTGTTCTCGTGTTTTTACTGGAGATATTTATGGGGATCACGCGGTTTCTTGTGCGGGTATTGTTGGCATTAAACATCGGCATAATATTGTGCGTGATGTTCTTGTTGATATATGCTCTCGGTCCGGAATTTCAGCTCGTAAGGAGGTGGATATTGGGCTTTATGGTGATAGGGATAGATCTTTGCGCCCAGCTGATATATTACTTTACTCTTGGGATGGCGGGCTTGATGTTTGTGTTGATCTTACGGGGTCGTCACCTTTGACGCAATCTGGTATGATTGATTTTAGGCCAGGTCGTGCGGTTATTGAAGCTGCACAGCGTAAACGTATCAAATATGAGGCCAAATGTGTGGCTATCGGATATGGGTTCCTCCCCTTCTCTTTCTCCTCTTTTGGAGAACTTGAGAAAGATGCAGTAACTCTTCTAAAACGTATTCGACGTTTTTCTACGACTCAAGACATTGGAGCACGGGCTGCCGTTCATATTTTTAATAGGATTAGTTTCGCTATTGCTAGAGGTGTGGGGGCTCAGTTGGTTTCTCGGCTCCCCACCAATTTCTTGTAAAATCCTATTTATTGTTTATAAAAGTGATAGTTTATAATAAAAAAAAATAAAAAAAAAATAAAAAAAAAAATAATAATAATAATAATAATAATAATAATAATAATAATAATAATAATAATAATAATAATAATAATAATAATAATAATAATAATAATAATAATAATAATAATAATAATACATTCATGTTACAAGCAAAAAGACGAGAATATCTTTCATGTTAGAACATCGTTAAAAGGAAAAGAATTTGCACCCATTGTCCTTAGGGATATATATTGGCTAACGTTCATTGACGGAGAGATGTAGTCATGTAGATGTCTTAACTTTTTTTGACATGGATGTAAAATGTGAAATTTGGCAAACAACAATAATGTATTTTGTACTTTACTCTTTTAGCGATAAACTATAGTTGTGTTTGTAGGAAAAATGAAAACACGTAGCTAATAGACTCATAGAATGGTATACTATGTATCTTGTTTAAAAAAAAGAAAAAAATGAAAAAAAAATGAAAAAGAAAAAAAGATGTATGCGTGTATCAACTAAAGCATGCTACGAGCCTACAACATTATATAGCTAGACCACAAAGCTATACTAAACACTCGTTCGTACAAATCAAATGTTAGGTACATTAAGGAAATAACACCTGACTGCAAACTATTGTAATTTTGTTTTGTCAAATTTGTACAGTAGAAGGTTGATATCTTTTAAGAATCTAGTTTAAACAAGATGAATGAAAATTATATTTTCTTCTAGCCATTTTTGTTTTTGTTTAGGTAATTTTAGCTTTTAATCTTTGGGCAGACTACTCTTTATGATTTGAGCTTATTGTCCACGTGCATAAGGTGGATAAATACAAAAGTTCCATGTAGATCTCCCATTTACCAAATATCCCATCTATCCATCTCATCTGTCCATTTAAAACTCTCCCAACCGTTAGATTAATTTCTTTTTTTTAGTAATAACCAAAAGGGCAAAACAGACAATACACTTAAAGCATTATAACGCTTCTCTCAAACCCACCCC
Source organism: Artemisia argyi (assembly GCA_030686995.1). Taxonomy (NCBI): domain Eukaryota; kingdom Viridiplantae; phylum Streptophyta; class Magnoliopsida; order Asterales; family Asteraceae; genus Artemisia; species Artemisia argyi. The sequence goes on along the minus strand of CM060709.1, from coordinate 221,111,945 downwards.
ATTCAAACTAACGGTTACATACTCTCACCCACCCCATTCAAACCCTCATTTTCAATCTCAATCTCTCCTCAATAACCGCTAACCGCTGTCGCCGCTGTTAACCGCCACCGTTAAACCGCCGTTAACCGCCGTAGTTGTTGATATAATGAAGTTAGTTGATCAATCGAAGGGTAAAATTGCTTATTTTGTTTATTATTTATGTTTTGTTTTGTTTTTTTTTTTTTTTTTTTTTTTTTTTTGCTTATTTTGTTGCTTATTTGGTAGATTTTTATCGATTGTTGATGATTTTATTGTATTATTAAGCTATTTTGACCTAATTTTGAATCTGATGCTGATTAGATTAGGTTTATAGAGTTTTTGTTATTGTTGTTGTTGTTAATTGATCGATATGTGTATGTGAACTATGTGTTTATTGATGATTAGGTTTAAATTAGGAATTATTATAGCGTGATTTGAATGAGTTTGTTTTTAGGTATATTTGATTGATAGTAATATAGTTTTTTAGTTTGATGAAAGGATTATGGTTGTGCTGCAAGTGCATTGAGTGTTGAGTGACTGTCGTGTGGTGAAATATTAGTCACTGGAATCGTATAAGTTTAAGCGCTTTTTTAAAATGTGTACTGAATGTGAGAAGTGTATATTAACTTCTGCGCTAATTCCTATTTGTGGCTGATAGTTATCCTAAAAGTACGTGTTGCACTTCCATTATTTCATGACATCTTTGTTGATGCACTTGACTTGCTGAGATGTAATTAGATAGGGACTATCATACACGTGAGAAGTGTGCATTTGAGTAGAAATACTTTTAATAATGGTACAAGGCGTACTAAGGTTATACTTTTGAAATATTAGGCGTTGGGGTCGTACTGTGCAACCAATGTTTTGAAAAAAGTGAGGTATCCAGAGCAACCAATGTTACATGATGATAGGTTCAATGAGGCAATTATATGTTACACAAGTAGTTAACAATCCCACTAGCTCAACCAATAAAAGAAATTTCCAAAATGTAGGCTCGAAACAAGTAGTAACATGTAGATCTGAAATAATGTATATAAATGAAGAAATTGTGTTTAGCTGCGAGAATCACAATGCTAGTCGTTCCGTCACTAGTTTTTGGTTCTGTTAGCGGTACTTTCTTTCTGTTTTCAATAGTTGCATAATTTCTTAAACCAGTTAAAAGGTATTCACCTTTGATCCATTTTAGAGCTTAATAATAATTGGAAATTGCTAAAAATTGGTTTTCTATATTCTTTGGTTGCTTGTGCATCTAAATCAAAAAGAATTTCACAATTTCAAGTTCATTTGCTTCTCTTAAATTAATCTCAAAAAGTGGTGTCTGATCATATTCTAATATAATCATATATGATTATGATATAATCATATATGATTCTGATAGAATCATATATGATTCTATCAGAATCATATATGATTATATCATAATCATATATGATTATATCAGAATCATATATGATTGTTTTCTTCTTTAATTTACAGAATGTATAAAACAGAATGTATAAACAGAATATATGATTGTTTTCTTTTTTATTAGATTATTTTATGGTTATTAACATTTAAAGTTTTTATGCAGGTCGATCAAAAAGTGTTGCACATAAACCTTCTTATGTGAAACCTCAACGTTCTGTCAAAACAAAAGTTTTTGTGAAAAGGAAGATGGATGAGAATAAGAAGGATTAAACTGATGAAGATGGTAGTAGTGAGTATGAACATGGGTCTGATGATGATGAGGACAAGGGTAAATCTGGTGAAGAAGGTGGGTCTCATAAAAATGCTGAGTCTAAAGACGAGTCTGAAGAAGGTAAAGATGATAAGGGAGGTGAGTCTAAAGAAGGTGAATTTGATAAGGGAGGTGAGTTTAAAGAAGTTGAAGATGATAAGGGAGTTGAGTATGAAGAGGGTGAAGATGATGAGGTTAGTGAAGAGGGTGAAGAAGGTGAAGATAGCGAAGGTGAAGGAAGTGAAGAGGAGGCACTTACAAGTTATAAATCAAAGGTTTTTTTAAATAAATCAAAGGTTAAGAAAGCCGTTTCTGAGTCTGACAGTGATTCAAAAGAACAAAGGACTAAAAAACAGAAGCGTGTTCAAACGACTAAGAAACAGAAGCGTGTTTTTGAGTCTATTGTTGAAGTGAAGCCTAAGAAATCTATAAAGAAGGCTATTGTTGAAGTGAAGCCTGAGAAGGTTTTGAAGCCGAAGAAGGAGCTTGCATTAAAGGCAAAAGAGAAGGTCTTCGAGTCTAAGAAGGTTTTGAAGCTGAAGAAGGAGCGTGTAGTAAAGATAGAAGAGAAGGTTACAAAGAAGCGTAAGTCAGAACCAATTGAGAAAAAGAAGAAACCACTTTCTGCCGCACAAATTAAGAAGGATGAGTATTTGAGAAAATTTTCGACTCTCCTTTCTAGGACAGTACCTGCCAGCTTGTTTTCTACTATCCGTGATGCAAGAGTTGATATGAAATCTTTCTTGGAGGATATTGGGTTTTCTTTACTACACGGGGTTAATATAGAGTCACTGCCTTCTCGTATGGCAGGGTTTGTGGTGGCAAAATTTGATAAACAAACTTACGAGCTTGTGTTGGAGAAGGGGAAGATTCTTGTGACTCTTGAGAAAATCCATGAGATTTTAGGAGTTCCTCTTGGTGGAATAAAGTTTTTTGAGTTACCCGAGAGATCTTTGGATGACCCTTTTGTGAAGCTGTGGCTTAAGCAATTTTATCCAAAGAAGTATACAGAAATCAGAGCTAGTGATGTTGCTGGAAAATTGATCACCGCAACGCAAGTTGACTTTATGTTTAAAGTCAACTTCCTTACTCTATTTTCCAATGTTATAGCCAAAGCTCGTACAATGAAGGCGCTTATAGATTTGACTATTGTTAGGCGTATTAGTGAAGATACTATCATTCCAAACATTGATTGGTGTGATTATATTTACCACTGTCTTAAATACAGTGAAATGCCTAAAACGTCTTTAGGCTTCTACAATGGCGCATTGTGCTTCTTGATTGTAAGTTTTTCCATTTTTGTTTATAGATTTTGTGAATACTTTTTATGATCTCATTGTGTGTTATTTACTATTAACAGCTCCTGTACTTTGATTCCACAAAATTTGAGGGTTTGCCCATTATTCGTTACCGTCCTGCTATCCAAAACTGGAGCTCAAGTTTGATGAATCAACGTCAGAAGCTTGAGATTGAATGAAAGGAAATAGGTAAAATGGAATTGCATGGGGAGTGGAGTGAATCTGAGGTACAAGGTACCGAAGGTTTTTTTGATGGTAGTGTCAAAGTGAGCCAGGCTCATAGTTCCCGTGTGCCTCCTACCGACAAACAGGTTCGACTATTTTCTGTATAATATCTTTTGAATTTTTTTTTTGTACTGAATTAATTAAAATCATGTATGATTCCTGCTGAATCATGTATGATTCTATCAGAATCATATATGATTCCTGATGAATCATACATGATTCTACAAAAAGCCAAAAAGTCAAACTGCTTGTTACTTTTTGCTTATTTGATGTTTAAATTGTTTATTTACTATTTTTATTTGCTTGTCTTCTTATTTTATTACTTTCCATAGCTTTAAGTAGTTTTCATCCCTTCTAGTTTAAGTTCTAAGAAATTCTCATAAAATTAAAAAAAAAAATCAAAAATAGCGTTTTAGAGATTAGCTTACATGTAGTACTAATTGTTAGTCCAATTCTGCTTTTTAGTTTATAATTAAGTTTGATTAGTTATTTGTTTCATTATCTAAGCTCATTTTAGCCTAAACCTTTTTAAATTTTCAAAACAGCTTTGCTTAAGGAGTGTTTGGTTCAGGACCACTTTGTGTGTTTATGACCATTTAGACCATTTGATCAACTTGTTTCTGCTTTCATATAATGATATAGATAGTCTAGAAGTAATTTTAGGTAGATTTGGGTAGTTACATAGGATTTGCACTAGTTGTTCAAATTTTACTTCATAAGACATTTTCATAATCAAGTTAATTGCATAATCAGATTATTGTTTACTTCATCTTTATTGCCCTTTGCCTTAGCTTTTAACTTTTCAAAGTAGCTTTTGATTTTTCTTAAATCCTTTCATGTCTTTTAGCTAAACTGAATCATATATGATTCTATTTGGATCATATATGATTCTATGTGAATCATATATGATTTTATTTATTTATTTATTTATTATTATTATTATTTTTATTTTTTATTATTATTTTTTTATAAACAATCACTTTTATTAACAATAAAAAGGATTTTACAAGAAATTGGTGGGGAGCCAAGAAACCAACTGGGCCCCCACACCTCTAGCAATAGCAAAACCAATCCTATTAAAAATATAAACGGCAGCCCGAGCTCCAATGTCTTGAGTCGTAGAAAAACGTCGAATACGCTTTAGAAGAGTTACTGCATCCTTCTCAAGTTCTCCAAAAGAGGAGAAAGAGAAGAGGAGGAACCCATATCCGATATCCACACATTTGGCCTCATACTTGATACGTTTACGTTGTGCAGCTTCAGTAACCGCACGACCTGGCCTAAAATCAATCATACCAGATTGCGTCAAAAGTGACGACCCCGTAAGATCGACACAAACATCAAGCCCACCATCCCAAGAGTAAAGTAATATATCAGCTGGGCGCAAAGATCTATCCCTATCACCATAAAGCCCAATATCCACCTCCTTACGAGCTGAAATTCCGGACCGAGAGCATATATCAACAAGAACATCACGCACAATATTATGCCGATGTTTAATGCCAACAATGCCCGCACAAGAAACCGCGTGATCCCCATAAATATCTCCAGTAAAAACACGAGAACAAGCTGAACACGGTACCTGAACAGTGAAAAGAGGAACACCCAGCCGATAACACAACACACAACGGTATGTCCGGGCATTCATAGTTTGACCCAATCCAGATATAGGAACCACCCTGAACCAATCTGAAGTATGATCCTCCTTAAGAGAGCTCCATAAAGCCATCTGTCGAGAAGAAAGATGGAATGTAGATTCAACAGTTTGGATAACCCGATCGAAATATATATCTGCCAATTTCTTCATGAGTTTGGGGGCAGCGACCTCGCTTAGGTTACACAAAAGGTCAAAATCCATATCCATATTAAAAGTACATAAAGCATCATCAAAGGAGGGACCAGCAGTTACAATACCAGAACTATGGAGAAGCTTAGTCTGTAAGCTAGCAGATTGAAGTCTAGACGCAAGAAAAGCATATTTCAAGACATCTCCTGCAGAATAAACACTAAGCCCCCCAAAAGCAAAGGGAAGGGTGGCAAGTCTCCACTGCCAATCACCAAAACCAGGCCCAGAAGCAGTGACAATATGTTCCAATGAAAAACGAAGTGCCGCATCAAAAGAAACCTGAGCAGACTCAAAGACCCTGGGGGAACATGTGCGCATAGAAAAATACAACTTGGAAATACCTGCACATGCACGGAGTAGCAACAACTCACATTGAGGGTCGTTAAGTTTAGCAACAGCATCCATAAGATCAATGGTTTTAGCTACCCTTTTCAAAACCAGCTTACTACCAAACTCAAAATCAACACTAACAGGCCCACCCAATAATTTAACACCATGTACGGGACGAGAAATATTGGGGGGGGGGAACACACCCGCAATTCTGCTTCTAGGGTCTTCCTTTGGCCAAAAGACCTCAGTTTTATCCACGTTGAGGTGCAAGCCACGACTAGGTCCATCCATCATAATCAACTCTAAAACCTTACCCACAACCAAAGTATCTCCAATAACCGTACCATCATCCAGATACCATGCTTGAAAAGAAAGGTTAAAAGAGTCTCTAATCTTACATGCCAGGGGATGTAACACTAAAGCAAAAAGAAGAGGCCCAAGCGGATCACCTTGTTGTACACCTTGATGAGACCAAAGAGTATGCTCACCATAATATAATCTGGCGGGGCTAGAGTAACAGAATTCCACCCACTGTGAAATAGCCAGAAAATGAAGCCGAACCTCACGCAACATAACAGCCCGATCCACCATGTTGAAAGCGTTTTTAAAATCAACCAACAACATAGAAAGACCAACATCACCCCCACGATCCTCAACCAAACGATTCACTGCATGAAGAATAGCCTCCCCTCCTCCCGATACCCCAACACCAAATTGCAAATCATCTAAATAACCGTCTGAAGAATGGCCAATCATGGACGCACAAACCTTGGAAATTAACCGCCTCCAAACAGTCCCAACAGCAATAGGACGGATACCCCCACCTGGTTTGACTAAGGGTGTGAGAGGAGCACTAGCAATGTACTCACCTAACTCCCTCGGGCATTTACCAGCAAGGAAAAGGTTCACCAATTGGGTGATAGATGCGATCAATTCATCAGAAATAGCCACAGCCGCACCCTTCAAACAATCCAAAAGGTGTTGAGCACGCAAACCATCTCTCCCACAAGAAGTACCACGAGGGAAACTCTTAATCATGTCAAGAACCGTAGCAGTAGATGCAGTAAGGTGATGATGATCAATGGGTATATCAGGCAAAAGTGGAGCAGACTGGAAAGGGTGCTTAGCTTTTAAGTCCTCAAGAGTAGAAACATCGTAAGGTGCAATACCAGAGGACGAAAGAACTCTGACCGCAGCAGTATAATGACCATCACAAATTTTCCTCTTACATTACTTGACATTGCGGTCACCCAAATCCGAACTGTCATCATCAATATTAGACCAAACAGGTGAGAGTTCGGCTAAAACGTCACGCACAATCTGTATACTACCACTAGGGGTACCCCACGCCCGAATAACATTAACAATATATTCTTCCTGGCGTTGGCGCTTATTGGCTGACCTACATTCTTGATTACTCCTCGGGCAAAAGGTTTTAAGGAGATAAAGAGGCAAGACTAACAAACCAACCCAACAAGAAATGTCATCAGGAGCGCAGATTACCTTGTCAAGGGCTCCTTTCAAAACACGAGAGAACTCCAAACGACATTTAGGAGGGATGGATTTGACAGTACGCAGCCCCTTAGAGAATAAGGAATCAAGAAGAGGTAAATCGAAACTACCAAGCTCGTCTAAAACCAGATCCTCAACAACATCAACATGGGAAGGAACCTGTGGTTTGGTGAGATCATATAATACAAACCGAACAACACCATCACCACAATCCAGAGGAGACACAAAATCAGATCCCGTACCATGACGACACTTAGCCCGGAAGGTATGCGTTTTAAAACAAACACCACACAACCACATCCCCATACGCCTAAGAGTAGTCTCAGCCCTTTCGAAAATAGCCAAATCCGCTAAAAGAGAATGCTTAGTAATAAGTTGAGCCTCACCAGTAAAGTACCGATCGCGAAGATGAGTGATCAAGTAAGTTTTAGTTAGCCCGTTTCCACCACCATCCCGACATCCGTTGAGGCCCACGAAGGGGCAATGAAATTTTGCCACGGGCATAGCAACAAAACAAACAAAGCACAACCCCTTGTAACCAAACCTCAAACAACAAAACATCAAAGTATATGGATAGGCAATACCAATATATGCAAACTGCTCAAACACTTAGGCTACTGTAGCAATGCAACATGTAAGGCTACTGTAGCAGCATGCACATAGGCTACTGTAGCAACAGAAACCCTGCACACACCACTTCAGAAAGTCGTAACCCAGATAATTACAATACCAAAAGTAAACCACACACGTATGAAGAAGCAGCAGATATGTACCACAACCACTTCAGAAAAACCAACCAGTCGTAACCCAGATAATAACAATACCAAAGTAAACCACAAACGTTTGAAGAAGCAGCAGACCCACAACCGTGTAACCAGCCTAACCACCACACACCCATCAGCAGAACCACGGTAACAACCCCAAACAAGAAGAAACCACAGTCGTGTGAACAACCAAACCACAGTCGCGTAATAACCACAGACGTGAAAACCCTAATAAAAGGAACAAGCAAAGAACGAAACCCTAAAAAAAGGAAACTAAAAGAAAAAATAGTACCAAAGGGAAGACACCGTTAGGATCACCAATAATCAACAGAGAATGTTGAAAAGAAGTGGCAGGGATGAGCGGGAAGAAGAAGCGAGATCAGGTCGATCTCCCGATCTTCATAACCGCCCACAGTACCAAACGGTTATTATTATTATTATTATTATTATTATTATTATTATTATTATTATTATTATTATTATTATTATTATTATTATTATTATTATTATTATTATTATTATTATTATTATTATTATTATTATTATTATTATTATTTTGCAGAGTTTTTGCAGGATGATTAATGAGAAGCTTTCAAGCATATCTCGTGAGAAGGTTGAACTTGAAAATCTTCTGAAAAATGCTAATACTGAGTTCCCAAACGACTAAGATGTGCTTGAATTATACAACAAATATGGAGCTATTTTCAAGGAAACTGTAGCTCTTGAAGATGTTCATGTTGATGATTTTGAGCCAGAAGATCGACAAGATGATGGTAGCAATGATCGTGGCAAGGAAGATGTTGATGGTGCCAAGAAAGATGTCGGGGTAGATAAGGTGGTTTTCGAGAATGTTGATGTTGCATCGATAGATGATGGTGCTAAGGAAGATGCTGAAATTGAACCAGTATTGAGTGAAGAAGAACCAATATTGAGTGAAGACAGTTTTACGCAGTGGCTCCAAGATAACATTGACTGGATTGGAGAGGTGATTGACTGCATTTACGATGCATACTATGATGGGTGTATCGGCCAGTTTTTTTAAATACTTTTCTTTTTATTAATCTATGTAACTAAAAATTTGTTTTGATTCAGGAGGAATTTCTAAACTTGCCTCGGGTTGTACAGCCGGTTAACATTGATTGTCCTTGGACTCCTGAACGAGTGGTTACTCGTTCATCTCCAAAGAAAAGAATTGTTAAGCCATCTTCTTACCTGCCATCTCCATATGAGAATAAGCCGACAAAAGTTATTGCTATGGTTTAGAGGATTGAGTTTGAGTTGGGGAATAGTTTGTTTGCAATGCAGCGCGATAAGATGTAAGTTTACTTTTATTTTGTTTGTCTATAGGTCAATTTAAGGAAGTAGATATGTGATATTTGTGAGTGAGATAAGTTGATTGGGATTGATATAATGATTGTCTGATGTATAATGATTGATATAATGAGTGAGATAAGTGGTTTAGTGATTTTCTGATGTATAGGATTTTGTTAGAATCATATATGATTCACATAGAATCATATAATATGTAATTTAAATTTGCTTTAAGAAAGTTTGCTATAATGATCTGTACTTATTCTAATTCACTTTTTTGTTTTGTTTTTCTAATTTTATTTAGGGAAATAGTTTTTCAAACTCGTTTTGGTGACCATGAGGTATCAGCTGTACGAGTGAACATGGAGACTTTGGCACCAGGTTTGTGGATAGATAACAATGTTGTTGACTGTTGGGGAGCAATATTGAATTATGAAGAATCTGTTAAAAAGGATCCATCACCCAGAAGGCATTTTTTTCCAACTGGTTGTATTGTAAGTGTTTTAGTTTTTATTGATAATATGTTTACTTTTATTATTAAGTGTATTTATTTTTACACATCTTGTTTAATACAGACAGATGCTATGGTTGAAGGAACTATTGGTAAAAATGAGCAGTGGGATATATTTTCAGTGGAGATTACGGCTTATTTTAAAAATGTCAATGCCTTTAAGTTTCTTGCAGAAATTGAATTGGTAATTTCTCATTTCATTTACATATATAATTTTTGGAAGTCTTAATTGGTTTTTTAAGTTTCCTTTTTTTGTTTTTATAGACGTTCTTCCCAATTCAAGTCTCCAATAATTTTTATGTTGTTGTTTTAAACATTAAGAAGAGTGTGACATCATTGATCATCCTTGATAATTCTCCACAGACGTATATCGCAAAGTACAAGGGTGCGTGTGAAATTCTGGCAAGTATTTTATTAGATGGAGCTCATGAATAATGTTCTTATGATTATGCTTGTAATCTTCTAAAATGATATATGATTTTCTGATTATTTTTTGTTTCTACTACAATCATATTTGATTTTGCTAAAATCATATATGATTTTGCTAAAATCATATATGATTTTGCTAAAATCATATATGATTTTGCTAGAATCATAGTATATGATTTTACAAAATTCACAGACAGATACTAGGTTTATTAACGTATTTTTTGTTTTTCTTTTTTGTAGAAAGACTTTTTTTCCAGGTTTCTGCTACAACATCAACATCCAAAAACTGATAATGTTGCAAATGTTAGACCACGGGTTCTTCAGTTGAAATGGAAAACTAAATACAACCATGTTGATTGTGGAGTTTTTGCATTGATTCATATGGAATCCTATGTTTGTTAAACTGCCTTAAAATGGGATGTTGGTTTGTGTTCAGAATCAGAGAAGCAGGTTTTGTTGTTGAGACGAATGAGGTTCAAAATTGTTACCAAGATTCTCTTGCATAAGTTGAATTTGCATTCGCAAAAGATGTATGATTTGGCTTTCAAGTTCCAGTCCAAGATAGATGAACAAGCAAGGATCTCGATTATTGTGAAGGCAATCAAGAACAGGGCTGATCGTGATCCAGGAAAAGACGTTCATAAAGAAAATGTTCTTAAGATTGATGTTGATAAATAGATGTCGTTAAGTGATTGTGTACTAATGGTAGTTTTTGGTAAACTGATGTTGATATGAAGTCGTTAACTAATGTATTTTGGTAAAATCTGATGGTAGTATATTTTGAAAACTGATGGTAGTATATGAAATGGTAAACTGATGCTATTTTGATGTTTTAAATTTTCTGATGGTATTTTGGTGCATCTCTTATTTTGAATCACATATATTCTCCAGAATCATATATGATTCTCCAGAATTGAGAATCATATATGATTCTGAAATACAAAGTTGTTAACAGAAAAGATGTGTTTAATTGTCCTTGTCTCAAATTCTCAAAACCTGACCCAAATCTCAAATTCTCGGGCGACTTGTATTGGAAACTGATGTATTTTGGTAAAATTTCATGGTAGTATATTTAGAAAACTGATGGTAGTATTGAACAAGTTCTGATGCGTAGTATATGAAATGGTAAACTGATGCTATTTTGATGTTTTAAATTTTCTGATGGTATTTTGGTGTATCTTTTATTTTGAATCATATATGATTCTCCAGAATCATATATGATTCTGGACCAAAGTTGTCTTTGTCTCAAATTCTCAAAACCAGAATCATATATGATTCTCCAGAATCATATATGAATCTGGAGCAAAGTTGTCCTTGTCTCAAATTCTCAAAACCTGAAACAAATTTAAAGTGTTTCATATATGATGTAAAGTGTTTCATTTTTCCAACAGTGCAATAATAGTAAACAAATTTAAAGAAATTGTTAATCAAGAAGCGTTAAGTCGCTTTTTCAGCTGCGACATTTCTTGTTTGTTGTACACCTGCATCAGTTCCACCCTTTTGTGTAGCAGCAACTCTCGCAAGTTTTGCAATATACTTTGGATTTTCTGGACATGTCGACTTTGTGTACTTGTTAGTATTCTCACCACAGAATCCACATTTCCTTTTTCGCTTAGATGTTTCTTCAAGTGCTATTTCTCTTGCACTCTTTCTACGTTCTTCTTTAGACCAACCTTTGGTTTTAGCCATGGATGGATTGTTGACCACTTGTTTGTCAGGTTTCTTAACTGCATATACATCCTTAAGCACATTCTCAATTTCTTTTTTCCGTGAAGGAGGTTTAGGCGCTTCATCCCCAATTCCTTTCTTGATTGATTTCAATTGTTCCACAAACTTTCCTAACTTTCCTTCATCTTTAGACACTCGTCTACCACGAAAGTAGCCTCATTTGTTAATTTCTCAACTGGTACATTCTTTTCACCATACCTATTTGTCATTCTTCTCAATGCAGGTGGTATTATGTCCCTCCTCCAACGCCTCAAAATGTACTTTTCCGGGATCATTTGAACATCACGGTTCTTCAAAGCAAAGAACGCATGTCTACATAAAAATCCGAATCGAAGAAAATGCCTACAAGTACATTCCACTGACCCGTCTTCAAGAGAACATATAACCTTATTACAGAAAAGAAAGGGAAGAAAATTAGAACCTATATTATTCCTTAACTACTAATGTTCAGAATCATATATGATTCTAATGTGAACCATGTATGATTCTAATGTGAATCATATATGATTCTTTTGAACCATATATGATTCTTTTGAATCATGTATAAGAATCACATATATTCAAAATCACATATGATTTTCAATGAGAATCACATATGATTTTCCTGAAAATCACATATGATGTTCTTGAGAATTACATGTGATTGTCTATATACAACGATAAAAGCTAAAAACCATTTAATAATATGCAAGTAAATTTACCTTGTATTCTACTAATTTTTCACATTCCTGCACTTGTTCTTCTCCTTTTTTTTATAAAGTGTCCTATAAGCAGCCACATTTCTATCTCTAATCCTAAGCATCTCACAGCCCTCTTCCGTTCTAAACTCTTCTATTGTGCAATTCCAACAAGCTTCCTTTAATTCCTTTTGAACAAGCAGAAATATTGTTCTTGTATATACTTT